>CM068367.1:485542878-486142878 GCA_034769895.1 Magicicada septendecula | reverse complement strand
TTTTTTTATAGAGGATTGGTTATATGTTCCCTTTCTTCTTTGTGTCTTTGGGTCTACGATCTCATATGTGTTATTTTGATTGTCTTTACTCACTATATAAGGTCCTGTGTAAAGTAGTAATAGCTTCTTGGCTACCCCTTCCATGGTACTTGGTAACTCTCTGTTTCTAAGTAGTACTTGCTCTCCAATCTGATATTGTATGGGCTTAGGTTGCATTTGCTTATATTTTTGTCTGATCTTGTCTGTCTTCTCTAGTATATTGTGGTGAAATTGCACGTTATCGAACTGGTATTCTTCTACATTGGGAAATTGAATTAATGAAGTAATTTATCTTGGTGGTGGTCTTTGGAACATTGCTGTGTATGGTGTTATTTCAATAAATTGGTGGTGCGATAAATTTATAAAGTTTTCGGCTGCTGGTATGTATTCAGACCACTTACTGTGCTGATTGTAACAATATGTACGGAGGACTCTCGCCACTTCTCTCAAGACTCGGTCTGCAGGGTTGCTGCTTGGATGGTACACTGATGTCTTGTACGTTTTTATTCCATGGTTTAGTAAAGTGTTCTTCCATTTATTTCCCTTGAATTGCATTCCATGATCAGTGATGATGCATTTGGGTGTTCCAACTTCACTAACGTATGGTACTAGTATTAAGTTTAAAATTTTCTGGGTAGTGGCACCAGGCCCGTATTTTGGATGTATAACACCCCTGTGCAGTATTTAATTTTACGCCCCCTATTCCCTGAGCTAAACTTCAGTGTCGCTATTCATTTACAGACTATGGACAATAAATTGTTTAATTACTTACTTCAATTTTAAACTGTATTATAGACAGTATTTAAACTTAACTGAATACACAATATATGAAACAAAGGTGCAAGTTAAACATTTATACATTATTCTGAAGACGATATATGGTAAACACATAGAAAATAATCACTACAGTTTAATAACCTCAGTTAAAAATATCACTGAAACATCCAATTTGGTCAGTTAAACGTATATGGTAGAAACACTGCAGTTTGATACTAACCATTTTGTGAAACTTACCGAACTGAGAGAAATGACTTTCTTCTGACTTTTGCATTTGCAAATGCATTTATCACTTCCTCAAAATCCAGACTGACAGTGATGTCTGATTCTATGGTGAGCACTCCAAGACTGACCAGTCGTTCTTGATTCTGTGCTGTCCGTAGATAGTTCTTGATTCGGTTTAAAACTGAAAATGACCTTTCAGCAGAACAGTTTGTTGCTGGAGTACAGTTGTAGATCTTGAGTGCAGTGTACACATTTGGGTAGACATCACTAATTTTCTTCGAAGCCAACATTCTGCAGAGAAATGGAAGAGACGATAATTTGTTACCATCTTCTGTCTTCGTAGATAACAGATAGCTTTTCAAATGGATGCATTCTTCACCAAAGCTGCTTTCTATGTCAGAATCATAAATGGCTTGAAGTTTCTCTCCAGCATCATAAATTTGAGGAGCTTCTAGTTTGGTGATATTTGAGAGAAATGAAAATATTAAATTATATTCTTTGTAGACATTAACTCTCTTCTGTAACTCAGTCTGGAGAGTTTGTATGATCTTGGAATATGAAATTTCCATTCGTCTCCAGATCTTGTCATATTCCAAGTCATCCGATCCTAGTTCTTCTTCAGGACTTCCTGGTTCCGCTTCTGATTCAGATGATTCATCAAAAAATCGCCTACGTTTAATTTGACGTTTTGGTCTTGAAATCTCAACAGTTGAAGAAGAAGGAACTGATTCCAGACTCCTGATCTGATTAAGTTTCTTTTCAGCGGAATCTCTGTGATTGGGGAAACAGGTCTGAAGCTCAGTTAAATACACTGTAAGAGAGTCGTACATTTCAATAACAGTGGAAATGTCCATTTCCTGAGCTTGCAATTTTTTCATGACTTTGCCAAATTGTTGAAGAATAGAACCCCACATTGATGTCATGAATGCTACCTCAATGCTATTTAATTTCCTAAGAAGACCCTCAGCTTCACATCTACCTTTACCCGTTTCATTTTCTGAAATAGTTCTTAATGCAGAAACCATGCTTTCCAATCTGCATCCAAGCTCTTGCAAGCATCCTCACGTGCACACCATAGAGTTGTTGACAGTGATTTCAATGTCATGGTTACATAATCAAAAAATGTTTCCAAGATATTCCATCTCCCTGTAGAATCTGCGAAGTAATTATATAAACTTTGCAATAACTCAAAAAACCGTACTGCAGCAATACAGCATTTCACTGCTTGTGAACCAACTAGATTCAGTGAGTGAGCTGCACATGGAATGAAGAAAACAAGAGGATTTCTTTCCTTGAGTCTTGCTTGCAAGCCAGAATATATTCCAGACATGTTGGCCGCATTGTTATATGATTGACCTCTACAGTTATCAACTTTCAGACCATGTTGTTCTAAAGAATTCATTAGTGCTTCAAAAAGCTTTTCTCCAGTATGGCCTGTATTTTTCATAAAACACAAATCTTTCAACTGAGAGCCCACAATCAGTTACATATCTAACAACTATACTTAACTGGTCATTATGAGATAAATCTGGCGTAGAATCTACTATGACTGAAAAATATTTAGAAGAAATAACTTCATTGCCTATTTTTTCACTCACTGACTTTCCCATAAGATGTATTAATTCTTCATAAGTTGCTGGTGACAAGTATGATGTAGATCCTTTTCCAGGATTACCGAACCGTGCAATATGGTCAGCCAGAAAAGAATCGTACTCTGCAATTAATTCCAAACACATCATGAAATTTCCATTTTTCACAGAGCCAAACTTCTCTTCATCTCCACGAAATGCTAAACCCTTAGAAGCTAGTTTTTTAACTACAGAAACAACTCTTTTTAGCACATTTCTCCAATATGTAACTTCATGTTCATGCTGGCTGAGCAATCTTTTGTCCATTCTGTTCATTTCATTTCCTCTACTTTTCAATTTTAACAAGCAGTCTCTGTGAGAAGCAGAAATTTCATGTTCGGCTATTCTTATGCCAGCATGGCTCCAATCATTGAAACCAGATGTTGCAAACTGAGATGTACCACCGAATAATTTGCATGGGGCACAGAACAGTGCTGGGAGAATAAACAAGATATTCACGGTTCATAATTTCCCCATTTACTAAAATCCTATGGAATAGTTTCTTGCTGCAAAACCGTTGTGTTCCATCAGCATATCGCCGCGAGGACTGTGAAAAGTCAGCGTCTTTGTTTTGATTAATACCATTTTTTATCAAATAATCCCGAGTGTGGTCAGTGTTTTCCCAATAGAATGGATCATTACTAGGAATAGACACTGCAAAATCCACTTCTGTAGAGAGCGTAGCTTGTTCCTGTACTTCGAGATTTTCGACTTCCACATTGTCTTTACTGTTTTCCACTATAATTTCACCCGAATTTTCAGGCCTACACTGTTCACTTTTGTTTTCACCACTGAAATATGAGTCCAGTCGAGGTATTTTCTGCAAAATTTTACTCTCCCTCTGTCTTTTTTCCTCAGCTTTCTTGCGATATGCAGCACCACTTAACCTAGATCGCCCATCCATACCGTCCCTAAGCTATTATATCTTAAGGGAAAAACCTATAGAAATACTGTTTTGTAGAACATTTAAAACTGAATAATTCACTGTCAACAGTTAAAATACTCGGCGTATCGTATAAAATGCCTTGACTTTGAAAGTTAATAACAAGTTGGAACCACGTGGAACGATGAAACGCCAGCTTAACTCTGAACTAATAACAACATCCACACCAAAGAATATGCACACTACTGCATCCGCGTAGGTGTACGAGCCACGAGCGTCTAGACAGAGTAATTTCAATATAGGTGCTGCCATCTCGAAGAGAAGTGGTGCACTAATAGTACCATACTACTTTAATGCCAGAGCCAGAACGCTAATCTACTTCGGGCTTTATAATGATATGAAGCGATGTTTTTTTTTTTTTTAACCAGCTATATTTTGCCGCCCTCAAAATTTTGCCGCCCTGTGCACCTGCACATGTTGCACATGCCTAAATACGGCCCTGAGTGGCACGATTGATGGGGTAAAGCTTTGTGAACCTTGTGTAGTGGTCGAACACAATAACGAGGTATTTGTATTGATGCTTCCCTCCACTGCGCGGAAATGGTCCGCATATGTCAACGAAGACTTTTTCCAATTTACAAGAGGTGGTTATCAGTAACATGGTGCCCTCCTTTCTGTCATTGTTGACCTTCACTAGTTGGCAGATGTGACATTGTTTTATGCATTTCCGTACCTTTCTGTTGGCATCCTTTATGTATACATGCTCTTGTAAGGCCTTTACCACTTTTAATGCGCCCATGTGCCCATATCTCTCATGATAATCGAGAATTAGGTCTTTCTCTGTGGCTCGAGGTATGGCTATTTTCCAGGTTTTGAATTTATATTGTGTTTTAATGAAAAGTATTCCTTGGTGTTTGCAGTAAAATTGGGATACGTGGTCGCCTTTGTCTGTTAAGTGTTGTAGAATTTTGCTTAGTTTGCCGTTCCAGTCCTTTCATGATGTTGGCCAAGTCAGTTCTGCTCTTAATAATATGGTATATTTTGATAATGGTTTCCTTTTCTCCTTCATACGTTTGGTCTTTAATGTTTACTCTGGACAGGGTATCTGCTACAACATTTTTCTTGCCCGGGATGTATTCCCAATTTAAATTGTATTCCTGTAATACCAAACTCCATCTAGTCAATCTTCCATGACTTAACTTGCAATTTCGGATGAATGATATGGACTTGTGGTCAGTCCTTACTGTAATCGGGTACCCCAAGATGTAGGTTCTAAATTTTCCACATGAAAACACAACGCTCAGGAATTCTTTCTCCGTGACATTATAATTTCTCTCACTGCTGTTTAACACTCTACTTGTGAAACTGATTACACAATGATTCCCCTCTTCATCATCCTGGTACAAAACGGATCCAAGGCTAACATCACTGGCGTCGCAATTTAAATAGAATGGTTTGGTGAAATTAGGATGACGTAACATTACTGACTCAATGAATTTGTTTTTAATAAGTTGGAGTGTTATGTCTTGTTCGACTCCCCACGTCCATTTGTTCTTGGATGACAATTGATGTGAAAATTTGGCTGTCATTTCAGAATAATTCTTTTGAAACTTCCGGTAATAATTGCACAGACCGAGGAATGATTGTAGTTGTTTCTTATTTTTAGGTGTTGGAAACTTTTGTATGCATTCAACCTTTTCTTGTGATGGTGTTATCCCATTTCCAGACAAGTCGAACCCTAAAAATTGCACTTCGTCAGCCAGAAATTTGGATTTTTCCAGTTTGAGGGTTATATGGTTGTTTGATAGTTTTTCTAGCACGTACTCTACTCGGTGACAATGTTCGTCCCACACATCTGATGTTATTAATAAATCGTCCACATAGACCGTTGTAAACTGTAGGGTCTCCGGTCCAAGTATCTGGTCCATAATTTTTACAAATACTGATACCGAATTCACCAATCCGAAGGGTAATCTTTTAAATTGGTAGTTCCGTCCTTCAATTATAAATGCCATGTATCTTCTACTGGATGGGTGTAACTCGACCTGCCAATAGCCGCAGACAGTGTCCCATATACTGATGAATTTGGTCCCATAGAACTTTTTCAGGATCTCTTCTATTTCCCCTGGGGACGTACGATCATTTACTATGTGCTTATTGATCTCACGGGCGTCTAGACATATTCTCACCTTCCCGTGTTTCTTTGGAACTGCTAGGATAGGGCTGGTGTAGGGTGAGTAGCTTGGTTCAATTATGTCTTCTGCTATTAACCGATTGATTTCTGTTCTCACCGCTTCCTTCAATGAAAATGCGATCGGGTAAGATTTTTTTATCAAGTTGACAGGCTCTCGGAATTGAATTTCGCACTGATAATCTCTGACCTTCCCAGGTGTATCTGAAAATACGTGTCTGTATCTATTATACACGTCTATAAGTTGTTCAGCTTGTTGAACTGTTAATTATGCGTTCGTTTTCTCTCTCTGGAAAGATCGGATTTCTTCGATTTTTTCTTGCCATAGTTCTTCATTGTCTGTCTCGTCACAAATTCCATTATTCGGTGTCTGTTCCCCAGTATTTCGGTATTTCTGGATGTGGTACATGGTTTTATTCGGCTGTATTTCGTCACTATTGGTTAATTCGGTTGTCCATTGTATGTCACCCTTCTTCAAAAATAGCTTATATTTGCTTAAGTCAATTATGGCTGAGTACTGGCGCAGCATATCGCAACCAATTAGCATCTGGAATGGTAATCCACTGGCTACTAAGAATGTCATTGTTACTGTTTGTCCGTCGCTCGTCAGTTCGAGTTGTACCTGTTTTCGGACGGTTCTATTCTGTCGTCCGGTCGCTCCTACAAGGACAATGTTGCTGATGGGTAGCGTAAGTATAGTTGTTTTACTCGCTTCTTGGATCTTATGAAGTTCGATCGTGTCGATTAACGAAATGTTTGATCCCGTGTCTATCATCACTTGTGTCGGTACTCCGTTAACTTTCGTTGAGATATAAGCAATGTCGCTGTGTTTATTATCAGATTGGTTATTATTTTCCTCGAGCAATTCTTCTCTAATATCCTTTAAATAATTGTTTCGTACGATCGTAATTGTGAGTGCGTCGTTTGTTTTTGCAACGTTGCGATTTAACCCAATAGACTGGTTCAGTGAGGGTACAAGTAGCTTTTTCACTGCCGCTCTTAGTTTAAAGCCGTCTAGGGCTGTTCGTCACGCCTGTCTTGTTGACTTGTTGGCTGACCTCCGCTCGTTGACGGTCGGGGTTCAGGCTGGTTATGATCTTCTTCATAGCGATCACGTCGGTATGTTTCTTGGCTACGACTTCTGCCTGTGTTGAATGTATTATCACGTCCGTAGTTGCTATTACTGTACCGGTGTCCGTAGGCGTTTCGGTCGGCACTTCGTCGTCCCTGATAACACGACCTATTTCTCCTGTCATTTTCGGCCCTCACATAGTGTACTTGACGATAGCTACGATCTGGGTTGTTACGATTCCTATTGTCATTGTTATTGTTGTTGAAACTTGGCCGGTTGTAGTTCGTGTTATTCGGCCTATAGGGTTGATGTGAGTTATTTGGCCGGTTATACTGATTGTTTTGATTGTTTGGCCTATTGTTGTTATTATAACCGTTGTTTGGTTGACTGGCCGGATTATTATTATTTGGTTTATTATGTGACTCGTTGGGGTGGTTATTCGTATTATTACGGCTGTTATAATTTGAGCGGTAATTATTGTTATTAAATTGGTAGCCGTTCTGGAAGCTTTTGTTATCGCCCCTATCGTCCCGCTGTCGACTCCTATGGTAGTATCGCTCACTTTCATAGTCTTCTAACAGGGCTGCCATGGATTGTATGGTTTTGATTTGACTGCCCAGTCGCGCTCTGGAGACACCCTCTTCATAGTGAAAGGCAAGTTTCGTTACTAAGCTTTCTTCCGGAATTTTCGGCTCCAGATTCCTTGCTAGACATACTTTCCCCCAAAAATATGCTGTGAAAGTCGTCCCTCTGCTGGCGTCATACCTGCCGAAACATATGCTATCTCGAACGAAGTTTTGTGTTGCCTCCGAACAGTATTTCCTCTTAAACACGCCTTTGAACTCCTCGTAGTTCGTGAGGTCGTGTCTCGTAGCCGTCCACCAATTATCATTTATGTCACGGAATTACTCGTCCAAATACCCTCGGATGATGGTCCATCTATTCTCCCGAGTCTTCGCCAGTTGTTCATCCACTCTCTCTAAGAACTCCATCGGGTTTCGCTTGTATTGTTTGAAATTAACGACCTCCCGGTTGTCCATGTGCTGGTATTGCGATATTATTGGTGGTCTGTTATTAATGATTTCCAGCTCCTCTCTGATTTTGGCAATCTCTCGTTTCTGGATGTCTTCAATTTTGTCTTTATTGTGCTGACCTTGCCCGCGAACTTCGCTTACGGCGGTGTCGATCTCCCGGCATTTCTCTCCAAAGTCTGTCCGCACCTGTGTTATGTTTTGTTCGGTTGCGGTTCGTGTGGATTCTATTCGAATCTGGCTGTCTTCTTCCAGATTAGTTATTCGGTCGCCAAAGTCTTCCTTCGTTTGTCATAATTCTTGACTCGTGTTTTCCCATTTTCCGTGTATTTCGGAAATCTCTTGTCGTATACCCATCATCTCGTCCTCAATCTTCTTATTGATCTGTTCATTGTTCTCGGCTATCTTCTCGTTTAAGACCTCCATATTTTTCTGGCTGTCTTGCTTCAGTTCGTCCATTTTTTCTTCCATGGTCTTACTGTTCTTGTCTATTTTTTCTTCCATGGTCTTACTGTTGTCGTCCATTTTCTTATTATTTTCGGCCATTTGCTGGCTGAGTTTTTGGTTATCATCTTTTAATGACTCTATGTTTGATTAGTCTTATTTAATTCACTCTTGAAATCTTCTTTCCCGTCGTCCATTTTCTTGCTCAATGAATCTATATTTTTTTCAAGGTTTCTTCCATCATTATTCTCATCATTTCCATGAAATCTGCGTCCCCTGGTTGTGTGGGTTTCTCCGGTTGATTCTCTGGGTGTACGGGTTTGACTGGCTCCATGGGAGGTAACATTTGTTCGGCGTCCTCGACCGAAGTCGCTTCCTTGTCGCTCACTCTAACTTCTTTTTCGGCCTCCTTCGTCCGTCTCAGTGATGACGCCCTCTTATGGATCTTGTTCGTCTTGTTTCGTAGCCCTACTTGCCGCTAGATATTATTTTTCTCGTAAATCTAGCCTCACTAGTTGGTGCGCCACTTTGTAATAAAACCGATTACGCGACGTGTTATAATTTTAGTTTATTTACTATTGAGTTTTAGATTTGAGTTGTCGGTGTTTAATTTGCGATACGTTATTAATTCGCACGTCGGATGCGCTCTGTGTTATAAACGTTTCGTGTAGCCTGTGTGTCCTTACCTGTCCCTACTCACTAGTTACTTCTTCCCGATAGGCGCTAAATTGTTTTGCCAGAAAACAATTAAAAGATTCTATCTTAGTTGTTTTACGGTACTGTAGTATTTGATTCGAATTGTTCGCCGACTGGCTGGAACTCGAATCTCGCTTGGGTGGGGGAACGTGTTACCAACGTAAAATGTTATTGGCTAATTCTACTCACTGCTACAAAACACAACATACATAATATACTGGAAATAATTACTGGACAGTTAGTAACGATTCACACTTTTTATTTGGCTTTATAACTTGTTAAATTTCATTAATGTTTATACAAATGTGATTAATATTATAGATTTTAGCCTTGGCAATAATTAATCGTTCACTCAGCAGAAAGCAGGGTTGGCAATGCAAAGTTTGTCAGTCGCCAATTAGTGGTGGGCGTTTCCGTTGTTTCTGCAAAACGAAAACAAACTGTTTGTTGAAAAAAAACAACTGTTTTAAAAACAGTTGGAAAAAACAGGTTGAATTAATAAACTGTTGCTATTTACATTGACTGTTTTTATCATTATATTGTTAAATATTTTGTTTAAAAATAACTGTTCATTTTAATATTTTTCTTAAATGGATGGTTATGAAACTTAAATACTGGCATTAAGTCAATATTTATCTTATTTACCTACATCTTGAAGGTCCTTTTTTTAAATTGTTTCATCAAAACTTGTGGGGAATATCTGAATAATATTTTTAATATAACTCAAATAAAACGGAGTATATTACTAAAAAATATGACGCCAATAAAAAATAACTAAAAAATATAACATAGTAACTGAAAAATACAAACCTCATGAACAGCCAATATTTATTCCCTGACTGCACTTATAAACTGCACTTTTTAAAAGTTTTTTGAGTTTGTAATATATAGAGAATTAGCACAAAACACTTGTTAAAACTAAATATCATCGTTCTTTACAAAATTAGGCATGTTAACATTTAAAAACATTAGCATTTCTACTTTTTTTTGTAGTCAATGAACTTCTTCGGTCACTAATTAATTGTCCACTTTTTGAAAACAGCCTCTCACATGGCACTGATGTTGCATTTTGATTTAAATATTTTAGACATATTGGGATATACATGTTGATGTTTCTCCCACCATTCGAGTTGAGAGTTAATCTTTCCAGACTCATCTTTTAAGGGCAGAATATCATCAGCTAAATAAGTGTCTACTTCTTTAATTGCATAAGATAACAGGGTGCTTCTGTCTTGTACATTTTGGTCTGATAAAATTTCTTTGAAAATGTTTCAGGTTTTAACAAGAGTAGATGTGGATGCAGAAGTAGGCCTATCACCTGCTGGGGCAGTTCCTAAATTTTCTGATACTGGTTCACTTGAAACTACTGGTGCTGAAGCAGATTTTGAATTTTTGTTAATTATTTCTGACACCATTTCTATGACATTTGTCTTTGCTTTTCTTGCAGCTGTAGAATCCGAGAAGACGCCAGTTTTGTATCTTGGGTCAAGAAAAGTACACAATGCAAACGTTTTGCTGTCTGTCTATTTTTGAATCTGTCATTTAATCCTTTTTCAAGTTGTGCTAATACCTCCTTTACTGGTTCGCAAAAATTAGTAAATGCATCAGCCTCTTTAATTTTTTTGCACACATTTATTAAACACCTGGTTACTACGATGACAGAACTACCAGTCATGTATTTTTCCCCACTTACAAGATCTGTCATTTCTTCAAATGGCTTTAGTATCGCACAAAGGTCTTTACAAGCTTGCCATTCTTCCCTACTTATTACTGGAAGATCCTTATCTAGCAATGCCATTGTTGCCTTTATAGCTTCCTCTAATTCTGTGAACCGTTCTAGCATATAAAACAATGAGTTCCATCTAGTAGGTACATCCTGTTTTAGACGTTTTGGATGACAGGAACCATGTGCAGACTGGTATTTTAAAAGTTTGTCAGTAGCGATAGCACTTCTTCTGTAATAAGCCACTATTTTCTTTACATTACTTAGTGTCTTTTCCATTTTAAGAACCGCATTCTGAACAATCAAGTTTAACTTATGGGCATAACAGCCGTAATGTTTCCATTGTAAAATATCTTCCAGAGCCTTCACTATAGCACTAGAATTGTCAGATACAGCAAAGATAACTTTATTGATTAGATTCCAATCTGTTAATATTTTTTTTAGTTCATCTGCTAAAACAACAGCAGCGTGGTTACCTGGAAGATTTGAACACTGCAGTAATACAGTTTTAAATTTATAATTCCTGTCTATGTAATGGGCTGTAACGGCCGTGAAACTCTCAACATTTCGTGAAGTCCATATGTCTGTTGTAATACAAACAGATGATGCTTCAGTACTCACTGTTTGTTTGACCAGTGACACCTCTTTATGATACAATGCTGGTATCATAACTGAAGATATTGTTTTTCTGCTCGGCAGCTCATAACCAGGAATCCATTTCATCAGCTTTCTAAATCCTGCATCCTCTACTACGCGGAATGGCTGAAAATATAAAATAAATAAATTTAATAAGTCTTCATCTATTTGCTTTTTTTGTTCAGGTGTAACTTTTTTCATTACATATGATCCTAAAGTTCTTTGCCGTTTAGGTGGAGGTTGTACATGATAGGTAGGCGTTATGCTATCAAAAGTTGTAACTGAACATGTTGTTGGACCAGAAGGAACCACTTCTTGAGAAGACGTACTTGCTTGTGCACTGTCATGCTGACTTTGATGTGATTGTGAGGATAAATCTGAATAAACTGAAATATGTTTTCTTTTTAAATGCGCTTTTAAATTGGTTATCGTAGATTTATACGAAATTTTTTGTTTACAAACTGTGCAAACAGCCATATCATTATCTGCTTTGTGAAAATAATTCCACAAGTCGCTTCGTAATCTGTTTGCCATGTTAATAAACAGTTTTACTTATAGGCCTACTAAAAGAATATCTGCCTTACGCCGTCTAATTTAAGCTATAATCTAAACAAACATCAAACACATATAAGCACGCAGACACACACACATATAATTTTGCGTCAAACAGAACGAGCACAGTACAATAATCGAACCTAAGTCAACGCACGTTGCATTAAAAACGAACAGTTTAGTCCTAACAAACGGTTAAAAAAAAACAGTTTACGCCAAACAGCTCAACGAAAACGAGCGGTTTACTGCGAACAGAAAACAGAACGAGCACAGAACAATAATCAAACCTACAGTAAGTCAACGCACGTTGCATTATAAAAGAACAGTTTCCTCCTAACAACAGTTCAACAAACGGTTAAAAAAAACAGTTTACGCCAAACATCTCAACGCAAACGAACGGTTTACTGCGAACGGAAAACGGAACGACAACAGTGAACTCTGTGAACAGTTGCGTTGTCAATACGTTGTCAACGCCACGTTCGTTTTTAATACGGAGAAACAGTTTGTCTCCGCGGCAAAGAACAGTTTGTTCGTTTTTTTTTCAGATAACTGTTTTTTCAAACAGTTGTGCGTTTTTGTTCCCACCACTAGTCGCCATGATAGACGCCGTTTCTTATTTATACAAAATAAAATTGCCAATGAATTCTTTTAAGTACGACAAAGAAGTTTAGAACAAGATAATTAAATACAGTACACCACCTTACAATCGTGGTAATTAAATATGAAAAAGGTTTACATTAAATTCAATGCTGTGGTGTTAAAAGTGTGTGACGGTGTTATTCGTTTAGTACATAGGTTATATTCAGTTAGTTGGTATTCATAAATATGTTTTAAGAGAATTTATTTCAGAAATTTAGTTAACTCAGCAATACTTATCTTCAGTTGCTTTGAGGTGTAGTGTCATATAGTAGAATTAGATTCTTGGATTTCGTTGTCCATGACGTGTCCGTTACTTAACTAAATATCACTATAATATTGACGACTCGGAACACTAAGTTTTTTATAAGTAAAAACGTATAGTTTTACCTTACAGCCTAAACCGGCTTTCACCTATAGAAGGCTTCATCAGAGGCTGTCGTTAGTAGCGCTGTTCGTCTTGTTGTTGGTGACGAGATAGTTTTTCGAAAGATCGAAGCTGTGTGTGTGTGGTGAGATGTGTTCGAATAATGCGTGCGACACAATTCAAATCGCACGCATTATTCGAACACATCTCACCACACACACACAGCTTCGATCTTTCGAAAAACTATCTCGTCACCAACAACAAGACGAACAGCGCTACTAACGACAGCCTCTGATGAAGCCTTCTATAGGTGAAAGCCGGTTTAGGCTGTAAGGTAAAACTTTACGTTTTTACTTATAAAAAACTTAGTGTTCCGAGTCGTCAATATTATAGTGATATTTAGTAGAATTAGGTTGGGTTCATCGATGTTGGTTCTTCAATCTTCAATCATCTTTGGCTTCAGGTACGCCTTGCGTCTTTTTCATGTTAGTTGGTCGATTTTAATTAATCTGGAGTTAATTAAGCTGGTCCTTTGCCTGGGTTGAATGTGTTATTCCCTCATCAGGTATTTTGGTTCTTCACTTCATGAAATCTGGTCACTTTGACTGTTTTTAAATAAAATTTGGGCCCTTCACGGCCTGGCGTCCCTTCCTCGTAAGCGTCACTCTAAGATTAAACGTTCCTAACGTTCTGTTGTCATGGTAGCTAATAGATTCTGATTGGATAAACTTGACTTAAGACCATTGTTAGAATATTTGAATTTTTATTCAAAATGATTCAATATCTTCTGATTGCTATTAATCTTCGGTATTCTTTTTTAAGTATGAGATATTATCACCACTGTTTGTATTTTGTTTCAAAGATTAATTTAACATCCCATAAGGTTGGGTTTACTGATGTATTAACATTTGGATAGTTATGTTGATATTATCTAATTACATTGCTTTCTTATTTTATACAATTACTTTAACATTTCTCTCTTATTTTGATTCCCTAATTATCATTTACTGTTTACTTGTCTTTGATTTGCTCATGTCATAGTTAAATTCTTACAATTTGTAGTTTTTGGTGTATTACTGTTAGGCATTGCATAGGCCTAAGTAGTAATTGGCTATTTTTTCTTAATTTATACAGATTACATTTTATTTTCCCTTTGTACAGGTTTTGGTTTGTTTTACACATGATTTGTTTACTTGTTGAATGGTTTTGTGTCTGTTTTATAATCATTGTATGTTATTTTATTATTTTCCATATTATGGCTTGTCTATTGTGTCATAACTGCTTTTTCAGTATTATTAGATTTGTCTGAATTTATCTTGTTTCTATTATTTACTATTCTCTATTACTTAAAACATAACATTTAGGTTTATGGTCTGTATAATTCCTACAGCCATATTCCTATTCATCAAACATAATTATTATTGCATGTCATTACTCACAATGTTCATACTCTTCATCTCCTCATACTCTTTGATGAATTATAAATTACTTGACATAAAAAATAAAAACATAAACATGAATTAAACATATTAATACAATGATATATCCTTATGACTAACTCTATATGACATTAAGCCACAACTGAGTCTTCAACAACTGTTTACTATCTAATATTAATATCTTTTTTTATTAATTATCAGTTTGTCCATGAAAAATATTCTTCTTTAATGTATCATTTCAAATTAATGATATTGGATTCTTATTTCTGTGAATAAAAATCATATATTCTGTGTATTAACACACTGATAGTCATTCGTTCTTGAATACATGAACAATTATACTAATTAATAAATTATTACCTAACATTAAGATTTGCAAACTAAAATATGACAAGTAGTAAGTACTACTATTATCTAAAACCTACTTATTATCTAGTCTGTTACACTTTGTTTCATTTTGTTATTATTACATTTGTGTTCACTGGATAATTGCTATTAAGTGCCACAGTCCTTTCTGTGATTAGCCATTATCAGCTTTCACTTATTTTTACCACTCACTGATGGTTTTTCATCACTCTTAAATCTTTAGTGTTTTTTCACTGATTATTTGGTGTCTATCCCTATCAATAGGGTTGTATTTAATTTGGGGTTTTACACTATCACTTTGCACTCTATATGTTTAATTTAAGTGTTACTAGTGGGTATTACCTAACTTTAAATTCTCTTTCTCACTTTACAATGTTCACTATTTCTCTAACTCTCTATCTCTCACTTTACAAGGTTTAATTATAATGTTAACAAGTTCATGTCGTATTAGATTGATTTATCAGAGTGACTCTCTATTTATGTGGTTAGTGTATTTTGTTTAAATTTAAGTTTTTGAATTTTAACACTTATCATTTACATTGCTTGTTTGGTTGATACTTATAATTATCATTTACAATTATCATTCATTGGTTTCTTTTTCCATTACTTTATTGGATTGTAACATTTCTCCTTTTCTTGTTCTACATTACTGGTTTGTGTCCTTTCATTTCTTTTCATTTCATTCCATTTCACTTATATTATGGTTTTCACCTTCTCATCTGGTTTCATTTTCTTTGGTCAATCACTGATGTTGTGGCTCGTTCTAGTTATTCCCTCCATTTTCGTGTCTTGATATATCCTATCACTGGTATTGGGGCTTGTTATATTTTCTCACTTATTTTATTATGACTTATATATCCTTTCTTTGGTGTTGGGGCTGGTTCTACCTTCTCACTTACCATCTATTGGGTTATTATGGTTAAATCGCATTGTATTATTGTTTTCAACGTTTTGGTTCGTTGCTTGCTACATTTCTCTTATCAGAGGTTACTTTTATTATCACTTTTATGTTTGATCGTATTATTATGTTAATTACCCACTCTTTCATCTCTGATTCAAACCTTTTAATCATAGTGTTAAGTATTTAATAATTTATTCTTATCATGTTTCTTCATTAGTGTGTGTTGAAGATATGTACCCTTACAATATGTATATGTGTTAAATTATGTGTAATCGTTTAAAGAGGGTTGTCTGAGATAAGGAATATTCCAGGAAATTGTGATATTGAAATTTTAATGAATTATGATACATGAAATAACTTATGTTAAATCTTTGAATTATAATCAAGATGAATTAATAAAGGTTGTTATATTACTTGTTAATAGAGAGTATCAATTGCAAGTCCCGTCTCACTGGACCCAGCACACTTATGCTTCCTTCTAGGCCTTCAGCCTAGTCATAAATATAGAGTAACCATTAAAAAAAAAAATTTTGAACACAAATAAAAAGAGGAGTTACAATACTGTACTTGAAAAAAGGTGAATTTTATTGGTACATACTAAAGTATAGAGTCCTATTTGTTTCTGTTCATTAACAAAGGTCCATACTGTAATAATTTGTGTGTAATATACAAGCAATCTTTAATATGTATACGAGATTCTCCAATTTTATTTGCATTAATTCAGACCGTTGTTATGCTTTTATTATATTTATAAATTTATTACTAGACTTTGTTTACAAATTTTCACTTTCGGCTCGTGCAGCCGCCATGTTGTATAGTACCAACTCAAATTTTTTTACTTACCGTATCCAGGGTTTCGTTGGATGAGCTGAAAAAACAATATGGCTATTTAGAAATAAAGAAAAACTCTACTTGTTTCCCATGAGTTAAGTTTTATTTGTTATTATTTCAATTCCATCACAAACAAAATATTCTCTTCCCCTCCCTTACCGGTTATGAATTTGACACTAAACATTCTCCTGGTTATTTGATTCTATAGACTTCATGAACAATAAAAAAATTTGTATATAAATTCAAAATAACAAAAAATTAAACATTAACTTAAATTTAACTACCGCAAACCAGCCTTCTTTGATTAGCATACTTCTCACTCACACGCACACACAACTACCCCATACCCTTAGAGATTTCATTTAAAAAAAAAATATAATCATAATAATAAAATTTTGGTTTTGCCCTTATTAAAATTTTGTTCTACCCACCATTTGTTACTTAACAAATCGTCCAGGTGACTCCGCATTGTCCCACGCACTTTCATCGTATTTTTCATCTTGTTATTTGAATATAAATGTTCGTATATTTAAGCCAAAACTGTTAGTTCACTTTATACTGGTTTTAATTTTGTACTTCGCATTTTACATTTTACACGTGCGGGCGAGACGAAAACTATGCCCAGCCGGCGGACGCGCAGACTGCTTGCGTCCGTTGTCGTGAGATGTTATTTGCCGACTGCTTTGTTCTCCAAGCGTTAACGAACTGCTGGCGTTGACACACCTACATTCCAGCGTGACGTATTGGACTGACGTAACATCGTATGATTCTGAATTACATAACTTGGCTGTCATGTATCTAAAAATAACTGTTCTGCCTGCATCTGGAGCTGACCTTGACACAAATCCACTCGCTTGCTTTCTACGTTGTATAATTCATGAACTAACATTTGTTTATTCTTCCCATAATTATTATTCATATTTTTATGTTTCCCAAAATTACCCCAGGTAGGCCTAAATGTCCCGTTACAATACCCCCTCAATGAGAGGTTTTATGCCGAAGCATAAAAACTCTCATTGACACTCTCATACTTCCTAATTCAATGCAAAATTATTCAATTATCTCATCAACATAATTCATTTTAAGATTCACTAATGCGTTACTAATACTTTAGTAACCTCCTTCTCCATCATTATCTAATATCCCCCCATGACTGGACTGTGGCGCCCAGTTGCTTCCACAAGGACTGAAGCGTTAAGGGGGAATTTTGTCATCTCCTGTCCTTGCTTCGGCGTTACAAATAAAATTCAGATAATCTGACCACTAGGGTTTACAATACCTTACTGATTTTATAGTTATGTGGCCTTAAGACGGTTCTATCACCCTTTTACTTCCATATTCCTTAAGGAATGGAAGTATGGTGATGGCAAAAAAAATCGTGTTCGAGATTATTGCAGATTCTGATTCTACTACACTCAAAACATGAAAAAAAGTCGTTTTCCGAAAAGTGTCTGTGTGTGTGTGTCTGTCTGTAGATTTTTTTTCTATGGCAAACGATAACTGCCGCAAATGCAAACAGAATCAAATAATTTTTTGCATACAGCCCTGATTTGCAGAGTACTCGCGACCTATTGTTTTTGGTGAAGATCAGTTGAGGGAAAGGGGTAGTTTACCTGCAACGGTTTTTTTTTATCAAGGGAAATTTTTTTTTTTGCCAAACGATAACAGCCGCAAATTCAAACAGAATAAAATAATGTTTCCCATACAGCCCTGAATTGTAGAGTTCTCAAGATCTGTTGATTTTGGTGAAGATCAGTTAAGGGAAAGGGGTAGTTTACCTGTAACATTTTCTGTTTTAACAAGGGTATTTCCTATGGCAAACGATAACAGCCGTAAATTCAAACAGAATCAAAAGATTATTTGCATACAGCCCTAAATTGTAGAGTTCTCAAGACCTATTGTTTTTGGTGAAGATCGGTTAAGGGAAAGGGGTAGTTTACCTACAACGTTTTTTTAACAAGGTTATTTTCTATGGCAAACGATAACAGCCGCAAATTCAAACATAATCAAATAATTTTCTGCATACAGCCCTGGTTTGTAGAGTACTCAAGACCTTTTGTTTTTGGTGAAGATCGGTTAAGGGAAAGGGGTAGTTTACCTGCAACCTTTTACGTTTTAACAAGAGTAAAGTACTTGAAAATTCATTTAAACTTTTTCAAACAATGGTAATTGTTAAAAATAAAATAATTTTGTTGCCAGGCAATAAAATTATAATTGTTTCATTTTAATGTAAATTATGTATATATTAGAAAATATATCGTGCTTGGCAGGCAAGCATATTTCAGATTATAAGTCTTAGAATATGGAAGTCATGTATGGTTCTCCATACCGATATTTTATGTTCCCACGCGAACGAGTGATAGCCGCTGTTCCATAGTTCCGGGTTGATTCCCCCTGAATGACCCCCCTGTTAGTTTCTAAATTATACCAATTTCACAGACAACCAATCATGGTCAGGTTACAATAATTCTGCCCACAGCTGATTGTCATCCAAAACCACGGTCTGGGCTGGTAAGGCCGGGACCGCCCGAAAGTGGGGAATCTATTTAAAAAACATACAATTTATGTTTAAGATTCCTACACACTAACATAATACACTCATAATTAACATTGCGATTATTACATTAAAATAAACAATTCACTTTTAATTTTGATCACGATGTACGCACCTTACAGCTTTACTTTAGTTTCAAATTCTATTAATTCTTTCACTTGTTTCATTTATTATTACCTTTCAATTATGAATTAGTATAGTTATGTCGCCCTTAGGATGATCTGTCACAATCAGGTAAGTTACACTATCATCAACATTATCGTCATCTACTGCTGCACCAATTACGTCATAAGGTAAGAATTCAATATAATCATCTCTCTCTCTCTCTCTCTCTCTTAATTCTTTATACTTTCTACTAATCTCAAATAACTCTATCTTCCTATCAAAACAAACTCTCTCAAAATATCTCTCATCATAACTCCCTATCACACTTTCTCTAACCCATGCAGAAGGTACTAAATCATCACAAAAACATCTCCTGGTCCTTCCAGGAACACCACCAAAGTTCAAAGGACAATTATTTGTAGATCTTTCATCTACCAAATATACTCGTGAAGACTCTTCTTCACCCCCAACAACACCACGGGAAAAATTACCCCCTGCAACCCCTCTACCTCTATACTCTCTCTCCATTTTCTCTCTGACTCATCAACACACAGTAACATTCCATTATTACATTCTACTCCCCCTAAAATTTTGGCACCACTATTTTTAATTATATCATCGTAATTTTCACCCCCTACTTACCTCATTATATGTTATCTGATCGTCTTTATTTTCGTTTAATTTATCGGTTTCCCCACTATTCTCTACCCCCACTATACTCTCAGAATTACCATCACTATTCAACATTTTATTCTCTAATGCTACCACATCCACTATTTTACCATTATTATTGTTTGTCATATCTCTAACACTGTTATCTACCTTCTTATTCATTATCTGATTTAATTTCCTTTCTAAATTTTTATTCATTTCGTTAATCTTCTCCTTGAAATTGTTACTTATTGATTCTACTATCTGTTCTGTCATATTATCACAACGTGTATTAATTTCCTTAATATGCTTATTAAAATCAAAATTCTGTTGTTTAATTTCATTTCTGATTTCATCAAATTTCTCATTGACATTACTTTTCATTTAATTAATTTTGCTTTTCTGTTCATCGAATTTGCTATCAAATTTATTTAACAGTAACTGCATCATACTCATCATATCACTATTATTCACTGTCTTAACTGAGGTCGGCGTTGATTGACTCGTTACACCTTCCATTATTCTCAATTCAGTCTCACTTAAATCGCTATTTATTTGACTTTCTGTCTGGCTGTCAGTGAAGCTGACTTCATTGTTAATATTTTCATTAGTATTCATTTTTTATATTATTTAGTTTTTTACTTATCTATAATACATTTATTTCAATAACATTGTAACATAACCATATCTGACACTCTCGTCATCTAAATTTATTCCTATGTACATACCCATTTACTTATTTCACACAACCATATTGTTCCTCAAACAGGTCCACATTTACATAATTTTATTTATGCAAATGGTCCAGCTGTTTCGGGCGCCATTGTTGTTTTTATTATATTTATAAATTTATTACTAGACTTTGTTTTCAAATTTTCACTTTCGGCTCGTGCAGCTGCCATGTTGTATAGTACCAACTCAAATTTTTTCACTTACCATATCCAGGGTTTCGTTGGACGAGCTGAAAAAACAATATGGCTATTTAGAAATAAAGAAAAACTCTACTTGTTTCCCATGAGTTAAGTTTTATTTGTTATTATTTCAATTCCATCATAAACAAAATATTCTCTTCCCCTCCCTTACCGGTTATGAATTTGACACTAAATATTCTCCTGGTTATTTGATTCTATAGGGTTCATGAACAATAAAAAAAATTTGTATATAAATTCAAAATAACAAAAAATTAAACATTAACTTAAATTTAACTACCGCAAACCAGCCTTCTTTGATTAGCATACTTCTCACTCACACGCACACACAACTACCCCATACCCTTAGAGATTTCATTTAAAAAAAAAAAAATATAATCATAATAATAAAATTTTGGTTTTGCCCTTATTAAAATTTTGTTCTACCCCCCATTTGTTACTTAACAAATCGTCCAGATGACTCCGCATTGTCCCACGCACTTTCATCGTATTTTTCACCATATGTTATTTGAATATAAATGTTCGTATATTTAAGCCAAAACTGTTAGTTCACTTTATACTGGTTTTAATTTTGTACTTCGCATTTTACATTTTACACGTGCGGGCGAGACGAAAACTATGCCCAGCCGGCGGACGCGCAGACTGCTTGCGTCCGTTGTCGTGAGATGTTATTTGCCGACTGCTTTGTTCTCCAAGCGTTAACGAACTGCTGGCGTTGACACACCTACATTCCAGCGTGACGTATTGGACTGACGTAACATCGTATGATTCTGAATTACATAACTTGGCTGTCATGTATCTAAAAATAACTGTTCTGCCTGCATCTGGAGCTGACCTTGACACAAATCCACTCGCTTGCTTTCTACATTGTATAATTCATGAACTAACATTTGTTTATTCTTCCCATAATTATTATTCATGTACTTATCATATATTGATGTAACCCGTCACCAATATGGTATAAGGGTATTTTGATAATAAATAAATAAATTATTATTCATATTTTTATGTTTCCCAAAATTACCCCGGGTAGGCCTAAATGTCCCGTTACACCGTAGTAACATTAAATTCCACTGTAACCCATTATTAATACTTAATCATTTGCGTGTTAACAGAAACTGCACACTGCTTTTTATTGCATTATGGTGAAAAAAGGATTTGAATGTACTTGTTTGGTTATACGTTACATTGTACTTGGCTATAGGTTCTAAATTGGAAGTAGGTTTTAATTCCGGTACTTCGAATAAATACAGCCTTTAATGTTATATACAGCCTTTTATCCATACAATAACTACAGCCTTTGAATGTACACTAACTAAGGAAAATGTTTTTAAGTCTAATTAATTTTAAAAATCTAAAAGGTTAAGTTAGATTGTTAAACGTAGACACAACCTCCAAAAATCGTCTCTGTACCGTAATTATGTGCGATAAATGGAAACTAATTTCTGTACTTCCAGTAAATACAGCCTTTTAATAAAATATTTATCAATAAACCCCAATAAAATATGTACCAATAATGTACTAGGTTATACGTTCTAAATTGGAAATAGGTTTTAATTCCGGTACTTCGAATAAATACAGCCTTTTATCCACACAATAAATACAGCCTTTTAATGTACACTAACTAAGGAAATGTTTGTTAAGTCTAATTAATTTTAAAAATCTAAAAGGTTAAGTTACATTGTTAAACGTACACACAACCTCCAAAAATCGTCTCTGTACTGTAATTATGTGTGGTAAATGGAAACTAATTTCTGTACTTCCAATAAATACACCTTTTTAATGTACACTAGCAAAGTAAATTTTATTTAAGTTACATTGTCGTACATAACCTCCATAATCTGCCATTAGTTACTTGTGAATAATACATATCCAGTAGAAATCTGGACACGGAAAATAAGTACAAACGAGGAGACGGAAGTTTGACTTTGCCGTACCATCGTAAGCTAGATCCTAAAATTTAAAATGTATCATGTTATATTAAGTATATATGTATGTTAGTAAGTTAAGTTAAAACCAGTGCTTCTTAACGCAAACCAGCACCGCTACAGGGAGACCAGATCAGTTAGGGATATGGTATTATGCAAGGCCATTATTTAATATTTTGATTTGGTGTTTCAGTGTCTGGTGATGCTGTGGCGGCGGTACTGTGCATCAGAGCAGGGGCGTCAAGTGCCTGTCTGGCCTTGTGGTGTTGGGATCTCGAGAGGGAAGTCCAGTAAGGTCATTCAGGTGCGGCCACAGTCACTGGACCAGGGGGGTAAGTTACCCATGAATTTTAGTAAAATGTAAAGGGGTTATGGCGCCATATCAAAGACTGATCCCTTTAGGAAGTATGTGAGTGTCAATGAGTTTTTATGCTTCGGCATAAAACCTCTCATTGAGGGGGTATGGTAACGGTACAGGTAACACCACCCAGAAAAATATTGAAAATGTAAAGATTTTATTTGTAAATGTTATTGTGGAAAACAGCATACAAATTATTAGCGTCAAGGTCGGCAATACAGAGGAGGGCAGTTATTTTTAGACAAATGAACTCTGAACTTTGCATTTTGAAGTCACGCTACAGACGTCAAGAGCCGAGCCCATAATTACATAACACTGGAATGTGAGGCGAGGCCAGCAACGCCTTGGAATCTGTCAATGTAATAGAAATTGAACAATAGGACGAGACCACGTGATCGCCCCTCCAGCTCAGACTTTTGACCAATTTGACTCGCCCCAGTTGAAATTACACTCTTGTGCCGATTGGTCACAAACAAAAAAAAGTTCCGCGGATAAATTTACGGGCGCACCCAAAAAGAACAATATATAAAATGTAAAGTGAAAGAAATCAGTTTTATCTTAAAATAATATAAAAGGAACTAACAGTTCGGCTAAAATGGTAAATAAACAAAAGTGAAGGTAAGAAAAATGTGCGGAGTGACAAAATCATGTAAGGAGGCTGGACTGGTTCGGGTCGTTAAAGAATTTCAAGATAAGTAACACTGGGGAGGGGTAAAACAAAAGAAATTTTCAAAATTGTAAAGCAACTCAAATTTAAAAAAAGAAATGGCAGCCTAAAAATATCTATATATAAATTAAAAAATATAATGAGCTCAATAAACGGGGGTTGCAGAGAGAGAGAGAGAGAGAGAGAGAGAGAGAGAGAGAGAGAGAGAGAGAGAGAGAGAGAGAGAATATGAGAATATAAAAGAAGTGTTGGTTTGTACAAAAAATAATCTAGTAATTTCATTCATGTTTCTTATTTGTGTCGATAATGTAAAGGCTATAAAATTTTAATCATAATTGATTTCGTTTCATGTGTTTGCATCTATGTTAATCCTCGAAAAGTAGCTAAATGAGGGAAAAGAGGATTTTATTTGCATTATTATTATTGAAGAAATAAAAGTTAGTTCAATGAGAATGTGAATCAGACTAATTACTGCAAATAACCCATTTTGCTCTCCATCTCGCTCAAAAGAACTTTGGACCCAGGTAAGTGTGAAATTAAACAGTTGGCAGTATTTCAAGATGGCGTCCGAGTAAATAGACACACAACTGAATTTTGTAAACAAACAAAAGTAAATAAAAGTGTAAGTAGTAAATAAAGTTACATCTTGCATAGGTTATTTGGTCTTCCAGTTCCTGTGTTGCCTTCTTCAGTTTCCTCCAATCAAGGCTACGTCAGAAAGAGCTACAGATCTACATGAAGCACAAATTATTCTAATTGATGAGGTGTCAATGATCCTTGCAGCAGCAGTAAATTCTATAGATTGTTTACTTCGAGATACAATGAAATCTAAAGATCCTTTGTTAAGTACAGTTCCAATGGGTGGAAAAGTGATACTTTTTGATGGAGATTTCAAGCAGGTCTTACTGGTAGTCCCAATGTCGAGTAAAGTCCACACAAGAAAAATTTGAACATTAACCATACTTCATTTGACCCAAAATATGCATACCAATGCCAATGAACAAGAATTTTCCGAGTGGATATTTCGATTGGGAAACAGCACTCATCCTATTGAGTGTGTGGAAACATTATTAATATTCCCAGCAGATTCATATGCAAGGAAAATTCAGTTGTTAACCATATCTTTGATCATTCAGTGGATGGAAATAATGTAGTTGAATATTCAAACAGAACTAACATATGCACATTCAATGACAACTGCAACCTGATCAACCACGAGGTGGTGTCTTTACTTTCAGGGGATTTGAAAGAGTACTGCAGTATAAACTCAGTGATCATGAATCATTTTAATGTAAATGATTCATTTAATTTTTTTAATGAAAAAATTGGACATCCTATGAGAGTACTTGAATCCATTACACCTGCCAGAATGCTACCTTATAAACTCATCCTCAAATTTGGTGCTAATGTAATGCTCATGAGAAATATGAACTTGAGTTCAGGTTCAGTTGCATGCTTGATGGTAGGTGGTTCAACAGAAAATGCAGTAAACCTGGAAGTTCTTACAGGGCTTGGAAGAGGCAATATTGTTTTCAGCCAATAATAAAGCTGGTACCAACCAACCCAAATGTGGCATTTTATATGGCAAGGTTGCAGTTCCCATTAAGACTAGCATTTGCTATGATAATATATAAATCCCATGGCCAGACTTTTAGTAAACCGGAATCTATCTCCCCAAGCTCGTTTTTACTTATGGGTAGCTACATGTCGTGTTCAGTCGGGTGATGGCCCCAACAGATGTACAGGTAGTCATTATGAAATGAGTGAGCAAGGCCAATATGGTGATACAGCATATACAAAGAACATCATATACACGGAAATACTGTTACAGAATTAAGCAACTTCCTAGGCGCTTTTACCACAGAATATTATTAAGAGTACAAAACTGGTACAATTTGTTTCTCATTTCATTGAAATATCTTTAAACATTCTCAACAAGTTGGGAATTGCTCAAACAAGTCACTAGTTATTATATAATAACAATTACAATACAAAGGTATGTAATTACAATAGTATTTTATAAATTACTTCATTTTATTAAATAAATCCTCTTCAAACAACTAAAACACACACGAAATGTAACACATATTTCTAGTGGCAGTGATTTTATTTTGTATATACATTTTCTTATATACACAGTACAAAAAATAAATATGGTATGCACAATATTTCTGTCGCAATAATACTTACTATTAATCCAATAATTTTAATATCTTACACAATGAAAGAAACTTAAATGTGATAAAATAAAATTCTATACAACAGTTCTATGAAAGTATTCATATTTTCAACACCACAAATCTTCTTGAACTTTTATAATTAATTTCCAATTTTATGTAAGATTACTTTCCTTTTCCTTTTCTTTCCTTGTTTTTTTCTGAGCAAAGCTTAAAGTTTCTTTGTCAAAATCTAATGGCATCAAGCCAAGATCTCCACTGTACCTATTTTTAGCAACCTGGAAAAGAGAAAATTTTAATAATTTCACAGATTATTAAACGTACCTCTTGATGAAAACAATTTCAGTGAGGAGTTAAATACGATAAAATATATTGCTGTTGTCAGTGGTTACAAGAGTGCAACCATTGATCGACTGCTGAAGAAACATTAAAATAAAAAACCTAAACCCCAAGTAACAAACAAATGGTGATGCACAAAATACCTTTATATCATCTACACAGATTTCATGCCAAGGATTTGACTTCAGTATTAAACAATGATAAATATTCCATAACATTTAGAACTAATAATAATATATTAAAAAGACTTTAACAGAATAAACATATGCCTTTAGAAAAGAAAACAGGCGTCTATAAACTATCATGTAATGACTAACTGTTTTTACATTGGTCAAACAGGGAGGGGTTTTCTTAAAAGTTTCCTTGAACATACAGCTAAACAATTACAAAATCTTAACTCCGTCAACATAAAGTCTAACTATGCATGCCATTTGGTCTCACATGACCACAATTACGTGGATTTCAAGTCTAACTTGGAACCACTACATATTTGTGAAAAGAGTTGAATCATGAAGTTTGAAATTGTTTGAAACTCTTCCTACGAATCTGTAAATCAAAAACATTCCTAGGAATCCCACAAAGAAAAATCTTCAAAGTAATCCCTTAAATACAGAATATACCTTAAGAAGTGTGAGCTGTGTAAAAACACTCAACCAACCAGAACACTCAACCAACCAGAACACTCAACCTGGTTAAGAACACTAAACCAGGAACATCCCTCGGATGGTTGCTGCTTTGCAACTGGCTTTTACTTAGAAACCAATTAATTGTTACTAGATTCACTCTGTATGACCAATTTGGTGGATCTCTGTTGATATTCAGTTTTGGGTCATTCCATGTCAAATCACCCAATAAAAAATTAATTTTTCACCCACCTCCTCAGATTTTGATGAAACTTGGCACAATTTATTCTATTACTATCCTGATAACACCTCCAAAAATTTTTTGCTCTATCATTTATAGTTTTTTTTATTAATTTTTTAGTTTTTATAATTTGACGCTATCCGAAGCCTTGGAACTATTTGACGCCTTTAACGTGCACTCACAACTTTAAAAATATTTGTCTTTAAAACTATTCCAGATATCATCATGAAATTTTGCAGGAAGTTTGTGTGTTATACCTAAAAGCAGCGAAAAATGCTCTTATTAACCTATTTCAATCCCTCAAAAAACTAAAAATATTTAAATATAATTTTTTAGAAATTTAAGAAACGGGTGTTTTATTTTACAAAAACCACAATATCTAGAGTCTCAGACATGATAGAATGCTCAAATTTGTTTTAAAATACTCTTAAATATATAGGCTATTAGATAATTAAAAAATATAGTTGGCTTTTTAACATGTTTAATTACAATACAAAATAAAGGACTATATAGGCCTATCTAAAAAACTATACTGCTTTTAAATAGGTAGTCCGTGGGAAAGTTAAAATTTAGTTTGCTTTTTATTTTTTATAACTTTTACAAACTTATAAATATTAGGGGAAAGTCTTACAGTACCTACTGCATAAAAACAACTCAAAGATATACTAGTAAGTTTGAAATGTAATAATGAGGGTAACTAAAAGTAATAGTACTCAGATTTTAATCTCAGTACTCTGATTTGGTGAATTATCAGCAGCTCAGCTGTGCTGCTGATAATTTACATGACTCACCAAGCCTGTCTCAACAGGCTCTTTTCCTGTGGTGACATGCTCCTTTCTACAGTTGAATTAGTGCAGTTGTTCCTATCTTCATTAAGTGAGGACATACCTACAGTGACTAATTGTTTCCTAGTTAAGATTGTTTAAATTAATGTTTTTAAGTTAAGTGTTATTGAGGCAGTAATAATATAAACTTTTTAAAATTTACTTTGGGTTTTGAAGATAATTTAAATTCGTGTGAATATAAACTTATTTTGTTTACTTTGTGTTTTGAAGAAAAGGTAAATTTGAGGGTACAAGTAGGGCATGGATGTTTTTTTAACAATAATTCAGTTGAATCTGTAAGTACTGGCAGTTTGTTTACAGTTTAAAACCCTCTAATAAGTATTCCCTTTTTTTGCTAATTACTAAAAGTAATATATGACTATTATTTTTTTATAAATGTTTTGCTTCAATAACTAAAATATTTTGGAAGTATTATATGAAGAATAATACTTAAAAAATTTTTCATAACATGCTGTGAAGTATGCAAAACAGCATGGTAGATATTCAAGCCTGTAGCATTGGACTATTTAAAAAATCCGACCGTTTCCAAACAATCTACATACCTTCAAAAAAGTTACAATGTGTTTCTGAATTAAGTGACGAAGAAAAAGATTTGATTCGCCTTAGATCTGGAATTAATTTGTGTGAATTTAAAAATATCTGTTCTCATCACAGCTACTACTTTTTAAACGTATTTGAAAAGTATCAAACAATCTGTGTAGACCCGTTAAAAAAACACAAAAAGCCTATTACAAAATCGTTGAGAAGCGTAAGTTTAAGTTTTTCAAAACAACTGATAGCAAAAAATATTTACATAAAACCTGGGCAAAAGCTTTGTTCAACAAGCCGTAACTTTTGTGAAGAAAAATAAAAATAAAAGTCAGTGAGAATGAAACAGATGATGAACTCATGACTGAATTAGATTCATTAGAATCAAGAAATGTATCCCTCTCACAAACAAACACTGCTCTAGATGATTTAGGTTTAACACCAATAAAGCTTCACACCTTGTAATCACCTAGTAAGGGATCGTATTATAAAAGAAAAGTTGATAATGTAACTAAGGCTGTGAAAAGAAAAATTTAAAAAGCACTAGATTATGATGTTCCAAGTTCTGATGACGAGGAAGAAGATACAAGTATGGTTAAAAAGGCACAGGATTTTGATGTGATGATTTGTATTTTGAAAGAAAAGATTTTATCTGTTGGGAGGTCTCAAAAAATCCAGATTTTGACTTTGGCTCCAGAATCTTGGAGCAAAGAAAAAGTGATGAAGGAATTCAATGTGAGTGAATACATTGTGCGACAAGCAAGAAAGCTGAAACGTGAAAAGGGTATTTTGGCAATTCCTGATCCCAAAGAAGGCAAAACACTTTCTGAAAATACAATTAAACTTGTAACAGACTTTTATCAAAATGATGAAATTTCAAGAGTGTTACCTGGGGCTAAAGACAAAGTAAGTGTTAAAAAAAAGTTTACATGCAAAAAAGACGTATCCTTTGTAACTTGAGAGAACTCTATTCTTGTTTTAAATGGGAATATCCAGATGTGAAAGTAGGGTTTTCAAAATTTTGTTGTTTGAGACCTAAATGGTATATCCTTGTTAGTTCTGCAGGCACACACACTGTATGTGTTTGCTGCATCCACCAAAATGTAAAACTGTTACTGGATGCTGCCAAAATTGAAGAATCATATAAAGACCTAATTAAGATGCTTGTGTGCAACATAGAAAATTCCAACTGCATGCTGCGCCATTGTGATAACTGTCCTGCAAACACTGCATTAATCGATTATTTGACTGAAAAATTAAGTGACGATTATGATTTAGAAGAAGAAATTGTAATAAGCCAATGGGTGAATACCAACACAGCAGAGATGGTAAAACAATCTATTAGCGTAGAGGACTATATTTCTTTATTGAGCAGATCACTAGAAAAGCTAATACCCCATTCATTTGTTGCTAAATCGCAGTCATCAGCTTTTAAGAGATTGAAAGAAAACCCACCACCCAATACAGCAATTGTAGTAATGGATTTTAGTGAAAATTATTCATATGTCATTCAAAATGAAATGCAAAGTTATCATTGGAATAGAGGGGGTTGTACTCTTCATCCAGTAGGATTTTTTTAAGAAACAAAGAGAATGTTTTGATTTCTAACCATTGTTTTATAAGTGACGATCTTGAGCATGACACACGTTTTGTTAACTATGTCCAAAGGGAAATTACAAAATGGCTGGCAATAAATCATCCAGAAATAGACACAGTTCATTATTTCACTGATGGCTGTGCTGGTCAATATAAAAATAGGAATAGTTTTAAGAACCTGTCTGAGCATTTGAAAGACTTCAATATGAAAGCTGAACACTCGTTTTTTTGCTACAAGTCATGGGAAATCAATATGTGATGGTCTAGGAGGAACGGTAAAAAGAATTTTAAGGAAAGCAAGCCTCCAGCTACCAGATGAAGATCAAATTATGACAGCAAGTGCTGTCTACAACTATTGTGAAAAGAACATTGAAAACATTCACTTTCACTTTATTGACAAAAAAGATGCTGATTCACTACGATTGGAACTAGAAAAATGATTTTCAACAACCCGGACTATTCCTGGTACTAGAAGTTTTCATAATTTCAAACCACTTCAGACAAACAACCTTGAAATTAGAAGGACTACTGATAGTCTTAACCCTGCACTAACCTTTTCTTATCAAACTTCTTCTGATTGGGTTTGTGTTCAACCATCTTCAAATAATTATGTGGCTGCAAAATATGATGGTAACTGGTATTTTGGACTAGTAAAAACTATCTTCAGTGAAGAAGAAGATGTGGAAATTCTTTTTCTCCACCCTTCAGGACCAGCTGCATCTTTTTATTGGCCTCAAAGAAAAGATTCGTGCATAGTGCCTTTGGAACACATCATCAGTATAGTAGACGCACCTCAATCAAGTGGCACCGGAAGAATGTATTATTTCAAAAAAGATTGTGTGAAAAAAACTGAAAGCTGTTGGATGAAGTGGAAAAAGTATTTCAATCAGCATTAACATGTATTAAAAAGACAAACAACTCACAATATTGAATGTGTATTTTGAACAATAAATTGTGTTTAACGTAAGTACTCAATCATCTTTTGAATTTTAAAAGATATTCTTCTGTTGTGCACAGTAATTAAACATGTTAAAAAGCCAACTATATTTTTTAATTATCTAATAGCCTATATATTTAAGAGTATTTTAAAATAAATTTGAGTATTCTATCATGTCTGAGACTCTAGATATTGTGGTTTTTGTAAAACAAAACACCTGTTTCTTAAATTTCTAAAAATTATATTAAATATTTTTAGTTTTTTGAGGGATTGCAATAGGTTAATAAGAGCATTTTTCGCTGCTTTTAGGTATAACACACAAACTTCCTGCAAAATTTCATGATGATATCTTGAATAGTTTTCGAGAAAAATATTTTTAAAGTTGTGAGTGCATGTTAAAGGCGCGATTTCCAAGGCTTCGGATAGCGCCAAATTAAAAAAAACTAAAAAATTAATAAAAAAAAACTATAAATGATAGAGCAAAACATTTTTTGCAGGTGTTATCAGGATATCAATGTTATAATATCAAAGGATATCAGGTGTTAGTAATAGAATCAATTGTGTAAAGTTTCATCAAAATCTGAGGAGGTGTGTGTCATGACCGGGTGACTTGACATGGAATGACCCTTTTGCATTGTTAATGTGATGTACTGGCATCCTACAAACCTGCAATTCCTGGAACGCTTCCCTCTCTCCTTCTGTTCTATCGGGATGGAACAATTTTGCACACCATTCGTGCAATACATTGGGGACAGCAGTTCAGCTCTTGTAATCTTATTACATCATTCTGATTACAGTAAAAGTAAATAATATTCCTTATCAAAATTCAATATGAAGTCAATGTGTACTTAAAATTAAAAGTAAGTTTCCACAAGAAAATTTGCTTTTCTTCAAATAACATATTTTTAATACATTAATTTAGTACACAAAAACACACAAATTATGTAAAAGCATTTTAAATTTAGTTTTATTTGAACCATATACTTTTACCTGTAAAAACTTCTTGAGTTTTAAAGACTGCAGAGTTTTCTGTTGAATAATAAGTATATTGTCTGCTTCTTGTGATGCTTTTACTCCCCCAAATATGGAGTTTACTGTTAGCATTTCTGAATCTTTTTCTTTACGTGGATGAATAACCAATGTTACATGACAGTTACTTGAAGTAGCAAAGTTACGAAATGCAGCTACGATACTGTCTTGCCTATAGAAACGGTCAGTTGCGTGTTTTGCACTCAATGACATTCCCAACATAAACTGTACATTGTCTATTATAACATGGTTGATATCATGGACCAAGTGTGCATGCTCCACTGCCTAAAAGAACAACACAGTTTTCTACAACATGTGTTTAAAGAAGATAAAGTGTTCAATAGTAAAACTTATTTAAAAAAACTAAATTATCAAAATAACTAACTTCGTACAACTACCCAGAACACACACACACACACACACATGCACGCGCACGCGCGACTAAAGTAGATGTAAACATATGCAAGTGGCAGGGATAAGTCAGTGCCTACAGAAATAAAATACACAAGTTGTCGCATCAGAAATTTGTGAGCATTCAAACAGCCAAGATAAGGATAATAGTGATTGCTGCTGAAACAACTGTATCATTATATGAGGGCGTCAAACCAATACTTATCGAACATGTAGTTGTCTGTCTTGTTTTAAGAAAAATGTCGGCTTTGTCCATACTGCAGGTTTGAACAGCTGTGGAGTAACACTATAAGTACTTTCAGAGATGGTATGTCATTCCTACTGTTGCTCTCATGACATTAACCATGGCCACTTTGCTTGCCATTTGCACCAAAGAAGAACAGCGTTGCATGTTCTGTTTTTTAGAATGGACTGGAAAAATGAAAAGTGGTCGTGCAAGTATTATGCATGGAGAAGGAGCCAGAATCTATGTCCAGGATCATAACTGATGACAACACTGAATGCATACTTGATACGGTTTGTCACACACACACACACACACACACACACACACACACACACACACACACACACACACACACACACACACACACACACACACACACACACACACACACACACACACACACACACACACACACACACACACACACACACACACACACACACACACACACACACACACACACACACACACACACACACACACACACACACATGGCAAATTGTTTATAAATTAGTTGAGGTTCTGCCTTGAAATCATCCATATAGACTTGCCATAAAGTCTATTGATGGGTCCCAAAAAAATTCAACATGTTGCATAAACAAAACCACATGAATCCTGCTATCAAAATTTCAACTGCTATGGTAATAAAGGTAATGCCTTCTTAGACAAAATCATCACTGGTGATAAAACATGGAGCCATTATTACAAACCACAGAGTAAACAGCATAACATGATACGGAAACATCCACAATTACCATCAGCAGGTGGTAAAACATTCAGTAGGCAACCATCAGCAGGAAAACTGATGTTAATAATTTTTGAGACTTACAGGGTCTACTACTGGAATGTTATCCAGAAGCATGTGTTACAATGAGATGCTCATTACAGTCTAACACCTGTGTTTCAAACCAAATGTTGAGGACTACTGTCAAAAGGCATTGTGCTGTTTCATGCTCGTCTACACAATGCTGCTCAGAAAGTAAATAAGTTTTGAGGTATTGCTCATGACTATAGTCCCGACCTTGCCCTCTTAAGACTATAATCTGTTTTGTTCACTCAGAGTGACAGTAAGGGGCTGTCAATTCACCCTGGACCAAAACTGAAGGAAGCAGTGATTATGTTACTCACTGGAGCCTGTCCAATGATGGGAGAAGTGTGCTGAAAAGCAAGGGAACTGTATTGAAGACTTTCACTGAAATAACATTTGTGGCCATGTATCGGATAATTATTCACTCACCCTCATATAACCTGTGGTGTGAAAACATCTATATTTTATTTCTAAGCTAAAAAATACTAAATCTTTGCATAAGGAGTAGATTGCAGTGTCAATCTGTAACCATTTTGGACATCACTGACGATTACACCAATTAAACTGACCAACGAAATTTTACTTCTGATATGTTCAACACACACACACACACACACACACACACACACACACACACACACACACACACACACACACACACACACACACACACACACACACACACACACACACACACACACACACACACACACACACACACACACACACACACACACACACACACACACACACACACACACACACTTCTTATAGTATTTTTGGGATTGATTCTAAATCTTTTTTTCAAAATTGCATAGTAGGCATACACTTTCAGTAATACACAGTAAAATAAAATTGTTTTTTGTATTCCCATTGTGTTGAAATAGGAATATAGGAAATATAGGAATAAAACTAAAAAATCTGTTTTTTAATGAAAAATAAGGATACTATAAGCAATAGTATCTACAATACAATAGTAGGTACTGAATGGCTGAAACATTTTCATGTAAAAAAGAATTTAAAATTAAGAGACAATATTATGTATTATTATTTATTATGTGATTTATTTATTACTCAAAAGATACTTATACATATTATTTACTATACGATTTCTTATGTAAATTTACTGCCATTACCTATCTGCAAAAAATTAAAAGACCCAATTTCAAAGGTTGACAATGTGTAGTTGTAAGCAGTTATGTCATGTTTCTTATTAGTATATACATACTTCATAATACCAGTCTATTCAAACATGCATATCTGAGACACACACAGATTCAAATGTGTGAGATTTGAAAGGTACACGACATTTTTTCTACTTTTAAATTTATACTGAAACCATTCAAAATAAATTAGATCAGTGTTAATAAATAATATCTTACTTCCATAACAGCGTTCAAGGGCTGCTGACCATGAAACGTCAAGAAGTACACAGGCAGCTGTTCAAATTGATCAGCCCATATATTAAATTTATCTATGTGTTGAGTTAAGGGAACTTGTGCAAATTGTTGCAGCATTGTCTGTGCCAAACGTTCATTTTTTATTTCAAAACTGCCCCACAGTGTTTTGACCTGAACACAAAATTAACAGATATAATTATAATAGGCACAACAAAGATGCAATGTTAAAATTGTCATCTAGGAACAACAAAATCTGTATAGTAAAAGTTGTAGAGTGTTTTCTACTTGCTTAGAAAAGGTATTATCTCGAAGTTTGTACCATAAGCAAATGATGTAGATGTTTTGTACATCTACATTCTGGAACTCTACATGCTACTCAGCCATGGACCTTATTGGAAACACTTCGAGAATGACCACTTCATTAAATGATGTGAGAGTACCTTCAAAACTGTGTGTTCATAGAGTACTGGTAACAGCTACATTTTTTTTAATGAACCCCTGTGGACACCTTATCAAGGTATGGGTGTAATGATCACTTTTGGCCTTAACCTTAATTTATATATGTGGTTTTCTTTAAATAACTCTTACTGGCAGATGTACTCTGCTCAACTTTCTATTTTCATTATTTCATTTCTCTGTACAGAATACATTCAGTCACACAATAAAAAACTCAAATTTTCAAACAATACTAAATTATAATTTGGTTTAATTTTGATTTCACAATTATGATGTCAAAATTAACGCAGATTTTAATGACAATAAGTATTATGGGAATGACACAATTTCATTTTATTTCCAACTGATAACTATCTCTAGATCTACCGATGCTGTGCAAAAAATTGTTTACAATTTTTAAAAAATTGGTAAAAATAATTTTTTTTAAATTATCCAATTACCAGTTACATAAAGCTTTATAAACTGCAATTATAAATACAAAATTTCTAAATTAGCAAGCAGAAAAACTAAAACATTACAAGGGTTAAAACCAGAAAAGTCCATAACAGTCAAGTCCATAACAGTGGTGTTTGACTGCCTTTCAGTTTCATAACCTGTATTATAAACCTCTAGTTTAAAATTATTGTGATATAGAAAAAATATCGTAAAAAAATAAATGCAAGAGTTATGCTATACAATTTTCTAGACAAAAAGCGACTGAACATGTTTACAGATTTTTTAATAGAAAAAAGCATACATATGGTGTGTATTAAAGAATTAAGTAATTAATTAACTTAAATGTATTAAGTTACATACCAAAACAGTAACTTTTCATTGGTAATGCAATAGGTCTAGTTGCAGAAGCACAATCACCGAGTCTTCACCATTCAATACAAACATTTACTATTTTGTAAATATTTACTAACCCCTTGAAGTGCTAGATCTAGAGAATATTCACTAATGAATGTAGTTTTTCCACTTCCTGTGGGTCCTGTGAGAACAGTCAGTTCGCCTTTTCGATGTCCACGTAAGATACCATTTAATGTTGGAAACCTTTGCCACTTTATACCATCAGCCTGTAACAATAAACTAATAAAATTACAGAGTATGCAACGTTCTGAGGGCCCTGAATACAATTAACGTATAAACTAAACATGATGACAAAAACATATCTATATCTGATACAATAAAAAGTTCTAATTTAATACATAAGGCTACTATAGTAATGGTCAGGCTTATTGTAGGGTGGCTTAAATTGGACTGTAACCAAACTGTGCAAAAGTATGTTATTTTCTCAGATATTTTGTAATATTTATTAACAGTTTTATTTAAGTTAAAACATGGATGACACATTTTTTGATACAACAAAATTTAGGTTATAGAAGTGACTATAATGTTTTATTACACTCCAATAAAACACTATACGTGATACACATTTAGTTCTAAAAAAACGTTACTTTTCCTTTTGTAGCTATTACATTATAAATAGCTTATTTTTGTTTGTGTGGATTATTTCAATTGGACTGTTAATTATAAACAGGATTATACTGAAAGGATATTGTAAGACAATTATCATGGTGACTGCCACACCAAATTAAAAAATTTTTCCCTGTGCACCAAAGTACATTTTTGCTCACTTTGTGATAGAAGAAACATCCCTGTATTGGTTTAAATTAAAAAAATAATATTTGTTAAATAATTATATAAAAAACACCTATAGCAGATACTGGGTCTGCTCTGGCATCAGCAGTAAAAATAGTTACCCTCCACACCAGAGTAGACACGTCTTTTCACATTGCACAGTTCTTGTCAGTATTGTTTGGATTATCTTGATCATGTGGACAGTGTATTACTGTTAGTTATTTATAAGTGAGTCTTTGAAAAATCATGTGATACAATGAGCTTATTTTGTATGCAGATACAGAAAACTGTATGGGATGCTATTTCTGAAGCAAGGAAACAGAGGTTCAACTGTAAGGAAAGTAACTAATTTACATTATATTAGATGAAAATGTATGTGTTATCATAGTGTTGGTTATGATGGAATTACTACACAAGTATGGATCTTGATAAAAAACTACTTGAAATATACATTAATCTTCTTGAGACCCTGAGATCTTACAGAAAAGAAATACCAAAGCTGTTATCAACAAGAAGCTAAAGAAAGGGGAGTTAATTGTAAAGCACAATTATCATGGGAATCACTATTCTGAAATGGTGTGAGAAGTGCGACGTCATTCTGCTTTCAACTCTTCATGGATACAAAACAGTGCCTATAGAACACTCAAATGGTGAAGTAAATAAACCCAAGGTAATAATTGAATATAATGAAAGTAAGTCATAAATTTACCTTTCTGATCAGCTATCCACCTATGGTACAGCCCTCTGTCGTTCATTGAAGCGGTACCAAAAAGCCGTAATTGAACTTCTTCTTGCAACTGCCATGGTAAATGGCCACATATTGTATGATCATGTATCCAGAAAGAAAAGGTCAATTACAGATTTTAGGATAGCTATAGTAAAAGAACTGTTAATGGACAGAGGCGATGATGTGACCCAACAGGACAATAAAATAAAATCAAAGCCCTCACTAGCATCAAAGATACTATCAAAAGATACCTTCTCAAAGAAGGAAGGTTCTGCAAGAAAAGGGCGCAGATGATAAAAAAATTCATGGTGAACTAGAAAAAAGAAATGACAAAAAGTTACAACATTGTGTAAGAACTGCTCTCAGGAACTAAGTTATTGCTTGGAATGTGTTAACCAGCTGCACAAATAAGATCTTATTTGTTTAAAGTATTATCTGTTAGATTATAAATTTATAAGTTTTTATTTTGCATCTTATTATGCAACTAAGGTTTTTAAAGTGGGGTGATATTATGATTGCTTTGGTTTGACTTAAAATTGTGAGATATACATTTACGTTGGAAATAAATATGTCATTGTTAAGAAAAAAGGTGTTTTATTTTGTAAAATAATCAAAGTTCATAATCTGAATAGATAAATAAGACGCCTTCCATAAAAAACAGGAAACACTTTTGGTCTCCCTATGCCATAACTGAATATACAGTAGAGTCCCGCTAACCCGGTAATCAAAAAGTACAATTAATCTGAAACCCATATTCGTGAAATAAAAAAGTTCTGAAAATGAAAAACAAACTTTATAACAAAAGTGTAAATTAATCTTTTACAGACTAATAATAAAACAGATGAAAATCATTGTGTAAATTAGTATATATGCAATTCAACACTTTCATCGCAATTACTGTATTAATCTTTCAGCTTTTACTTTATAAACCAGTCTGTTATATTTTTCTGGCGAAGTGACAGATACTACAAGCTGATCTGATACTGCGCCAGCATCTTAAAAACATGATGTCTCCTGGAGTAATGGCTGCGTGCTGCTCAATGTAGCATAGCACCACATCAAAGGTGGCGGTGGCGTCCGTATGAGATACTGATTGCTCGGTGGTGCCATCTGCTTCATCGTTAATGCGAGACTCTTGAGTCACCATTTTTACGATTTCTTGGTCTGTGAACACACAGTCGTCCTCTGACATCCACTCATCAACATCATTAACACTTGCTTCTTCACAACTGGGAATACGTTGTACGTTGGTGTTATACACTTCCTGGGGCAAATAGTTTCCTGTTGCAACTACGTAAGCAAATTCATGTACTTCACTGTTGAAGCATGGTTGGCAGATAATTGTTCACCCATAACAGATGACTCACGCATGGCATGCCATTTTTTCATCGAGCTAGCCATCCTGAGCTGGCATTGAATGACACATCCCCATTCATTAGCTTGTTAAGGTGAAGTGCCTTTTCCTTGATAAGTGGCCCACTTAATGGAGTACCCTTTTCTCTCTCCAGCGAAAACCATTAAGTGCAAATAAATTGATAATAAAACACGATGTTCTACAGCTAGCCATGAAAGCTATAATGATCTAGGAAGCCAGTTCTAGTTAAAAAGTTATTAACGCAGTTGGGAATAAAAACATCTTAGGCATTCTGGCACATGAAACAATTTATTAGATTTATACATAGAAACATGAACATGTTTGTGCAATGATATGCTACCTTGTGCACTTTCTGTTCTGGGGGGGGGGGGGGGATTGAAACATGAACAAAATAAAAAATTACACAATCACCTGGACTTAAACTTGAGATGATGTGGGTCTATTTAAAAATATTGTGTAAGTAAAAAATATAACTTTTAGTTTAAAAGATGAGATTAACCTAGTTGAAGAGAAGTTCTGTATAACAGCGAAGAGGACCAAGCTTCACCAATGAACCATGTTATAAATATAGAAAATAATTATCGAATGTGTCTGATGCTACACCACATAAAATTATTGCAACATCAGAAAATGGTGATAGTGATAATGACAGTAATGAAAAAAGCAAACAATGAAAAAAGTTTACATTATAACAAAAAAATATAAGCGAAAATACTGACAGGGACACAGGTGGCACTGAAAAGCTTAAAGATAAGTAAGATAAGTTTTCGTCATAGCGTAGTAGTGTACTACATGGCTCCGTTAACATAGAATCTGGAGAGGGGAAGCGTAGCAGCACTGGCACTGCCAGTTGCGTGGGGGTTCAGTACGTTCCCCTACGCTGCTTGACGTTTGTACAGTCAAAGTAAAACTCATACGCGACTAGATAATTTACTCGTGCAAAAATTAAAGTTAGTGCATTTTAATACTTAAACTGTACGCATTTGGTGTCAAAATTGTTATTCTACACCGTTTCATAAATTATTAAATTACTTTGACCATAAACATAAACAATATGAGCAATAAACTCCACAATTTCAATTAGGTATTGACCTGTAAACCATAACTAGTTGTGTCTCTGTTGTTGATCAACATAAATGGATTATTGTTACTTCAGTTTGGAGCTTAATATGTCAATAAGGCTATTCAATGTTTAATTTTTTTTGTACTCTTCATACATGTATAAATTTATGTTACTTTTGCTCATGATTTTTCCGAATTACAACATGAATAGTTAGCTGGTAGAAAAAGGTTTTGCTATTACAAATAGTAGTTCTACAAACGAGTAAAATTAAGTGGAACAAGTGAATTTAATTTCTATTCAATTAGCAAGTTTCTAACGTGATATTGTGTGTACCACGTTATAAACATGATATCACGTTATAAACAGACTTGGGAAAGATCATAATAATTGTTAACGGATCAAAGTTAAAATTACTGTCCAAACAAACTAACTAAGTTAAAGTTACAGTTAATAGTTACAAAAACTAACTGATTAAAGTTAAAACAAAATTAACTGATTAAAAGTTAAACCATTTTTGGTTTGCTTTTTTGTTTTATTTTTATTGAGTAAAGTACTTAGATATTTGAAATAATTAAAATCGGATTAAAATATGTAATTAATGAGTCTATAGAGAACTTTAATTATTCTTTAAAGTTATCACTGTATTATTCTGTTTAGTATTTAATTTACAAATAAGTGTTCCATAGTAGGAAATAATGAATTACCTATTACTGATACTTCAGCACGTTATGAACAACAAGATCTAATATTTTACAAAGGACAGGTTGACAAGTCGGTAGGTATTAATAAGTCTGAACAAAGTGGCTAATTTTACAAAGCAATAATGGTATATTGGTAAAGGGTAGGGCGTTACTGTTGTGGATCAGGTAAGTTATTTCTGTCAAAGACAATTTACAAAGGTACTTTCATAATAGTTTTTATGGTAGGATATATAAGAGAAATATTTCAAACAAAATGACTGATTTTGTTCTGTCTCCAACAGAACAGGTTTTACGTACGAAACAACAATGACAGGGTTCCCAGCCAGAAAGTCAAACTAATTTCCCTGACCAAAATATTGTATTTCTCTGACAAAAATTTGGCATTTGCGCAATTTTTAACAGCCTCCTCCACCCCTATTAGCTGTCCAACACACACCTGTACACAATATTTAATACTCAAATAAGAAATACAACATTTTGAACAGTAAAGTACATACAATTTAATAATGATCTGCCAGATAATAATAAATGTTAATAATTTTATTTATACATGAATAATGAAAGTATTACTATTAAAATTACTAATGAACACACAATGTTGGTAATAATGTAAAAAAAAAACAAAATGCAGCACAACAACAAAATTACACACAATTTTTTCTGGTTTCAAGTAGGCGTATTTTATCTTCAATTCTGGCTTCACATTCTTGTGACTGCATTCTTTTAACTTTTTTTTTTTTCGTCTTCCAACTTTCTTATTTCATCACTTATTCTTCGTTTCTCAGCTTTTTTTCTGTCCTCTTCTTTGACCTTCAGGCATGTCTTCTCCAAGTAATCCTGGTATTTCTTATGAGCACATCTCACCGATAACAACATTCTATGATTAATTGGTACGCATCTGACACCTCCATAGTACAAAATGGAATCATACACTTGTCTTTGTGCAATAATTGACTCCTCATGCATGTTTTCTACCAACATTGATTTATTTATAGAAAAGCCACTCTCCACTGCAGCATTTCCATGAGACAGTATAAGACAAAGCTTTATTACTTGCCAAAGTTCACTATACTGTTTGTTTTCTGCTAAAATGTCAGCAAAGAAAATGTCTAAACCCATACTATCATCAGATATTGAGATATATTCTTTGAATTTAGTTTCCAAAGCTTCCTTTGATTCACAACACAGAGAAATGTATTGTGCTTTAGCCCTATCGGCCACATTTTCAGTTATTCTGTTAGCTTCATGCAACGCTTCCAAGACATATTCCATTCGGGTCTGACCAAGACTTGGTTGCTGATATATTATATGTGGGTTCAAACTTGTAAGACCTTTCACTAATCTATACTTTAAAGGACTCTTATCCAACAGTTTTGTCACAACTGCCACTAATATTTTCTGACATTCGTGTTTAAAACCAAGAATTTCTCTCTCTGACAATTTTAGTTCTTTAAGTACCATTTTCGTACTAAATCCAACATCAACTTTACCTACCTCAATTAAGTTTGTTGGGTCCTGTAGATCAAGCAAAATCACACTCCTAATATCAATGGCATTTGCCATTTTACTACGCTTGACAAAGCGATTCATCAAACTTCTTAATAGTTCATTCAGATGGGAGTACAAAAATGGAGCAAGCGGTTTGTTACTTTGAAATCCCTGAGAAAAGGCTCACATTCCAAAGAAATGGTTTTGAAAAATGCTAGTTTGCATTTTATTAAAGGGTCTTGGATTTGTTCTTTAATATTTTTACAGGATTTACTTTCTGGCAACTTAGCATTTGCAACATATGCCTTGATATGGTGAAATACTTCTAAGGCTCGTTCCAGACAATGAACATTTTCAAGCCATCGTACTGTACAATACTTCAGTGGGAACACTGTACTACCAGTCACTGCAGTGAACTGGGCCCGGCGAGCTGGTGAGTCTTTGAATAAATAATACATGTTATGCAGGAATGAGTTAAGCTCCCAATTTACAGTCATTAAACCTGTTTTAACAGCTTCATTGATGACATGCAAACCACACACTCCCAGGTTCAATAACTTTTTCCCATCAGGATTTTCTGTCTCCATTTCCACTTCAAGCTTCCTGAGAAAGCTCAAGTTCACATTAGGCCCATCCATTGAGACCTGCAACAAGTTTTTTCTTTGAAGAGGTTGCAGTCCATGATTAAATTTCTGCAGCAGATCTTGGGCAGTAGCACGACCCAGAAAAACACTGTTTCAATATCTAGAAACCACTTTATGAGTGTTGATATCAAAAAATCTGACAATGAGATCCATTTGTCCTTGTTGTGTTACCTTATTGAGTGACTCATCAAAAGAAACTACATAATCCTCACAAGTTTTCAAATTGTTTGTTAATAACTCACTGAAATGTGGTGCAATACCATAATTAATCACGTAGGAACACTTACTTTCACCAAAGGTGAATTTCGATGCAATTGCACTATCTGGGAACATAAGTATAAATGTATCACGTATATCTGCACATGAACTCCTCTTGTATTTACTAGCAACAACTTTTAACGCCCATAAAATTTCTGCTTTGGCTACTTCATCTTTATTAAAATAAGAAGTAGCACAGTGTACCGACTTTCCACTTTCTATCCCTGCCTCAGTCTTTACTGTTTCTGTTGAACTAACACACGGTTTGACAGCGGCATTATCAAGAGATGCATGTCCAATGTCTACACTTCTTGTTTCTGTTGAACTAGTAGCTACACTTCTTAATTCTGTTGAACTAGCGCTAGGTTTGACAAAAAATGATGACAATGATGGCTGTCTTGATTTAATATTCTGAAGCTGAGTGTGTTTTGGTCCAGTTCTATGTGAATGAATTGCCTGACGCCCCATATTGCTGAGTTTAAACTTCTTTCTGCACACATTACAGTAGGCTTCAAATTTATTGTCCGGTACATCACTGAGCCAATCTACAAACTCTGGATTAAGGGTTGAATCCAGCCACTGATAGTTGAAAGTTGTTTTTCTTGCCATCTTATCTAATGCCTAATCTGAAACAAAAGAAAAGCATGTTAATTGTACACAAAAACTATATCAAAGCACAAATACATTTATCTCAGCAATGTAAAGATACCTTGTTGGGATAAAAATATACTTGTACAGCTTGGTAGGGCCAGAGCCGCCACACACTGTTCAGCATTTCAACAAACTCATCTTGTTTTAATGCTGCCATAGCCCGAAACATGTACAATTTTAATTTTTTTAAATAAAATTCAACTTACCTCATTAATTGATCACTTTTCCTCGCTTCAAAGGATTCACAGGTTGCAGTTTGTCATCAGTACGAATTACCTGACACATAACAAATTTGAGTCAACTTCCCCAACTTCCCTTCCCTTCCCTGAAACACGCCAATTTTTAAAAGACTTCCCTGACAATTTTGTAATTCCCTGACAATCCCTGACTTTCCAGGTCGCTGGGAACCCTGAATAATCAGTATCACTGAGTAAGTCATAATTGTATTTATTTGGAACTCGATGTAAACAATGAAGTAATGACACTTTGCTTTTTACGTTTTCTGTAATTCTCAGTTTGGCTAATTCCCATATACTAATTATTGTGTGTTATTCGTTAGTATTAAAGACAGAATTATTATCACTACTGATTCGTGGTTGTGAATTAAATTACCTTTTAATAAATAATGGAAAAAATCTTACCTTGATGAAATTTTTAGAAGCGTATCTTGAGAAGTTGCATTCAAGTGCCTTTCAAACAATTATATCACTAAAACTATAACTTTGTCTTATTTTTTAAAACATAATACCGCAAGAAATAAATTAAAACGCACATGCTTGTACCGGAAAAACATAACATTGTCAATAATATAAATTCAAATGAAAAAACTCTGTAACACGAACACGCACAAATATTAATTATACCACAGATCAATGCTATGATACTCTCAGTTACTAAATATAAATTCAAATGATAAACTCTGTAACACGAACACACACACAAATATTAATTATACCGCAGATCAATGATACTCACAATTAGTAAATATAAATACAAATGACAAACTCTGTAACACGAACACGCGCAAATATTAGACCTCACGATATTCACCGCTGGGAGTACATACATTCAAATGACAAACTTTTGAGTATGACTGTAAACTGGTTGGTTGGGTGAGACGCGCATGCGCATTTGTCTCTGAACTCAGTTAGTTCACATTTTTCCTGCATGTTTTGTTGACTCGGTCAGGTAATACAGATAACTCCCATTCCTTGCAGAGACGGGCATATCTGACATCATTCATATACTAATCTTAGGGACACAATACACCTTTATGAGGGAGAGAGGGGATGAAAGAAAAGTGAAAAAATTGTTTATAATTTTGTGTGTTCCTGTGTATAATGAAACAAGTGTTCTTTGAATACACAAGGGTAATAGGATTGTAAGTAATAAACCCTGAAGTAACTTAGTTGTGCAATTCTGCAGGTAAGGCTTTGCACATTATGCATATCTCACTAATCTGCCTACCAACTTCTCCCCCCACCAACATAAAAAAAGGGTAGAAAGGTTTTTATAAAACAGCTAGTAGTATATTATGTTTTTGAAATCTTCTTCCGGTATGGACCGCTTCAAAAATGTCTGGTATGACGTTTCACTCATATTACAATGAGTATCCTCAGGTCTTAGAGACTTAAAGACATAATGGTCAAAGATTTCAAAAACCTAATGGACACCGCCCGCAGAAGCCTACGTGAGAACACAGCTAGTAGTCTGTCTTAGTACAAAAAAGTCATAGCTTCATATAGTCTCATGTATATCTATAACCAGAAGATGCTAATACAAAACACTTGTTCAAGACGAAGTTAACATACATTAATTTTATTTATAAGTATTCTATTATTTAATAGAAACACGGTGGTGCATGCCCCCCCCCCCCCACCAGAACAGAAAGTGCACAAGGCAGCATGTCACTGCACAAGGACACTACTTTGTGTGAAATGGTAGCCAAACTTAAGCAAATTGAGTACCTTCTTGTATATAGACCTAGTCTCAAAACTTTTTGATACCACCTTGTAATTAGCCACAGGGTCTTACAGATATGGTATTCAGATCTAAAGAATACTACTACCACTAACAATAGCACGAGAATATCCTAATAAAAAAAATGCTCATTTTTTCACTACAGTATTTAAGTATCTATTATTACCTTTTCAGAATTCTGCAACTCTGATAAAACATTTTGTCTGAGAGCTGCAAAGTTTATGATGCTGCTATGTTGAACTGGTAATGCTTTATTTAAAACATCAGCTACATTATTTTCTCTCACAATTTCTGGCCTACAAAAAGAATCTACATTTTTATCATATTCATCTGTTCCTACGTGCACAAGCTATAAATATTTAATTGAGAGCTGTAATTAATTTACCTGATTATGTAACACCTATTTTCCACTAGCTTTTTAGTAAATTCACGAATAGCTTCCATATGATTACTTTCATTGCCAAACCATAATATTAATTTCTTGTAATTCTCTAAAAGTGGAAGAACATCTTGTGATAGATTTTCTGTACCTAAAATCATAAAACTGCATGTTATAACTTAAGAGGAAAAAGTTAACAGAACATGGTTATAATTCAGAATGTATTTTTTGTGAATTTCACTTTTTTATTAGAGTTAGTTTAGATTAACTGCTAAGCTTAACGAAGAATTTTAACAGACTTTGGAAACACTTTTACAGATAAAATAGACTTGTAAAGAAATGAGGAACAGATAGTGATCACTTGATTACAGAAATATAAAGTGACAGACATATCAATTTCAACAACACAATTACGGTAATTTGTTTTAGAGTTTCTGTTAGTTCATTAAAATGGAATATTTATGTACATCACTGAAATTTGCATATTATTTACATCACTGAAAAATGAGATTCCAACCCAATAATTATGATAAAAGAAATCAAAGTATCAATTTAATGGAAACAATCTGAAAGCCCTTATATAAACTTCATAATTATAAAACTCATGAATACTTGTCTGTAATAAACATATTCAAAGTTAATAGTATAATTCACAAGGGTTATTATTTTCATGCCGAATAATGCAGCCTGTTTTAATATTTGTTTAATCAAAATCACTGAGGAACAAATGTCACGAAAAGTGTCTGTACATAAGTTAAATATTTCTACATGTAAAGATATTATAATAGTCATATTATGGGACTCTTGAAGGCAATATCTGTATTTGTAAATGTAATAGGGAATGCAGTAATATAAATGTACTTATGCACATTTATATTTATTCTTTAGTCATTTTGGACTACACAGACTAAATTTTTTGATGCAACAGATTAAAGGGCAAACAGACAAGTGGTAACTAACAACAACTCACCATTACATGAACAAATCCACCTTCTCTGGCTGTAGTTGGGTATTACTTGAAACAAGAACCACTACAATTTAAAAACCACGGAATACATATAAATACATCACTAAATAACTGGAGAACTTACAAATATTTAAATATCTCACCATGTGGTAAGCAAATGATATCATACGGAACATCAGATTTTACCAGTGACAGCATATCTCTGATATTATGTACTAATATGCCCTCTCTTTTCCTTTTTCTTTTAAGAGCAGTAGCCTTGAACATTAAAAGACCTTGGCAGCTGTTTTTGGGTACTGTATTTTCTGTCCCTTTTGTTGTTAATGTTTTATAGCCAATTATATCATCTCCATTTTTAATAGGAAAGTAAAGAGCTGATTCATTTTTATCAACTTGTACTCCGAGCTGATCAGCTACTGCCTTTGATAATATCTACAAACAATAAATATTTTATAACAAGCACATGTTTTCTTAACAATGAACAAAATATAAAATCTGCATTTAGTAGTTATTATTAAAAAAAATACCACATAAAAAAAAACAAATTTTACTTCAATGTTAAACTGTTGACAGATGTCCTCTCTCTTTTCATCTGTTAATGATGACATACTCTCTGATGCAGAGCAGACAGTTTTCCAACGTTCTGCAGCTTCAATAAGTGATTTAGGTTTTATTTGAAGATGGAATGTCACTGGCTTGCTTTTACCTAATGTTTGTTGTGTTTTCAGTCGCTTTTCTAAGATTTCCCATTGTCCTGAGTTTTTACAAGTGTTGCATGCAAAGAAGCCTGCAAAAAACACTTATTTAATCATTTACTTTTATGTGTAATAAAGTTGTATGATAATTTTAGAAATGCATGAACTCTTTCATCACGTTTACTTAGTTTAGATATACAACAAAAACTCTATTAATAAAAACATTCAATATTTTTAACATGAAATAACAAACAAATGATAAATTTCACTAAAGTGCCCCGAGTCCTACAGGCCACTTTGCTATTTGTTTCTATTTACTATTGTATCTTACTGTACCTGTTATCTAAAAATATCTTTAACAGTCTCCTTATTTAATTTCTTATTGAATTCAGTGTGTGTGTGTTATGAGATGACATGTACGAGTTTATAATTCTCGTAGTTTACAATTTTCATTAAACTGCCTTACAACTACATTACAATATATGTATACTAAATTGCCAAAATTCAATGAACACTGACACTACCAATAACCCATGATAATAATGTTAATAATAACTAACAAAATACATATTTTTGTTGTTAACATTAATATAATTGCTAATAATTCCTTTTCCCTATGGCTCCAAAGACAAAAAAGGTAGTTATGGATAATGTGGTTATTCATTATGACTCGGTTTTCAAAAAACTGTAGTGTATAAAAAATATGGATGAACAGAAATTGAGAAAGGTTATGTACGATTGATATGGCTAGTAAATAAGATTGTTGGAAATCAAGTAAAAGATTACATAATATTTTAAATGTAACATAATACTGAGAAATACAAGAAAAAATTAGTGTTAAATAGTTAACGGAAAAGGATATACATTTTTTAGCAAATACACATGGAAAAGGAGTGTTAAAACAAAGTATCTTACACATAAGATAAATAAAAATGGAAGCCCTGTAGTATAAACATTTATAATAGTGTTACGACATTACAGAACATGCTACGTGCTTCTCGACTAGTCCAGTGGAGTCCAGCTGTAATGTGTGTGTGTGCGTACGTATTGCTGTTACTTTGAGATGAAAGACAATTACGTGACACTTGTCACGAGTCCGCAACGAGAATTTTCCAGACCATACCGATCCGCACATGCTGTGTTCAAGGCCATGATCAATTACGTTCTAGTGTTTTCTAATAGATGCCTATTAGGGAATATTCTGGAACCTCAGAGGGGTATAAATACAAGTACTACGGGATGCTCAGTTCAGTTTGAGTTGCGATTTATTCGACTGCGGTTCGGAGTATTGTGGTGAAGTGTTATATGTTTTATAATTGTGTGAGACTCGTTGACATTATTATTGCATGTGAACAATATTTATTTGATTTGTTCTAAGAGACTATCTTGCTGATTACAAACTGTTTAATTGTGATAATTAAAGCTGGTGATTAGTGACTTAATTGGTGTCTCGTATTTTGTTTTCCACTGTACCATAAGACGATCAAGTACACCGCCGTAACAATACAGTGTTTCCCCAAAACATCCGTTTTATGTTTCTAACGAAAATTAAGTAGCAAATGTTTTACTACACACTATATACTAAAATTTGAATAAAAAATCAGTTTCTTTTTCATGAAGAATGCAGATGCTAAGTAAGACTAGCTTCCATTTTAGTGTGACCTATGATGTGTGTCATCAGAATGAATGTTTTTAAGAAAATGTCTCGACAAAAGACAATTTCAGTATCTACAACTTCATAATATATCTACGCGCGCGCGTGCGCGTGTGAGAGAGAGAGAGAGAGAGAGAGAGAGAGAGAGAGAGAGAGAGAGAGAGAGAGTTTTTATACATGCATACTTAAGAATATAGTGTTCATAATGTTTGGTTAGCCCTACCAGGTCCCAAAGAGAGATCAAAAATAAGAAAAAATTATTAAAATTAAAAATTATTATGCATATATTTCCTATATTATGCATATAGGAAATTTTAACCCAAATCTGAATGTGCGGTTTACTTTGAATTTTTTTTATTTTTCAGGCAGCACGTGTTAAAAATGGAAGTCAAAATTTTGAAAAAATTGTAAGTCTATGTGGGACATCAAATTATGAGGAATTTTATTCAAAGTACAATCTCTGTACCTTTAATAACTTGACAAAATTATTATCTGGTACAATAATAACATCCCAACCAAATTATTATCTTGATAACATCCCAACAAGATTTTTGACCACCTTCACAAATTTTTCAAACTATGTTTGCACAGAAATGTTACATACTGTTATCAGTTATGTATATAACTTAATTATGTTTATGTTATACATAGTTATGTATATAGGCCTATAGATACCTACGGAAACTTCAAAGCTGTTACTAAATTATGTCATTTAGGCACTGTTGTTCAGTATTAACAAAAAAAAAAAGAACAATGAGGTAGTTATTTGAATTTTTAATGTTTTAGTATGATTGTCTGCTTTACAACTGCTATTTTTCTATAGTAGTTGTTCATAATTTTCTGATAACTGAAATTTATCTAATAATAAATGTTTCCATCTAAATAGCGAGAGAGCTGTGCAGCTCAGGAACTTACTTGTCACTGAGTTTTAAGTCCCCCTCTATATTATCAGTCAATAATTTTTTCAGAACTTGATGATGTTCCACGAAATTTATATTATGCTAGTCATTCACCCAAAAGTATATGACTCATTCATCACACACCGCTAACTCATTTAAGCTATTTTAATGTACAGTGAGTAATGATGTATACATAATTAAAAATGTACTTTGTAATAATGGTCTAATGCAAGAAATCTTATGTTTCATATAGTATGATTTAAGTATACGTGTGGTTATTTATTTCATGTTTTTTTATTAAAAACTTACCAGTTGTTTTATTAATAAACATTCCATCTTCCTGAGGTGTATTGCATACTGGGCACTTAGTTATTAAACATGTAAATCCATCTTCAAATTCAATGTTGTGGGACGTCAGTAATTCTTTAATGTGCGTCACTGAAATTGTATTACTAGCTTTACTTGAACCACTATTGACAGTATTGTAAGTTCTGATTACCGGTACATCATGAGTACTACATATGCTACATTTTGAAACCATAGGTGTTGGTAAAATATAGAAATTAACTGCGGAATAAGTACAAAGTTTACTGTTCCCTAAACTGAAACAGTTTTTATTAATTTTGGTTTCAAACTTGCACTGGGATCCAATTAACCTGTTCACGCTAGTCTTATAGAGAAACAGTCTTTTAGATATTATTTCTTCTACAACAGAAAATGCCATTTTTTTATTGATAACGAATGTACAGTAAACACACAGAGTTTCATTATGATTCCTTTACCTCAACAAAGAAAACATAATGCAAGATAATTTTGATAGAACATAACCTCAAACGCTACTATCAACTCATATAAGCAAATAACAGTCAGTAACCTAAAATAATATTGGTTTGTAGAACGATGTTCAGATAAATGCGTAGAAATAACACACTGCTCTATCTAGGCTTTAATACAGTTGAAAGCACCATTATAATAACAAAGCTATTTATATTTACAAATTGCGGTAATTGGTTACCTGTGGATACAGTCATACCAAAATACAAAACAGGTATGTAATAAAAGATCCGCACCTAGTACATTAAGAATATTAAATATTTATAGGTGTTTTAAATACTTTATAAATACGCCTATAAAGTTATATGAAAATAACAACAAATACTACTAATGTTTTTCTTATGTGTGAAGCGACAATATAATAACAAGTGTTAATTGAGATATTTGCTCTCTTGCTTAAGTAATTCAAGATTCCTATGATTTTCCTTTAGTATGGAGTAGTTAATAATTAACCTTAGAATTTCTATAAGGTATTAAAATTATATGATTTGGCATTCTGTACTGTAGTTACAATCCTTGAATCGAGTACAGATTTTTAATATATCGAAGAAACTTTAAAGAATCATCAATGAGACTGACAGCAATTCTATTTAAAATATTAAAACGTAATTTAAATTTGTATAAGGCGCATTATGAACGTAAATTATATCGACTATGGCAACTATTTCAGTATTTTGGACGTCACATTATTTACAAGTGAAATAATTGTAGGGACTGTTTCAGTAATTGTTTACTTTAAATGTTGGTGACATTGAAACAAGCATTTCTGTACATGTGACTGAGGGAAGCCGGGAAGTAGAAAAGCTGTCACCTGTCACTTGTTGAACGCGGGGACTAGTGCATGAGTACTTAATGACTGTGGTAGTTGGACGATTATAAGAAATGACTGACAACGGCAGTGATTTGACTGTAGTTCTGGAATTTGGGTAAGATAGAACATTGAAGGTTAGGTGATAGATGTTTTGTAATGACTCTTTGAACAATTGGGTACCGGTACCTACACTTTTTGGCTTATCACGATTACTGTATTAGCAGGAACTTAAATGAAACATGTTAGTGCCCGCCAGTCAGTGTTGAGAGTTGTACATTTTGCTCTCATCTAGCGTAACCATAATTTGGCGATACACGGAGTATATTTCTGTTTGTACCTTATTCAGGTTACGAAAAACAAACTAAATCAGAGGTCATACAAATTTTGCACGTAATGAAGCTAATACAATTAGGACTTGGTTCTAAGTGTGATTTGCATATCATGTTGTTACAGTGTAATAACAGTTATTCCACCAAAGACGATTTTCTTAAGAAATTTAGGTTAGGTTGAACACAACAAGGCATTTGCTGTTTGAAGTATGTTAACAAATATTGCTAAACAGCATTGCATGAGTACAGAATCTTGAATAGATGACCATATAGTGGGTTGATGGTTGGGAACCTAGAGTAGGCAGAGGGAGACGATTAAATTAAATTAACTAAAAAGCACCTAATTGTGACAAAACTAGATTTAATTTAGTTTTGGAAGTATGGAGCTGAAGGTTTACTAGAACCTAATTCTTTACCAGAATTTTAACTTTTGAGAAAACATGGTATTTGGGAAACTCACATGAATTCTACCTCTGCCAGTGGCGAGACTGTTATTAGAGTATAAAGTTTTTGAAGAAACATACATACTTATCTAACTATTTTCATGATGACTATTTTATTGAAACACATGATATGTAGACAGTATTAGAAACTAACTCTTCCAAGGGAGCAGCAAAAATACTAGATTTTTGTATCTGATGTGACTCATCATATGCAAGATTTGTGCTATGTCTACACTCTTATTTATTAGTAAGTGGATAGATAAACACAGTGTTCAGCATGCATTACCTTCTTGTGGCATGCTTGTTTCAGACAGCTTACATATTATTTGTGTGTGTATTAAACTGTTCACGTGGTGCTATGTTACACGTGTAACAAATGACAAGTGGTGATGTGTGTGAACTGTATTACTGCACAAAAGTTTAATAAAATACAGTAAAAGAGAACAGTAGTGTAGTAAAGTAGAATAAAATAGTTTTGTCTGACTTGATTAAGTATACAGTTTTACTTGAGTGTAGATAGTCTTGAAAGAATTTTGAGCAAATGCATTTTGTCACACACACACACACACACACACACACACACACACACACACACACACACGCACGCACACACGCACGCACGCACGCACGCACGCACGCACGCACGCACGCACGCACGCACGCACGCACGCACGCACGCACGCACGCACGCACGCACGCACACGCACGCACGCACACGCACGCACGCAAGCACGCAAAATGGAGAACACTCGTTTTACTTATTGTGTAGAAACAGTTGCAAGAAACTTATTACCTAACAATTGCAAGAAACAGTTCAGCAACATACCTATATTTTTTTAAATTTCTCTAGTGTGTTGTATTTTTGAACCATAGTATTGTGAAAGTTCCTAAATACTATCTCCTTTCTGAGAAGTTTTGAGACACATCAGTTACACAGACAAATGTCTTGGCAGCCATGTGATAAAATGCACTGTATCACTGGACATGTAAAGCAAAGCTATTAAACTGCATTTCTAAATAAGTTTTGTTAAGACTACAGGATGGTGAACTTTTGAAATGTTCATTGCATTGCCTTCTTAAACTTAATAACAAGTTAAATGAAGACATTTTTGGAATATTACTTAGTGACAGCTCATCCATAAGAGCCCCCCTCCCATAACAAAGTATTTAAGATTCTGTGTGATTCTGTAATTTTGCATAGAGAGGAGGTCATAGACCATTTTTAGTATGCTTAAGAGAGTAAATAAAGAGACAATGGGCAATGTATTGGGGAGGCGAGCATGTTATTTTGCCTAAGTGGGGGCATGATTCTTCAGTGACTAAGTGGTTTTATTCAACTGTAGTTTATTTGTTTTGTGTGTGCTCAGCAGTAGTGGTTCATGATATTTTAATTTGGTGGGGGCTGCACTAGAATTTTAAATATATAGCATTATCATATAATATTGAAATTTACATATTATTACTACATCTTGTACCTGTATTAAAGCTGATGCCATGACAAATCATTGGTAGAATCATTTCGGTGCTGCTGTTGCTGTTTATGATGTTATTTATTTTTAAATATGATTAATCACAAAACACTTTACATATTGAACTTTAAACAAATTTAATTTTTAATTTACACATTGAAATTTATTTTCAAATGAAAATATAATTTTGAGTTCAGTTCTTAATATATACAGAAATAAGTCACTGATCCTTGCACAATTGTAGTTACACATGAAGTCCATTCTCCGCTCTTTGCAACCAGAAAACTTATTGATCACTTTATCATTGAAATTAATAATATTTTAAATCATGTATTTTTCTATGCTTAACATTGCCAAAGCAGCAAGACAGTCTTGTGTTATTGTGCTTCTTAGAAAACTCATAACTCTTTGTAAGCACCTCTCAGGCTCAACAGTAATCATAGGAGTAGTTGTTAGAATTATTTTTAGGAGAGTGAACACTTCTGTACAGGAATCAGCGATTCTGTATCCAACATGCTTTGGTACATTTTCATGAGCCCTCTAATACTGTGAAATTCTTACCTCTCTTACAAAACATGTAGTTCAGTTTTCATATGCTCTTTATACAAAAAAGTGTAAGCTTCGATAGTTTGAACAAATTCAGTTAAAGAATTTATTATTGTCTTTGGAGAGGGAGAAATTTAACTGTTTTGCTGCTGACAGATGTTTTTTTGAAAGAAAATTTCTCTTTTACTTGACAACAAATCGTATCACCTGTGCAGAGATAAGGTATTGTGAATCCATTTTCCTTTATTTTCGTGAGTGGAGTTTCTTCTGTTGATCAGAAACAGAAGAAAGCACATTTCTTTCTTTCATGATTGCCTCAAGAAGTGCATTTACTGCCCTATAGATACTATTGGAGTTGGCATGACATTGCTGCAGCTGGTTATATATATTCTAGTCAAAAGTACTGGTCATCCAGCATACGGAGAAACCCTGTAGCTGCTTGCACAGTGAAATGATTTCTATCAATTTGAAGGTTTTCAAAACTTCTATTAGACTTTCCTTGTTTTCAAAAACAGTGTTAACTAATTGGCTATTAAAATTCTATCCTGTACTTGATACTCAAGGCATTCATTTAGAAACACTGTCTAGTACAGCTAATCATGAGGGTGACTTAAAAATAAAATGCAGGTGTAGCAGCAAGACTGCTGATAAAAATACGAGCTTGTGAGTTCTATGATGCTGCCTTTTCTATAATTAGTTTTATTGATGTGCATAGCAGTGCACAAAATATGCATGTCTCTATGACTGTGGAATAATTGTATATATACCTCCCTTCTCCCCACTAAAAACAGGTGCTCCGTTGTAAGTTTGGGCAATACGTTTGTCACTGTCACCATTCACCATGCAGAACTATATTTATGTGTTCTGAAATGCATTCTGCTAAAACTTCAGCATTTTTGGCTTTTGGATTAACAAATCCCCAGAGTATTTCATATACGTTTCCTCTTATTTCATAGTGTAAAATAATAACTTGCTGCGTAAGATCTGGTACATCTGATGTATCATCCGACATTACTGATACAAATTGAGATTGTTTAATTTCAGCACATATTTGGTCATTACATATCTCAAGGATACAGTTTAGAAGTTCATCTTGGATTGTCTTAGAAGTTCCCCTAAATACTGTTGAGTTCAGAAAATATTTTTGAGAGACTCATCTAACTTTCCAACAAATAAATGGGTATATTAAATTTCCTGAAATAAGTCTTGCTGGAATAAGATTTCTACCTGATGACTGGGAAATTACTAAATCAGGAGTCTCGCGGCCTAAACTCTTAATTTCATTCTTCTCTGGTAGTGATAAAGATGAAAAAGTAGGGATTAGCAAATATTTAACACTATTTTTATTCATATTTGTTTTAAAATTACAATGATAAAAATTAACACATTTAAACAAACACAGAACACACTGTCAGTAAATGATTTGCTCGCACACATTAAATTTTTTAACCACTCCACGGGCTGGACTGAATGCAGCTTGAGGCTCTGCGTGCTAACATGTTTTCCTCACCACAAACCTCATGCACAGATGGAACGCGCACTGTCTGAAGTAGGGCAGTCTGCATTTCCCAGAGTAGTAACGAATGGTGCAACTAAATGCACCATTTAGTTGTGGCCGAATGCAAACATAAGAATTTATCTCTTATACGTGTGTGTGTATCTTTAAGTAATATGTAATTTCCTAAATAAAAAATTATTTAAATGTGGTAATTAGTTTTTCTTTAAAATTTTATTGATGCTGAGCCGCCACTGGTGCTCAGGTTATCTGTTTTATTTGTGTTTTATGCTCTGATTTAACATTCAAGTATAATTATGGTCTTAATTAATGGAAATTAAAACACACACATACACACACAATTGTCTGTTTATATTGTGGTCATAAAGTGATTATGAACAATTAATGAAGTGTGTTTTTAATGAATTTACCATTTTAGGATATGAAACTAAGCTGGGAGTTAAAAAGTTAGGGGCTGTGTCAGGCTAAAATATCGCTCAGACATTTAAAGAAAGAACAGAAAATAGACAAGAACAGTTAACAAGTTTATTTATATAAAAAAGTTATTTGTATTATAAATGGTTGTACTTATTTATTTATTGTTTCAGGGGTGGAGCTGAGCTACTTTTTAATAAAAGTAAAAAGCATATTGTTCAATTAAGTGGGAGTCAGAAGCCTTGTAAGTGTTATTAATTATTTGTGTGTGTGTGTGTTTTTGAGAGAGAGAGAGAGAGAGAGAGAGAGAGAGAGAGAGAGAGAGAGAGAGAGAGAGAGAGAGAGAGAGAGAGAGAGAGAGAGAACCTTATTAAACAAATGGAAGAATACAGCTAAGAAGGGATAAAATGAGCATAATGACAATTTTTAGTATATAGCACTGTAATGACCATTAACTTAGACAAGATGATGACAATGACCCCACCCAAGTGATTGGCCGAGTGACGAGTGATATTTAATGATTTATCTAAATAAATATAGATAACATTATGATAAACATGCCATACAATTAATAGTAACTAAGAAATAAATGATTAAACTTGAAGGTACAAAACGACAAGTAAGATATGATGTAATTTAATGTAAGAATAAGTAAGATGTAAAGGTAGAGTGAATATTAATGAGTCATATGGTGAATAAAATGAACAGTAAACACAAACATTAATACACAAGTGTATAAAGAGTAAACAGTGATAGTGATAGTATAATAATCACAACATAAGATAAAACAGAACCAAGAGTGCATGAAGTAGGTAGGGAGTGAGTGAAAAACAATAAGTGAGCAACATTAAATGACAATTAGTGATGGTCATAGTAACCAATATAGTGAATAATAATTAATGCATCTTGCTGAACCAAATAACAGTGTATACTGAGAAAAACAATAAGGTAATGAACACTATATAAGGAAAGCAGCTCAAATGCAAGTGTAAGAAAGTGTATAGAAAAATCTATATTATTAACTGAAAAAATGTCAGTTATAGTAAAATTGAAAGTTAAGGGCATATGCGCAGAAACCAATTTATGGATGGACGAGTCCACTTTGAAATTGTGAATGGCGGGAGGGTAACGGAGTATCAGCTGGTATACAATTGAAGGTGTTGCCAACTTTGCGTGTGATGTTTTAGTTACCCGTACATTGTTAGTTACTGTGTGACGTACTATCTCAATCTTGCAATTGTTATTATTATTTGAATTTATTATTAATTGTATCGTTGTTTTACAGTCACTCATTTGTATTAGTTATTTAACTTTTTAGTTTAGTTTAGTTATTGGTAGTTTTTATTCTGTAATTACGTATTATTGTAATATTTGTGTTATCATCCAGTAATAAGATTTGTTAAAATGAATACTTCTCCTTCAACTAGCAAAGGCAGGAAAGTTATTCGTAGTCAAGCACGGGAAATAATAATAAACAGTTTTGTGTTGTCCAAGATTAAAAAGATTCTTACAATTAAATAATACGAGGAACACGAGGAACAGGCGCGAGTTTTTGTTACTATTAGAAATAACGTTCATAGGTTGGCAGCACCGTCTCTGATAACAGCAATTCTCTTCTCACATCTCACAGCGACTCCCACCACATCGCCTTTCCCCTCTGACCGTAAGAGTTTCGTGTTTAATAATTTCTTGTATTAAAAGATAAAAAGGCAGAATCACTATCCAATAAACCAGTACCGGTACTGAGAATTAATACCTGTTTATTGTTTCATTTGATAATATTGATGTATTGATCTCTTTAATATAGCACAGGTGGACATTTTTTTACCCAAAATAAAGGTTGGTAACACTGCCGCTCAAGAGCGAATTTCGAATTCAACTAAGACATCGTGGTAAGTTATACTGTTTCCTTAAAGAAGAAAGAAATTGTGAAGAGAAACTTTTAATTGTTTTTAGTATAAACAATTTGGCGCCTAAATCGGGAAAACCAAGCTTAATTTGTATCAGGTAAGAAGGAAGAAGACGGTGTTGAGGCGGGTACTGGTAAGTTCACGAGAGCGAAGGTTAGCGGGAAAATATACAAAATTTTGGACATTAGAAAATAACGCAGGTGGAGTCGAATTAATAGAGTACAACTCGAGAAGTCGTTATAATATGTAAAACTACTAAAAGAAGTACAATGATCAGTTAAACGTTTGTGATGATAAATTGAATATCAAGGCTGAATGTATGCTCTTATAGTACTATGTGTGCAGTAATATATTGTTATTGGAATGTAGTAATATTTAAAGAAATAATATAGGCTATCTATAGTAACAGATTTTCCATAGATCTACACTTGTACTTGGCATTAGTAAGGCAGACATTTCATAATTATGAAAATAGAAATAGTTATTCCTATTGTATGCATAACTTTGATCTCTGTGAGATAATTTCGTTGTGTTTGTAAATGGTTGGCTGGCTAACAGTCTTAATGTGACTTCTGCGATGGCATTCTCATTAGTTGTAAATATAAGACTGTAAAATGAAATTATATAATATTAAGTAGTTTTAAGTATTATGAATTTCTATTGGAACTGTGTTAGGTACCATTTCAAAAGTTCATTAGTGGGTTAGTGGGTTTTCTGATAGTGTATTCAGTAACCTGAGTGGTTTGTGAAATGTATGCTACAAAACATGGCTGCAGCGGGCTTGCTACTTTCTCTTAGTAATTTTTGTTAATGTTTGTGTGTGGAACTGTTAACAATGTCTATCAAAGCAATGTTATCAGTCATAGTTAATTGTTGAGCTCCAGCTATGTAGTTACACTGTTGACATGCTCATGTCTGACATTTAAACAAAAACCTACACCGACCACAGAATGATGCCGTCATGATTGGTCAACTTCATTAAAGCTGCAGTTGAATATTAACTGTCAATTATCTTCATCCACAGTAACACTGCATCCATGTGGAGTAACTGGTGGTGCATACATACAGTCCTACCGTTCCAAGAACAATTTATTACATCAAAGCATTCCAAATGTAAACCTTTTGACAGAGGCTACTATAATTAGCTACATTTAATTGAGCTCATTGTGCATAAAGGTCTCCATATCTCCATAGACGTTTTGAGATTATGTTTTCAGACTAATCAACAGTCCTGTAATATGTGTTATAACGTTACATAACCCATGCCCAAATATGATAACACAATCACCCCACTCTAAAGGTCAGAAATGGGTATTATGTACCTAGCTATAGAATACTTTGTACTACAGAACACTATAAACAATAACAAAGTGACATATAGTGTACAAAGTGAGATATAGTGTACGTAATGAGAGGGTAAATTGTTAAAAAAGAGCATCTCACAGATTTATACTGTAGATGGAAAAACAATCAATTGTAGCAGTGGACTATATTGCTGCTGACAAATTTTGTATTTTGTTTGTAGTTTGTATAATTTGTATAGTGTAGGCCACAAAGGTCTTGTACCTAGGTATAATTTTTATGTTTAATATAATAATTGTGTTTAAATATAAGATAACCCAGGGTTAGATATAAAATAATAATAATATAAAATAATACTATATGAGCAAGATGGCATAGGAAAATAGTTTAGAGTAAGGATACTTTAAGTAAATAATAAATAAATACAATTGAAGGAAATTAAAATATTAAAGACCTATGTATAAGCTTAAGAGGAAATAGAAAGAAAAACCTTAGATAAATTAAATTGGATTGTAAACAAAATTTAAAAAGGATGATTTTTCTATAAAGAAGACATTTTTTTTTTAATAATTAATAATAGCCTATATACTCAAAAGTATATAGATTCACCAATAAAAAACCATAAAAAAATCTTGGTTACTACGAGTAACCAACTAACAAGATTGATTGTTAATTGTTAAAACGATTGGGAAGTGAACGTTTGAAAAAAAGTATAATGCCTATTTAAAATTTGAAAATTAATGAATACTTTTGGAATAACCAGTGTGAAATTTAATAAAATTGACAAGTGATGTACACCTTCTATTAGAACTCCTTCAAGTAGCACCATCCACGCCCTTTATTTGACGAAAATTTGAGAAAATGTAACGACTAGTTCCAGGCCTAGTCTCCAGCACTTCGAGATTTGGGTGAGATCGTATCCTAGTAAATTTAACTAAATTACATCTCAACTATAACTTCATAACACTAGAAACAGCACCATATCTTTAAACACTTCAGGAAAAGAGGTGAAAACAAACTTTATTATTTTCGTTAACCAAAAAATCATCATAACGAATCTCGGTGAATTTCTAGTCGCCATTAAATAGTTTTTGTGTATAGCGAAGGAACGTAACCTGCGATCTAGCGGATAAACCCGGAACTACATACTAAAGAAAAACAAATATAATCTATTTTTTTAATGTAAAGCTTGGTATTAAATTATTCATTTCTGACCGTCTCATAGCACAAAGAACTTACAAATAACCCTGGGAAATTAATAAATTAATTCTTTATTGTTTTATATTTTATAAAGGATAAAAATATTTGTTATACTTTCTATGTTTACCAAATAAGATCGAACTAATGTTGTGTTGAAAGGGAGAATCGATTATAACTTTCTGTATTGGGAGAAGATAAAAAACATTGTATTTATTAAATAAATACCATGAATACTTTGTTATTTGAATAAAATGTGTATTATTTTCAGTAGAGGGTAGTTGTTTACAGATCGTCAGGAGACAAAGAAGAGGACGAACAACCAGAAAATATTACAGACAATTGGTGTTAATTTAACCTCCAATTTGTTTGTAAACGTCAAAATCAGCTGGTCTCGTGAGCAGAGAAATTTAAATTAAGTAATTGTATCCCAAGAGGATAATACTTTTTGCACTCTCTCTCCTAACTACAGTCAAACAACTTCATTGAATTCTCCCAAATCATACACCCTCGATTTCATTTTTTTGGAACTATAAACATCAAATATAACGAGTTCTGTGACGATCGCAAGAGTGACGATAAAATCTAACGATACTATCCGATCATTAACCGCAAGACGTTACAAGATTGGCGAACCCAACAGTGGGTCTAATAAAATATTATTTCATTAAACAATTACTGTGACTCTCATAAAAGCGAGATTTTCGAAGGGCAAATAAAACTTAGATTTAATTAAGTAAAGTACTATTTAGACTCTTAGAGATTAACCGCGAGACGTTACAAGATGACGTACCAACGTGGTGCTTAATTAGGAAAGCTTAACAAATTAACGATAGTACATAGAAGGCTCTGAGAGATCATTAACCGCGAGACGTTACAGTGTTCAACATTTAAATGGAGAAGGCTGAAGCAGGGATGGGTATTATAATAACCCATATTTAACATATGTTTAGATTATGTGATGAAGAAAACCATAAAACAAAATGTGAAATAGATATAAAAGTGGAATAGACAAAAAATGTTGAGCAAAAATTTGTTAACAGGTAGTTAAAAGAGGTAGTTTTTTAGAGCGCTTATATATTTGTTACATTAACTGTTCACTTACTTGTTAACTACAATTTTCTTACTTTTGTATTTTGTGTAATATGCATAATTATTTGTTTTAATTTTGAAAAATGTGAACTGCTTGTAACATAATATTTACGTGAGGTGCACAGCATTAATATTCCCATTAAGTACTGTATAGTGTCCGTTATTTTTTAGGGACCATAAGAAAGCTGCTTCCATGGCTCAGAGAAAATTTGCTTACAGGAAATCCAGATTTATTCTTCAAAAATGATTCAGTGTAAGACATAAATTTTTACTTATTATTTAATTAAAACATAGGTTAATATATAAGTAAATGTAACCTTAAAAGTTATAGTGTTAAACATATGAGTGAAAATATAATATAATTTTGTAGTTTGTCAGTAATATTTTTTAAAGAGATTATTATAAACAAATTTTGTAATAACAGCTGTGGGTAAAACTCAAAAATTCCTTGCTCAAAATATCAGAGCTGATTGTTTTTAACAATAAAATCTTCAAAATTTATTTGAATAATACAAGCTTGGGTTGTTATTCCAGACCATCATTTCCACCAACTTATCTCAAGTTATCAATTAATGTATTCTCTTTCATGGGTCAGTATTGTATAACTTGATAATAAATGTTAAGTACCAAGATGTACTTATGTAGGATAACATATATACCAAGATAACATATGTAAAAAAAAAAACGAGATATCACATTTGATCGATATGCATAGGTCTAAATATTTCTATCTGAAGGTCAGTCTGTAATGTAATGGTCCCGTAACTTGTATTGCTATTTGTTTCTTTTCCATTTAATATATGGGAGTTGAAGTTTTTCTTACTATACTCGGGAGCACATATGGTGGCAAAAGTGAAAGCGTATTGGCCAGAGAGAGACAGAGTGATTCACTGCACTCAGCGAATTGCGTCACAAGCACTCATGTAAATGAAACGTTTGACTGGCTCTTCTTGGCTGACACATCACGTGATACTGTCTCTTGGCTCTGCGCAGCTGGCACATCTCGTCTTTATATGTGCTCCCGAGTATAGCTGGTAGTGATCCAGTATCATGGTTCTTGATCTAACTGAGAATTCTTGACAGTCATGGATAAGTTTCCTCTAACAAAATATAATGTTAGCTGTAGAAGTACCAGTGTTTAAAAACCTATTTCATTTTATAATGAGATGTAGTAGAATTTTGTTAAGATAGTGTGAATGAGCTGTATTTTGTTTTTTAAAAATAGTTGATATGCTTATAGGCGGCCAGGAATTTTAGTCCTCATTAATGAGACAGACTGGGAGTTAAAGGTGAGTGAAAACTGTAATGCATGCGCGCGCGTGTGTGTGTTTGAGGAGTGAGAGAGATAAGGAGAGAGAGAGAGAGAGAGAGAGAGAGAGAGAGAGAGAGAGAGAGAGAGAGAGAGAGAGAGAGAGAGAGAGCATGCGTGGGTATATGTTAAGAATCGCAGTTACAAGGTTTGACATATTATAATACAGTATATTGTTATAATGTTAATCTCATAATAGGTGTAATGTTAATGGGTTAGTGGCACTGGAGGGGGGTGCACCAAGTACAAGTGAATCTTGCAAGTTATCAAGAATATTAAGTCCTTCAAATTGTAGTAATTATAATTATTAAATTTTTTAATTGAAAATTTTCTTCCATATTGAGGGATTTCAGCATATTTAAGGGATTTCTTCCGTGTTAATATATTTAATCATGTTGTATTAGGTATTAAAAATATACAAAGAATTTCTAAAATACAAATTACAAAATCTACTCCTCCTTGGGAACACTTTGCCACTTGAGCCTGCTTTCAGTATCTTTTGGTTTGTGTAAATTTTCTTTGCACATTTTACATTTTATCAAGTAGTAGAAGACAAAATTCAGCAAAATTTCGAATTTTTATTGCAAATATGAAGTATGAAATTACTGGCTTATAAAAAAAATGTAAATACGAAATATGTTTTATTTGTAAATGTTGGTTTATGAATCATATAACTTTTTCTTGATTTCTTGTGACTTTTCAGAAATTACTTGCTCTTGAAACTAACTAGACATGCACAGACATTTTTTTTTGTATAAAATAAAATAATTTGTCTTTGTACCACTGTACAAAATGATTTTACTACTTTTATTTCTATTGAACTCATACAGAAAACATAAACTTTGGTTGTTTGGAGCAAACAAGTAATTTTTTTTCTAGTAACTTTTAAAGAAGATTGTGTTGTGCTACTTTATACTGACAGTACTTATTTTAAGAACAAATATGAGAAATACGCAAGTAAAAAATTAGCAGTATGAAAATTATAAAACATAAAATCTTAAACTTAAATCAGTGGCTAAATAATTGTATCAGATGTTACTCTTAAAATCTGCCAAATTGGTTCCAGACCAGGTAACTTTACTACAGATAAAGTACGAGGTGTTTTTTAAAAGTAAGGGTTGATTGGATGTAAAGAATGATTAGCAACAGTGATTTAGTTCGTGTATGTGCAGTAGCTTCAACCGATCTGTTTTGCATGTCCCTGCCATTTTCTCACTAGTCCGTTGTTGTTTATCTTTACATGACAGTGGGTTATAACCAGTGGCGAAGTTACATGGAGGCAATTGAGGCAATGCCTACCCTAAAAAATTCTGTAGAATAAAAATTATAAATACGTATGAACTATGTAATGTAAAGATTATACATTGCTACTGTGACTGTCGAATTTATTAAGCCTAAACGTGCTTTACTTAGCGACCGCTAGATGGTGACAGGTGAGATTTGGCATAGCTTGTTTAAAGCGAATGAGGCAACATGAACTTGCCTCAGCGTTTTTTTTGTATACGTCGTATGTAAGCAATGTGCTGACATGATTGGGAAGTGCGGGGAAGGGGGATTGTCCCGCGCTGTACACATAGAGCGTTGAGGCATGTCTCACTTCTGTGGTCCAAACAGTTAAGTTAAAGCGTGCTGTGTTGTTTATAAGTGTGTTTATTTTATGCGGTTATTAAAAGTGTGCCTGTTATTCCGCTGAACTAACAGATGATCAAGATTGTTATTTGAATTATTTGTAACATTATATATATATAAAATAATTTAAAATTTATGTTTATATTACCTCAAGATGTTTGTTTTTCCTATTCGGAACATGTTTCGAGAGCTCCCGTACTCTCATCTTCAGCCTTCCCGATCTTGCGTCTGGTGAAGTATTTGTGTGTTGGCAGGATACTATTAAGGTTTCTTGTTGGTAAGGTACAAAACAAACTTATACCTGAACAAATACAAATCAATACAAAACATGACACAATATTCAAAGCACTCAACATCGAAAATACACAAAATACAAATATATATACCACAATCACACACAATAATACAACTTTAAAAGACCAGAGACCAATATATATATATATATATATATATATATTGTAACATAACCAGATGTTACATAACCTAAACATATACTATCAGGTTTAATAAATGCATAATGCTAATATAAATAGATAAGGTAATGATAAGAATAACCAAGAAGAGAGGAATCATGGAGGAAGAAAGAAGCAGAAGTGCCACAAGAAACAGTAAGCCCAAATACTGTTTGACACTACAACCAGACTATAACTGACACAAACTGATGGACAAATTTAAATTCACTTTAAGCTGTCAAGCGAGTCAGTGAATAATGTAAACAGAATATGATATGTTACTAAAAGATGATTAAATAAGAATCTGAATAATGTGAGATCAGAATCAGCATTTGGCTGATAATAAATTAAATATGACTAGTAATTATTGAGGCCAAGAACTAAAATTAGCAATGGCCACAAAATGAAAATGAAGCTATATTTCAATCTCAAATATACTTATGACAAATAAACACGTTTGTAAGAGGGAATCTTATACCAACAAGCTACCTCAGCAAAATTACCGAATTGTGAACTAATAAAAGCTTTTAAGGCAGAATTCCAGTATAGACGGTATGCCTTAACAAGGCCTAGACCAAACAATCATCAATGAGATGATTATTAGGAAGTAATAGAAATGTAGGTCACCTACACAAAACAATTGTTATGCTAAAACATAGCAATAAGCATTATTAAAATGATATGATTTATAATTCGATTGTTAGTTAGTAGAATAGAGCAAATTAATGTGAAACGAAATATCATAGTAAGTAGGAACAGTTCATTACAATGTCTAAAGTTAAGGTTTATTCATAATGTACAGTAATTAGACATCAGTACAGAATTAATAGTGTTCTCACATAAACGTTGGAGTGATAAAACGCGATGTAGAACACAAACAATATTAGTCAAAGTGTATAATCGCCGATTTTGATAAACAGACGACAGTGCGAAATAGTGTACCTGAACATTGTTTATGTAGCAGTGTCAGTAAAAGTGAAACTAACTCGGTATCAAACTATATCAAATTAAAGAGGACAAAATATTCTTTAATTTGATGGCGATACAGCCCCAATCGCAACTATATTAAGTGCGTGAAAGGCGTTAGCATCATTTACAAAATATGTTTAAGAAATTTGGTCATCAACACCAATAACATCGATAGCTGTCAATCATCTTAGCGTTTGGCGGTTGGGAAACCGTTTTTAACGGTTGGAAAGACAATACGTCACGTTCATCACACCTGTCTAAGCCAATGACAAAATTTCTTAGTAATTAACAATGTTGCCTAGAGCCGATCAAGGTGTCGGGTATATAAGAGACCGCAACAGATTAACGACAGACACTTCTTAATCTCATTCGGCGTGAGACGTGCGCTGCCCATCTCAAAATTTCTAATTACTGACCGCGTCATTACCATAGCACATCAAAGAAAACAGTTTGACAACAACATACAACTACTTCAAGATATTCTACAAAGATTCGTTGTGATTATGTGCAGTATTATTTCATTTTAGTGCGGGAAAAAATAATGAACAGCAGAAAGAATTAAATAGTATTATTTATGATCCTGTAAGTTAGAAGCGGATCGAAATTCTCTGTTCAAGTGCGTGTGTAGTGAATAACGATAATCATTATAATCCGATTATCGAGGTGTTAATTAAAATTTTAATCGAAAGATTAAAATACCAGGTAACAGTGTAATCATTTTTTCATTTTTTCTACGAGCGCCATAACCTGTATGTTTTAATACACTGATCTGTACTGACGCAAAAACACTGAAACATTTTTTAGGTTACACCATGTCTAAATTTATTTTATGAATTTGTCAATATTAGTTAAGCTGAATGTTAGTTATAAGTGTTCTCGAAATATAACGTTGTAAATCATAAATCAAGCGTGACGAACGCATAACCTATGAAATAGGTTATTTTTATTTTTTATTTGCAATAGTAATACCAAAGATATTACTAAGTCTATCTTATATAAAAAATTCATTAGCTATTGTGTAGGCATAAACTTTCTTTTTTGTGTCTCAAAGAACTTACACCTGAGATTTAATTAAAATTAATGTTTAAAGTAAAAAGAAATATCTGGACTTAGCCAGATTTACTGCTTATGTTCTGAGCAAGCCTTACAGGGTATGTAGTAACTTATTTACAATTGTACATCATTGTATGTTTTTAATTATATTTGTTTGAATTCTCTATAAAGGGTATGAATAAAAACCCATTATTAACAGAATAACTCGACTTAATTTATTTCTAAAAAGTATCTAAATATTTTATTCAGAAAAAACTCAAAACAACCTTCAGTTGTGATTAAATATTTTGAATAGCATTGCCATAAAGGTAATGAACAATTATTTTAATTTTTTAAAATCATTAATTAATTCTATTCATTGGTTTTCCATGGGATTTTCCCAAAATAAATCCGTGTGGCGCCCACTATTAAAAAAGGCAACTTAACCTTGTAGCTAAAGTGAGTTGGTTTTTGTAAACCGTTTTGACAGCTTATTGAACTTCTAGAAAACACGAACAGGTACGTGAAAGTATATTATATTTATTCTATTGTCCAGACATTACTAGACGTAACGTACTTAGACTGTTCTCGACCTGGAAGAGAAGTTTCACAGCTAGTATCAACAAGACGATCACCATCATCAAGCGACCAACTATTATACTTTACTATTAAACTTAAGCAAAGCTAGTATTTAAATAATATTAACACAACTATTTTATTTGTTTTATCTAAGGGAATTCTTTTCAGACAATTATAATTCTACAATTGTAAACACACTTTGAGTAACCTCGAATGTTACATTTTAAATCACTTTTGAGAGTCAGTAACCTTCAATTTTCAACCACTACAAACTTTAATATATTCCTAAATAATATTTTACACATAATTAAATTTTATTTAACCACCAACAGTTAAGGTATATTACAAATTGACGCATCCAGCGTGTGGCAATATAAACCACAACAAAGAGAGATTAGTACGTTACAAATTGGCACCCAACGTGGGGCTTAAAAAAAAATATTAAATAAAAATATTTTTTTATATTGATAAACAGCCCGGTAGACACAAAAGAACTGCCATGCCTCGCACACCAGTGGGAGAGACAGAATTCGAAAAATGGATGATAATGATGATGGAGTCAATACTTGAGGATAACCGGAAGTGGAGAGAAGAATGGAAGGTATCCGAAGACAAAAACATGGAACAAATGAGTCCAGAGCCTGAGGATAATGAAGAAAGAAAGGACAATGACAAACCAGCGATAGAAGAGATACCCAATGATGAAACCACAGAAGAATTGCAACCTGAAGATGAGGTCGAACAAGCTGAGAATGAAGGAGACTCCAATACATCATCGCCTGAAAATGAGCTTGACAGACACCAGGAAGATGTTCAATATAAGGAGATCGATACCGGAAGTATAGAGAACACTCAGGTAATGAAGGAAGCGGAAGAGTTAGTAGCCGAGAATGAAGACTTAGAACAAAATAATCTGCCAATGTGTGATTATCAAGTGGAGACAACAGAATTACCCAGAAATACAACTACCAAAGAAGTGAATTCGAAAATTAAAATTCATGAAGAAAGGAACGAAATAATTAAGAAAACGGAAGAAAAGGAGGCGAAGATAAGAAGAATACTACGTCCAAAGAAGACTAGGGTAACAAAGGAATTAATCGAAATGACTCGAAGTGGTCTAGTTAATATGATTTATTTCCCAGTCATCAACCGTAAAGAAGGGACCTATAGGAAGGAGTACCGAAGGAGCTTCATGAAGGTGAGCGAAGAGAAGAAATGTGCTACAACACAGAAGACTATAACCAATAAAATGCTTAAAGCAGATATTTCCAAAGGGAGAATAAGGCATGCTAAGAAAAGAAAAGGTTATCAAGAACAACTGGACCGGATCAATGAAGGGTATGCCCAAGAAATAAAAGAATTGAGAAGGAAGAGGGACCAATCAATGGAAAAATCCAACCAGGAAACTAATGACGGTCAACCCGAATTAGAAGAGGTACTGGACGCCAATAATAACAAAGACCAGGAGTACACTGGACACCTGGATACCAAAGATGAGGAGGAGAAGAAGGCAAGAAAACGGGAAGCCGAGGACTATCTGGTAGCCACAAAGTGGAAGAACCGCATGATAGGAATAGAGTGGAAAAACACAAAATAACCCCATGTATGTAGACCATGAAATGACTATTGTTAAGAGCAGATAATTTATAGTGGTAAACGACCTTTATCACCAGAATATTTAGAGTATAAAAAGAAAAAAAATATATATGTTAAAAATGATTACTATAAACGGACTCATTTAGTGATTAGAAGGATCACGTATTATGCCCAAATTATTGAAGGTAACTAATTGTCTATAGCAAACCTATTTACCCTATTGTGTTACAAAAAGTGTGTAGGATTAAGATATAGGCCAAACTATTTGTTACTTGTTAAAAAAGAACCAGATCTATCACACTAAAGGATAGAAAAATATGTATTGTAAACTAAATAATTTAATGAGAAAAAAGACATCTATTATGTCATAGAGAGCCAAAAGTGGCATGTAACTAAAATATACCTAGGATAATGACATGAACTTACTTTAAATACTCCTATGTTAGATTAATTTAGAGAGGAACTACTACTCTTTTATAACTAAAATTGCTATGCTATACCTAGAAGAAAAAAAAAGAGAGAAAAAATGTTTACCAAATGAATATTGTATGTAGCTAAATGTTTATTGTAATTATCAAATATTGTATACTCCATAAAAGAGAACTAAAATCATCCAGAATAAGTGAAAACCACCATCACTTGAAGGAGTAGAGAAGAAGAATAACAAAGAGTGTAACATGAAAGAAGGATATTATTATGGAAAGTAAAGAGAGAGAAAAAAATGTTTATTCAATGAACCATGTAACCCCAAGAATGTCTATAAAATTAGATATCAATATATTGTTATTATATTATCACATTGTGTTGTAATTATCAAATATTGTATGTAGCAAAATATGTCAGAGAACATCTAACCAAGAACATTTTATATATGAATATTGTAAGCCCTGATAATTCAGGATAAGTATAAATTACTAACGAGAAAGAGAAACTTGTAAACTATTGTGAAAATAAAATATTATAAAATCTATATGTGAAAGACAACCGCATAATTATATGAGCATCAATGTAAGTGTGTAATTTTAAGAATACTCAAGTAAACTAAAACAATTGTCAACTAGTATAAAAAGTAACGATACGGCTAATAAAAAAGCATAGTTGAGAATATCAAGTCTGAAAAGAAATAATTACCTGTGAAAAGAAAGTATGTTATAAAGTATAAAAGAAGGAAATGTGATATAAATGAAAACCTCGGATACCTTGAATATTATATTGAAGATATTATATTATTGAAAATGAATGATATATGATATTTTATGTGTTGTGATAGTGCAACTATTGCCAGGTGCAATGTTTATTTTTTTCTCAGACAGAGAAGAGTATGCCTCTGAATCTGAGTATGTGTATTGAGGAACGGCAGAGAAGGTAAGCCACAGTGAGCCGCTCTGATTCCGAACCCACTACAAAAGTTAGGGAGTTATATTGTAATGTATCAAGGGCTATTATGAAAAAAAAATCTAAGAGGTATAAAATATAAGAACCATTGAAGTAATCACAAAGGTAAAGATATGTAATAAGAAAGAAAAATGTAATATGATAAGACAGGAAATTGTTAATATAAGAAATAAGACCTATTGTAATTAGATGACTTAAAATGTAAGCAACTTGAAAAGAATACTAGTAGACTAAGAATTGTATCACTAGACAAGCAATCAAGCTAGTGTAACACACTAATAATATGTTAAAGATCAATGTAAAGACTACAAGACAAAAAACAGTAGTAATATGTAGAAACTGACATGAAATGATAATTTTATCAAAAATTCAAAATTTTTTCTCAAATTATCAATTTTGAGGGGGGAGTATATGCAACATAACCAGATGTTACATAACCTAAACATATACTATCAGGTTTAATAAATGCATAATGATAATATAAATAGATAAGGTAATGATAAGAATAACCAAGAAGAGAGGAATCATGGAGGAAGAAAGAAGCAGAAGTGCCACAAGAAACAGTAAGCCCAAATACTGTTTGACACTACAACCAGACTATAACTGACACAAACTGATGGACAAATTTAAATTCACTTTAAGCTGTCAAGCGAGTCAGTGAATAATGTAAACAGAATATGATATGTTACTAAAAGATGATTAAATAAGAATCTGAATAATGTGAGATCAGAATCAGCATTTGGCTGATAATAAATTAAATATGACTAGTAATTATTGAGGCCAAGAACTAAAATTAGCAATGGCCACAAAATGAAAATGAAGCTATATTTCAATCTCAAATATACTTATGACAAATAAACACGTTTGTAAGAGGGAATCTTATACCAATAAGCTACCTCAGCAAAATTACCGAATTGTGAACTAATAAAAGCTTTTAAGGCAGAATTCCAGTATAGACGGTATGCCTTAACAAGGCCTAGACCAAACAATCATCAATGAGATGATTATTAGGAAGTAATAGAAATGTAGGTCACCTACACAAAACAATTGTTATGCTAAAACATAGCAATAAGCATTATTAAAATGATATGATTTATAATTCGATTGTTAGTTAGTAGAATAGAGCAAATTAATGTGAAACGAAATATCATAGTAAGTAGGAACAGTTCATTACAATGTCTAAAGTTAAGGTTTATTCATAATGTACAGTAATTAGACATCAGTACAGAATTAATAGTGTTCTCACATAAACGTTGGAGTGATAAAACGCGATGTAGAACACAAACAATATTAGTCAAAGTGTATAATCGCCGATTTTGATAAACAGACGACAGTGCGAAATAGTGTACCTGAACATTGTTTATGTAGCAATGTCAGTAAAAGTGAAACTAACTCGGTATCAAACTATATCAAATTAAAGAGGACAAAATATTCTTTAATTTGATGGCGATACAGCCCCAATCGCAACTATATTAAGTGCGTGAAAGGCGTTAGCATCATTTACAAAATATGTTTAAGAAATTTGGTCATCAACACCAATAACATCGATAGCTGTCAATCATCTTAGCGTTTGGCGGTTGGGAAACCGTTTTTAACGGTTGGAAAGACAATACGTCACGTTCATCACACCTGTCTAAGACAATGACAAAATTTCTTAGTAATTAACAATGTTGCCTAGAGCCGATCAAGGTGTCGGGTATATAAGAGACCGCAACAGATTAACGACAGACACTTCTTAATCTCATTCGGCGTGAGACGTGCGCTGCCCATCTCAAAATTTCTAATTACTGACCGCGTCATTACCATAGCACATCAAAGGAAACAGTTTGACAACAACATACAACTACTTCAAGATATTCTACGAAGATTCGTTGTGATTATGTGCAGTATTATTTCATTTTAGTGCGGGAAAAAATAATGAACAGCAGAAAGAATTAAATAGTATTATTTATGATCCTGTAAGTTAGAAGCGGATCGAAATTCTCTGTTCAAGTGCGTGTGTAGTGAATAACGATAATCATTATAATCCGATTATCGAGGTGTTAATTAAAATTTTAATCGAAAGATTAAAATACCAGGTAACAGTGTAATCATTTTTTCATTTTTTCTACGAGCGCCATAACCTGTATGTTTTAATACACTGATCTGTACTGACGCAAAAACACTGAAACATTTTTTAGGTTACACCATGTCTAAATTTATTTTATGAATTTGTCAATATTAGTTAAGCTGAATGTTAGTTATAAGTGTTCTCGAAATATAACGTTGTAAATCATAAATCAAGCGTGACGAACGCATAACCTATGAAATAGGTTATTTTTATTTTTTATTTGCAATAGTAATACCAAAGATATTACTAAGTCTATCTTATATAAAAAATTCATTAGCTATTGTGTAGGCATAAACTTTCTTTTTTGTGTCTCAAAGAACTTACACCTAAGATTTAATTAAAATTAATGTTTAAAGTAAAAAGAAATATCTGGACTTAGCCAGATTTACTGCTTATGTTCTGAGCAAGCCTTACAGGGTATGTAGTAACTTATTTACAATTGTACATCATTGTATGTTTTTAATTATATTTGTTTGAATTCTCTATAAAGTGTATGAATAAAAACCCATTATTAACAGAATAACTCGACTTAATTTATTTCTAAAAAGTATCTAAATATTTTATTCAGAAAAAACTCAAAACAACCTTCAGTTGTGATTAAATATTTTGAATAGCATTGCCATAAAGGTAATGAACAATTATTTTAATTTTTTAAAATCATTAATTAATTCTATTCATTGGTTTTCCATGGGATTTTCCCAAAATAAATCCGTGTGGCGCCCACTATTAAAAAAGGCAACTTAACCTTGTAGCTAAAGTGAGTTGGTTTTTGTAAACCGTTTTGACAGCTTATTGAACTTCTAGAAAACACGACCAGGTACGTGAAAGTATATTATATTTATTCTATTGTCCAGACATTACTAGACGTAACGTACTTAGACTGTTCTCGACCTGGAAGAGAAGTTTCACAGCTAGTATCAACAAGACGATCACCATCATCAAGCGACCAACTATTATACTTTACTATTAAACTTAAGCAAAGCTAGTATTTAAATAATATTAACACAACTATTTTATTTGTTTTATCTAAGGGAATTCTTTTCAGACAATTATAATTCTACAATTGTAAACACACTTTGAGTAACCTCGAATGTTACATTTTAAATCACTTTTGAGAGTCAGTAACCTTCAATTTTCAACCACTACAAACTTTAATATATTCCTAAATAATATTTTACACATAATTAAATTTTATTTAACCACCAACAGTTAAGGTATATTACAAATTGACGCATCCAGCGTGTGGCAATATAAACCACAACAAAGAGAGATTAGTACGTTACAAATTGGCGCCCAACGTGGGGCTTAAAAAAAAATATTAAATAAAAATATTTTTTTATATTGATAAACAGCCCGGTAGACACAAAAGAACTGCCATGCCTCGCACACCAGTGGGAGAGACAGAATTCGAAAAATGGATGATAATGATGATGGAGTCAATACTTGAGGATAACCGGAAGTGGAGAGAAGAATGGAAGGTATCCGAAGACAAAAACATGGAACAAATGAGTCCAGAGCCTGAGGATAATGAAGAAAGAAAGGACGATGACAAACCAGCGATAGAAGAGATACCCAATGATGAAACCACAGAAGAATTGCAACCTGAAGATGAGGTCGAACAAGCTGAGAATGAAGGAGACTCCAATACATCATCGCCTGAAAATGAGCTTGACAGACACCAGGAAGATGTTCAATATAAGGAGATCGATACCGGAAGTATAGAGAACACTCAGGTAATGAAGGAAGCGGAAGAGTTAGTAGCCGAGAATGAAGACTTAGAACAAAATAATCTGCCAATGTGTGATTATCAAGTGGAGACAACAGAATTACCCAGAAATACAACTACCAAAGAAGTGAATTCGAAAATTAAAATTCATGAAGAAAGGAACGAAATAATTAAGAAAACGGAAGAAAAGGAGGCGAAGATAAGAAGAATACTACGTCCAAAGAAGACTAGGGTAACAAAGGAATTAATCGAAATGACTCGAAGTGGTCTAGTTAATATGATTTATTTCCCAGTCATCAACCGTAAAGAAGGGACCTATAGGAAGGAGTACCGAAGGAGCTTCATGAAGGTGAGCGAAGAGAAGAAATGTGCTACAACACAGAAGACTATAACCAATAAAATGCTTAAAGCAGATATTTCCAAAGGGAGAATAAGGCATGCTAAGAAAAGAAAAGGTTATCAAGAACAACTGGACCGGATCAATGAAGGGTATGCCCAAGAAATAAAAGAATTGAGAAGGAAGAGGGACCAATCAATGGAAAAATCCAACCAGGAAACTAATGACGGTCAACCCGAATTAGAAGAGGTACTGGACGCCAATAATAACAAAGACCAGGAGTACACTGGACACCTGGATACCAAAGATGAGGAGGAGAAGAAGGCAAGAAAACGGGAAGCCGAGGACTATCTGGTAGCCACAAAGTGGAAGAACCGCATGATAGGAATAGAGTGGAAAAACACAAAATAACCCCATGTATGTAGACCATGAAATGACTATTGTTAAGAGCAGATAATTTATAGTGGTAAACGACCTTTATCACCAGAATATTTAGAGTATAAAAAGAAAAAAAATATATATGTTAAAAATGATTACTATAAACGGACTCATTTAGTGATTAGAAGGATCACGTATTATGCCCAAATTATTGAAGGTAACTAATTGTCTATAGCAAACCTATTTACCCTATTGTGTTACAAAAAGTGTGTAGGATTAAGATATAGGCCAAACTATTTGTTACTTGTTAAAAAAGAACCAGATCTATCACACTAAAGGATAGAAAAATATGTATTGTAAACTAAATAATTTAATGAGAAAAAAGACATCTATTATGTCATAGAGAGCCAAAAGTGGCATGTAACTAAAATATACCTAGGATAATGACATGAACTTACTTTAAATACTCCTATGTTAGATTAATTTAGAGAGGAACTACTACTCTTTTATAACTAAAATTGCTATGCTATACCTAGAAGAAAAAAAAAGAGAGAAAAAATGTTTACCAAATGAATATTGTATGTAGCTAAATGTTTATTGTAATTATCAAATATTGTATACTCCATAAAAGAGAACTAAAATCATCCAGAATAAGTGAAAACCACCATCACTTGAAGGAGTAGAGAAGAAGAATAACAAAGAGTGTAACATGAAAGAAGGATATTATTATGGAAAGTAAAGAGAGAGAAAAAAATGTTTATTCAATGAACCATGTAACCCCAAGAATGTCTATAAAATTAGATATCAATATATTGTTATTATATTATCACATTGTGTTGTAATTATCAAATATTGTATGTAGCAAAATATGTCAGAGAACATCTAACCAAGAACATTTTATATATGAATATTGTAAGCCCTGATAATTCAGGATAAGTATAAATTACTAACGAGAAAGAGAAACTTGTAAACTATTGTGAAAATAAAATATTATAAAATCTATATGTGAAAGACAACCGCATAATTATATGAGCATCAATGTAAGTGTGTAATTTTAAGAATACTCAAGTAAACTAAAACAATTGTCAACTAGTATAAAAAGTAACGATACGGCTAATAAGAAAGCATAGTTGAGAATATCAAGTCTGAAAAGAAATAATTACCTGTGAAAAGAAAGTATGTTATAAAGTATAAAAGAAGGAAATGTGATATAAATGAAAACCTCGGATACCTTGAATATTATATTGAAGATATTATATTATTGAAAATGAATGATATATGATATTTTATGTGTTGTGATAGTGCAACTATTGCCAGGTGCAATGTTTATTTTTTTCTCAGACAGAGAAGAGTATGCCTCTGAATCTGAGTATGTGTATTGAGGAACGGCAGAGAATGTAAGCCACAGTGAGCCGCTCTGATTCCGAACCCACTACAAAAGTTAGGGAGTTATATTGTAATGTATCAAGGGCTATTATGAAAAAAAAATCTAAGAGGTATAAAATATAAGAACCATTGAAGTAATCACAAAGGTAAAGATATGTAATAAGAAAGAAAAATGTAATATGATAAGAGAGGAAATTGTTAATATAAGAAATAAGACCTATTGTAATTAGATGACTTAAAATGTAAGCAACTTGAAAAGAATACTAGTAGACTAAGAATTGTATCACTAGACAAGCAATCAAGCTAGTGTAACACACTAATAATATGTTAAAGATCAATGTAAAGACTACAAGACAAAAAACAGTAGTAATATGTAGAAACTGACATGAAATGATAATTTTATCAAAAATTCAAAATTTTTTCTCAAATTATCAATTTTGAGGGGGGAGTATATGCAACATAACCAGATGTTACATAACCTAAACATATACTATCAGGTTTAATAAATGCATAATGATAATATAAATAGATAAGGTAATGATAAGAATAACCAAGAAGAGAGGAATCATGGAGGAAGAAAGAAGCAGAAGTGCCACAAGAAACAGTAAGCCCAAATACTGTTTGACACTACAACCAGACTATAACTGACACAAACTGATGGACAAATTTAAATTCACTTTAAGCTGTCAAGCGAGTCAGTGAATAATGTAAACAGAATATGATATGTTACTAAAAGATGATTAAATAAGAATCTGAATAATGTGAGATCAGAATCAGCATTTGGCTGATAATAAATTAAATATGACTAGTAATTATTGAGGCCAAGAACTAAAATTAGCAATGGCCACAAAATGAAAATGAAGCTATATTTCAATCTCAAATATACTTATGACAAATAAACACGTTTGTAAGAGGGAATCTTATACCAATAAGCTACCTCAGCAAAATTACCGAATTGTGAACTAATAAAAGCTTTTAAGGCAGAATTCCAGTATAGACGGTATGCCTTAACAAGGCCTAGACCAAACAATCATCAATGAGATGATTATTAGGAAGTAATAGAAATGTAGGTCACCTACACAAAACAATTGTTATGCTAAAACATAGCAATAAGCATTATTAAAATGATATGATTTATAATTCGATTGTTAGTTAGTAGAATAGAGCAAATTAATGTGAAACGAAATATCATAGTAAGTAGGAACAGTTCATTACAATGTCTAAAGTTAAGGTTTATTCATAATGTACAGTAATTAGACATCAGTACAGAATTAATAGTGTTCTCACATAAACGTTGGAGTGATAAAACGCGATGTAGAACACAAACAATATTAGTCAAAGTGTATAATCGCCGATTTTGATAAACAGACGACAGTGCGAAATAGTGTACCTGAACATTGTTTATGTAGCAATGTCAGTAAAAGTGAAACTAACTCGGTATCAAACTATATCAAATTAAAGAGGACAAAATATTCTTTAATTTGATGGCGATACAGCCCCAATCGCAACTATATTAAGTGCGTGAAAGGCGTTAGCATCATTTACAAAATATGTTTAAGAAATTTGGTCATCAACACCAATAACATCGATAGCTGTCAATCATCTTAGCGTTTGGCGGTTGGGAAACCGTTTTTAACGGTTGGAAAGACAATACGTCACGTTCATCACACCTGTCTAAGCCAATGACAAAATTTCTTAGTAATTAACAATGTTGCCTAGAGCCGATCAAGGTGTCGGGTATATAAGAGACCGCAACAGATTAACGACAGACACTTCTTAATCTCATTCGGCGTGAGACGTGCGCTGCCCATCTCAAAATTTCTAATTACTGACCGCGTCATTACCATAGCACATCAAAGGAAACAGTTTGACAACAACATACAACTACTTCAAGATATTCTACGAAGATTCGTTGTGATTATGTGCAGTATTATTTCATTTTAGTGCGGGAAAAAATAATGAACAGCAGAAAGAATTAAATAGTATTATTTATGATCCTGTAAGTTAGAAGCGGATCGAAATTCTCTGTTCAAGTGCGTGTGTAGTGAATAACGATAATCATTATAATCCGATTATCGAGGTGTTAATTAAAATTTTAATCGAAAGATTAAAATACCAGGTAACAGTGTAATCATTTTTTCATTTTTTCTACGAGCGCCATAACCTGTATGTTTTAATACACTGATCTGTACTGACGCAAAAACACTGAAACATTTTTTAGGTTACACCATGTCTAAATTTATTTTATGAATTTGTCAATATTAGTTAAGCTGAATGTTAGTTATAAGTGTTCTCGAAATATAACGTTGTAAATCATAAATCAAGCGTGACGAACGCATAACCTATGAAATAGGTTATTTTTATTTTTTATTTGCAATAGTAATACCAAAGATATTACTAAGTCTATCTTATATAAAAAATTCATTAGCTATTGTGTAGGCATAAACTTTCTTTTTTGTGTCTCAAAGAACTTACACCTAAGATTTAATTAAAATTAATGTTTAAAGTAAAAAGAAATATCTGGACTTAGCCAGATTTACTGCTTATGTTCTGAGCAAGCCTTACAGGGTATGTAGTAACTTATTTACAATTGTACATCATTGTATGTTTTTAATTATATTTGTTTGAATTCTCTATAAAGGGTATGAATAAAAACCCATTATTAACAGAATAACTCGACTTAATTTATTTCTAAAAAGTATCTAAATATTTTATTCAGAAAAAACTCAAAACAACCTTCAGTTGTGATTAAATATTTTGAATAGCATTGCCATAAAGGTAATGAACAATTATTTTAATTTTTTAAAATCATTAATTAATTCTATTCATTGGTTTTCCATGGGATTTTCCCAAAATAAATCCGTGTGGCGCCCACTATTAAAAAAGGCAACTTAACCTTGTAGCTAAAGTGAGTTGGTTTTTGTAAACCGTTTTGACAGCTTATTGAACTTCTAGAAAACACGACCAGGTACGTGAAAGTATATTATATTTATTCTATTGTCCAGACATTACTAGACGTAACGTACTTAGACTGTTCTCGACCTGGAAGAGAAGTTTCACAGCTAGTATCAACAAGACGATCACCATCATCAAGCGACCAACTATTATACTTTACTATTAAACTTAAGCAAAGCTAGTATTTAAATAATATTAACACAACTATTTTATTTGTTTTATCTAAGGGAATTCTTTTCAGACAATTATAATTCTACAATTGTAAACACACTTTGAGTAACCTCGAATGTTACATTTTAAATCACTTTTGAGAGTCAGTAACCTTCAATTTTCAACCACTACAAACTTTAATATATTCCTAAATAATATTTTACACATAATTAAATTTTATTTAACCACCAACAGTTAAGGTATATTACAAATTGACGCATCCAGCGTGTGGCAATATAAACCACAACAAAGAGAGATTAGTACGTTACAAATTGGCGCCCAACGTGGGGCTTAAAAAAAAATATTAAATAAAAATATTTTTTTATATTGATAAACAGCCCGGTAGACACAAAAGAACTGCCATGCCTCGCACACCAGTGGGAGAGACAGAATTCGAAAAATGGATGATAATGATGATGGAGTCAATACTTGAGGATAACCGGAAGTGGAGAGAAGAATGGAAGGTATCCGAAGACAAAAACATGGAACAAATGAGTCCAGAGCCTGAGGATAATGAAGAAAGAAAGGACGATGACAAACCAGCGATAGAAGAGATACCCAATGATGAAACCACAGAAGAATTGCAACCTGAAGATGAGGTCGAACAAGCTGAGAATGAAGGAGACTCCAATACATCATCGCCTGAAAATGAGCTTGACAGACACCAGGAAGATGTTCAATATAAGGAGATCGATACCGGAAGTATAGAGAACACTCAGGTAATGAAGGAAGCGGAAGAGTTAGTAGCCGAGAATGAAGACTTAGAACAAAATAATCTGCCAATGTGTGATTATCAAGTGGAGACAACAGAATTACCCAGAAATACAACTACCAAAGAAGTGAATTCGAAAATTAAAATTCATGAAGAAAGGAACGAAATAATTAAGAAAACGGAAGAAAAGGAGGCGAAGATAAGAAGAATACTACGTCCAAAGAAGACTAGGGTAACAAAGGAATTAATCGAAATGACTCGAAGTGGTCTAGTTAATATGATTTATTTCCCAGTCATCAACCGTAAAGAAGGGACCTATAGGAAGGAGTACCGAAGGAGCTTCATGAAGGTGAGCGAAGAGAAGAAATGTGCTACAACACAGAAGACTATAACCAATAAAATGCTTAAAGCAGATATTTCCAAAGGGAGAATAAGGCATGCTAAGAAAAGAAAAGGTTATCAAGAACAACTGGACCGGATCAATGAAGGGTATGCCCAAGAAATAAAAGAATTGAGAAGGAAGAGGGACCAATCAATGGAAAAATCCAACCAGGAAACTAATGACGGTCAACCCGAATTAGAAGAGGTACTGGACGCCAATAATAACAAAGACCAGGAGTACACTGGACACCTGGATACCAAAGATGAGGAGGAGAAGAAGGCAAGAAAACGGGAAGCCGAGGACTATCTGGTAGCCACAAAGTGGAAGAACCGCATGATAGGAATAGAGTGGAAAAACACAAAATAACCCCATGTATGTAGACCATGAAATGACTATTGTTAAGAGCAGATAATTTATAGTGGTAAACGACCTTTATCACCAGAATATTTAGAGTATAAAAAGAAAAAAAATATATATGTTAAAAATGATTACTATAAACGGACTCATTTAGTGATTAGAAGGATCACGTATTATGCCCAAATTATTGAAGGTAACTAATTGTCTATAGCAAACCTATTTACCCTATTGTGTTACAAAAAGTGTGTAGGATTAAGATATAGGCCAAACTATTTGTTACTTGTTAAAAAAGAACCAGATCTATCACACTAAAGGATAGAAAAATATGTATTGTAAACTAAATAATTTAATGAGAAAAAAGACATCTATTATGTCATAGAGAGCCAAAAGTGGCATGTAACTAAAATATACCTAGGATAATGACATGAACTTACTTTAAATACTCCTATGTTAGATTAATTTAGAGAGGAACTACTACTCTTTTATAACTAAAATTGCTATGCTATACCTAGAAGAAAAAAAAAGAGAGAAAAAATGTTTACCAAATGAATATTGTATGTAGCTAAATGTTTATTGTAATTATCAAATATTGTATACTCCATAAAAGAGAACTAAAATCATCCAGAATAAGTGAAAACCACCATCACTTGAAGGAGTAGAGAAGAAGAATAACAAAGAGTGTAACATGAAAGAAGGATATTATTATGGAAAGTAAAGAGAGAGAAAAAAATGTTTATTCAATGAACCATGTAACCCCAAGAATGTCTATAAAATTAGATATCAATATATTGTTATTATATTATCACATTGTGTTGTAATTATCAAATATTGTATGTAGCAAAATATGTCAGAGAACATCTAACCAAGAACATTTTATATATGAATATTGTAAGCCCTGATAATTCAGGATAAGTATAAATTACTAACGAGAAAGAGAAACTTGTAAACTATTGTGAAAATAAAATATTATAAAATCTATATGTGAAAGACAACCGCATAATTATATGAGCATCAATGTAAGTGTGTAATTTTAAGAATACTCAAGTAAACTAAAACAATTGTCAACTAGTATAAAAAGTAACGATACGGCTAATAAGAAAGCATAGTTGAGAATATCAAGTCTGAAAAGAAATAATTACCTGTGAAAAGAAAGTATGTTATAAAGTATAAAAGAAGGAAATGTGATATAAATGAAAACCTCGGATACCTTGAATATTATATTGAAGATATTATATTATTGAAAATGAATGATATATGATATTTTATGTGTTGTGATAGTGCAACTATTGCCAGGTGCAATGTTTATTTTTTTCTCAGACAGAGAAGAGTATGCCTCTGAATCTGAGTATGTGTATTGAGGAACGGCAGAGAATGTAAGCCACAGTGAGCCGCTCTGATTCCGAACCCACTACAAAAGTTAGGGAGTTATATTGTAATGTATCAAGGGCTATTATGAAAAAAAAATCTAAGAGGTATAAAATATAAGAACCATTGAAGTAATCACAAAGGTAAAGATATGTAATAAGAAAGAAAAATGTAATATGATAAGAGAGGAAATTGTTAATATAAGAAATAAGACCTATTGTAATTAGATGACTTAAAATGTAAGCAACTTGAAAAGAATACTAGTAGACTAAGAATTGTATCACTAGACAAGCAATCAAGCTAGTGTAACACACTAATAATATGTTAAAGATCAATGTAAAGACTACAAGACAAAAAACAGTAGTAATATGTAGAAACTGACATGAAATGATAATTTTATCAAAAATTCAAAATTTTTTCTCAAATTATCAATTTTGAGGGGGGAGTATATGCAACATAACCAGATGTTACATAACCTAAACATATACTATCAGGTTTAATAAATGCATAATGATAATATAAATAGATAAGGTAATGATAAGAATAACCAAGAAGAGAGGAATCATGGAGGAAGAAAGAAGCAGAAGTGCCACAAGAAACAGTAAGCCCAAATACTGTTTGACACTACAACCAGACTATAACTGACACAAACTGATGGACAAATTTAAATTCACTCTAAGCTGTCAAGCGAGTCAGTGAATAATGTAAACAGAATATGATATGTTACTAAAAGATGATTAAATAAGAATCTGAATAATGTGAGATCAGAATCAGCATTTGGCTGATAATAAATTAAATATGACTAGTAATTATTGAGGCCAAGAACTAAAATTAGCAATGGCCACAAAATGAAAATGAAGCTATATTTCAATCTCAAATATACTTATGACAAATAAACACGTTTGTAAGAGGGAATCTTATACCAATAAGCTACCTCAGCAAAATTACCGAATTGTGAACTAATAAAAGCTTTTAAGGCAGAATTCCAGTATAGACGGTATGCCTTAACAAGGCCTAGACCAAACAATCATCAATGAGATGATTATTAGGAAGTAATAGAAATGTAGGTCACCTACACAAAACAATTGTTATGCTAAAACATAGCAATAAGCATTATTAAAATGATATGATTTATAATTCGATTGTTAGTTAGTAGAATAGAGCAAATTAATGTGAAACGAAATATCATAGTAAGTAGGAACAGTTCATTACAATGTCTAAAGTTAAGGTTTATTCATAATGTACAGTAATTAGACATCAGTACAGAATTAATAGTGTTCTCACATAAACGTTGGAGTGATAAAACGCGATGTAGAACACAAACAATATTAGTCAAAGTGTATAATCGCCGATTTTGATAAACAGACGACAGTGCGAAATAGTGTACCTGAACATTGTTTATGTAGCAATGTCAGTAAAAGTGAAACTAACTCGGTATCAAACTATATCAAATTAAAGAGGACAAAATATTCTTTAATTTGATGGCGATACAGCCCCAATCGCAACTATATTAAGTGCGTGAAAGGCGTTAGCATCATTTACAAAATATGTTTAAGAAATTTGGTCATCAACACCAATAACATCGATAGCTGTCAATCATCTTAGCGTTTGGCGGTTGGGAAACCGTTTTTAACGGTTGGAAAGACAATACGTCACGTTCATCACACCTGTCTAAGCCAATGACAAAATTTCTTAGTAATTAACAATGTTGCCTAGAGCCGATCAAGGTGTCGGGTATATAAGAGACCGCAACAGATTAACGACAGACACTTCTTAATCTCATTCGGCGTGAGACGTGCGCTGCCCATCTCAAAATTTCTAATTACTGACCGCGTCATTACCATAGCACATCAAAGGAAACAGTTTGACAACAACATACAACTACTTCAAGATATTCTACGAAGATTCGTTGTGATTATGTGCAGTATTATTTCATTTTAGTGCGGGAAAAAATAATGAACAGCAGAAAGAATTAAATAGTATTATTTATGATCCTGTAAGTTAGAAGCGGATCGAAATTCTCTGTTCAAGTGCGTGTGTAGTGAATAACGATAATCATTATAATCCGATTATCGAGGTGTTAATTAAAATTTTAATCGAAAGATTAAAATACCAGGTAACAGTGTAATCATTTTTTCATTTTTTCTACGAGCGCCATAACCTGTATGTTTTAATACACTGATCTGTACTGACGCAAAAACACTGAAACATTTTTTAGGTTACACCATGTCTAAATTTATTTTATGAATTTGTCAATATTAGTTAAGCTGAATGTTAGTTATAAGTGTTCTCGAAATATAACGTTGTAAATCATAAATCAAGCGTGACGAACGCATAACCTATGAAATAGGTTATTTTTATTTTTTATTTGCAATAGTAATACCAAAGATATTACTAAGTCTATCTTATATAAAAAATTCATTAGCTATTGTGTAGGCATAAACTTTCTTTTTTGTGTCTCAAAGAACTTACACCTAAGATTTAATTAAAATTAATGTTTAAAGTAAAAAGAAATATCTGGACTTAGCCAGATTTACTGCTTATGTTCTGAGCAAGCCTTACAGGGTATGTAGTAACTTATTTACAATTGTACATCATTGTATGTTTTTAATTATATTTGTTTGAATTCTCTATAAAGGGTATGAATAAAAACCCATTATTAACAGAATAACTCGACTTAATTTATTTCTAAAAAGTATCTAAATATTTTATTCAGAAAAAACTCAAAACAACCTTCAGTTGTGATTAAATATTTTGAATAGCATTGCCATAAAGGTAATGAACAATTATTTTAATTTTTTAAAATCATTAATTAATTCTATTCATTGGTTTTCCATGGGATTTTCCCAAAATAAATCCGTGTGGCGCCCACTATTAAAAAAGGCAACTTAACCTTGTAGCTAAAGTGAGTTGGTTTTTGTAAACCGTTTTGACAGCTTATTGAACTTCTAGAAAACACGACCAGGTACGTGAAAGTATATTATATTTATTCTATTGTCCAGACATTACTAGACGTAACGTACTTAGACTGTTCTCGACCTGGAAGAGAAGTTTCACAGCTAGTATCAACAAGACGATCACCATCATCAAGCGACCAACTATTATACTTTACTATTAAACTTAAGCAAAGCTAGTATTTAAATAATATTAACACAACTATTTTATTTGTTTTATCTAAGGGAATTCTTTTCAGACAATTATAATTCTACAATTGTAAACACACTTTGAGTAACCTCGAATGTTACATTTTAAATCACTTTTGAGAGTCAGTAACCTTCAATTTTCAACCACTACAAACTTTAATATATTCCTAAATAATATTTTACACATAATTAAATTTTATTTAACCACCAACAGTTAAGGTATATTACAAATTGACGCATCCAGCGTGTGGCAATATAAACCACAACAAAGAGAGATTAGTACGTTACAAATTGGCGCCCAACGTGGGGCTTAAAAAAAAATATTAAATAAAAATATTTTTTTATATTGATAAACAGCCCGGTAGACACAAAAGAACTGCCATGCCTCGCACACCAGTGGGAGAGACAGAATTCGAAAAATGGATGATAATGATGATGGAGTCAATACTTGAGGATAACCGGAAGTGGAGAGAAGAATGGAAGGTATCCGAAGACAAAAACATGGAACAAATGAGTCCAGAGCCTGAGGATAATGAAGAAAGAAAGGACGATGACAAACCAGCGATAGAAGAGATACCCAATGATGAAACCACAGAAGAATTGCAACCTGAAGATGAGGTCGAACAAGCTGAGAATGAAGGAGACTCCAATACATCATCGCCTGAAAATGAGCTTGACAGACACCAGGAAGATGTTCAATATAAGGAGATCGATACTGGAAGTATAGAGAACACTCAGGTAATGAAGGAAGCGGAAGAGTTAGTAGCCGAGAATGAAGACTTAGAACAAAATAATCTGCCAATGTGTGATTATCAAGTGGAGACAACAGAATTACCCAGAAATACAACTACCAAAGAAGTGAATTCGAAAATTAAAATTCATGAAGAAAGGAACGAAATAATTAAGAAAACGGAAGAAAAGGAGGCGAAGATAAGAAGAATACTACGTCCAAAGAAGACTAGGGTAACAAAGGAATTAATCGAAATGACTCGAAGTGGTCTAGTTAATATGATTTATTTCCCAGTCATCAACCGTAAAGAAGGGACCTATAGGAAGGAGTACCGAAGGAGCTTCATGAAGGTGAGCGAAGAGAAGAAATGTGCTACAACACAGAAGACTATAACCAATAAAATGCTTAAAGCAGATATTTCCAAAGGGAGAATAAGGCATGCTAAGAAAAGAAAAGGTTATCAAGAACAACTGGACCGGATCAATGAAGGGTATGCCCAAGAAATAAAAGAATTGAGAAGGAAGAGGGACCAATCAATGGAAAAATCCAACCAGGAAACTAATGACGGTCAACCCGAATTAGAAGAGGTACTGGACGCCAATAATAACAAAGACCAGGAGTACACTGGACACCTGGATACCAAAGATGAGGAGGAGAAGAAGGCAAGAAAACGGGAAGCCGAGGACTATCTGGTAGCCACAAAGTGGAAGAACCGCATGATAGGAATAGAGTGGAAAAACACAAAATAACCCCATGTATGTAGACCATGAAATGACTATTGTTAAGAGCAGATAATTTATAGTGGTAAACGACCTTTATCACCAGAATATTTAGAGTATAAAAAGAAAAAAAATATATATGTTAAAAATGATTACTATAAACGGACTCATTTAGTGATTAGAAGGATCACGTATTATGCCCAAATTATTGAAGGTAACTAATTGTCTATAGCAAACCTATTTACCCTATTGTGTTACAAAAAGTGTGTAGGATTAAGATATAGGCCAAACTATTTGTTACTTGTTAAAAAAGAACCAGATCTATCACACTAAAGGATAGAAAAATATGTATTGTAAACTAAATAATTTAATGAGAAAAAAGACATCTATTATGTCATAGAGAGCCAAAAGTGGCATGTAACTAAAATATACCTAGGATAATGACATGAACTTACTTTAAATACTCCTATGTTAGATTAATTTAGAGAGGAACTACTACTCTTTTATAACTAAAATTGCTATGCTATACCTAGAAGAAAAAAAAAGAGAGAAAAAATGTTTACCAAATGAATATTGTATGTAGCTAAATGTTTATTGTAATTATCAAATATTGTATACTCCATAAAAGAGAACTAAAATCATCCAGAATAAGTGAAAACCACCATCACTTGAAGGAGTAGAGAAGAAGAATAACAAAGAGTGTAACATGAAAGAAGGATATTATTATGGAAAGTAAAGAGAGAGAAAAAAATGTTTATTCAATGAACCATGTAACCCCAAGAATGTCTATAAAATTAGATATCAATATATTGTTATTATATTATCACATTGTGTTGTAATTATCAAATATTGTATGTAGCAAAATATGTCAGAGAACATCTAACCAAGAACATTTTATATATGAATATTGTAAGCCCTGATAATTCAGGATAAGTATAAATTACTAACGAGAAAGAGAAACTTGTAAACTATTGTGAAAATAAAATATTATAAAATCTATATGTGAAAGACAACCGCATAATTATATGAGCATCAATGTAAGTGTGTAATTTTAAGAATACTCAAGTAAACTAAAACAATTGTCAACTAGTATAAAAAGTAACGATACGGCTAATAAAAAAGCATAGTTGAGAATATCAAGTCTGAAAAGAAATAATTACCTGTGAAAAGAAAGTATGTTATAAAGTATAAAAGAAGGAAATGTGATATAAATGAAAACCTCGGATACCTTGAATATTATATTGAAGATATTATATTATTGAAAATGAATGATATATGATATTTTATGTGTTGTGATAGTGCAACTATTGCCAGGTGCAATGTTTATTTTTTTCTCAGACAGAGAAGAGTATGCCTCTGAATCTGAGTATGTGTATTGAGGAACGGCAGAGAATGTAAGCCACAGTGAGCCGCTCTGATTCCGAACCCACTACAAAAGTTAGGGAGTTATATTGTAATGTATCAAGGGCTATTATGAAAAAAAAATCTAAGAGGTATAAAATATAAGAACCATTGAAGTAATCACAAAGGTAAAGATATGTAATAAGAAAGAAAAATGTAATATGATAAGACAGGAAATTGTTAATATAAGAAATAAGACCTATTGTAATTAGATGACTTAAAATGTAAGCAACTTGAAAAGAATACTAGTAGACTAAGAATTGTATCACTAGACAAGCAATCAAGCTAGTGTAACACACTAATAATATGTTAAAGATCAATGTAAAGACTACAAGACAAAAAACAGTAGTAATATGTAGAAACTGACATGAAATGATAATTTTATCAAAAATTCAAAATTTTTTCTCAAATTATCAATTTTGAGGGGGGAGTATATGCAACATAACCAGATGTTACATAACCTAAACATATACTATCAGGTTTAATAAATGCATAATGATAATATAAATAGATAAGGTAATGATAAGAATAACCAAGAAGAGAGGAATCATGGAGGAAGAAAGAAGCAGAAGTGCCACAAGAAACAGTAAGCCCAAATACTGTTTGACACTACAACCAGACTATAACTGACACAAACTGATGGACAAATTTAAATTCACTTTAAGCTGTCAAGCGAGTCAGTGAATAATGTAAACAGAATATGATATGTTACTAAAAGATGATTAAATAAGAATCTGAATAATGTGAGATCAGAATCAGCATTTGGCTGATAATAAATTAAATATGACTAGTAATTATTGAGGCCAAGAACTAAAATTAGCAATGGCCACAAAATGAAAATGAAGCTATATTTCAATCTCAAATATACTTATGACAAATAAACACGTTTGTAAGAGGGAATCTTATACCAATAAGCTACCTCAGCAAAATTACCGAATTGTGAACTAATAAAAGCTTTTAAGGCAGAATTCCAGTATAGACGGTATGCCTTAACAAGGCCTAGACCAAACAATCATCAATGAGATGATTATTAGGAAGTAATAGAAATGTAGGTCACCTACACAAAACAATTGTTATGCTAAAACATAGCAATAAGCATTATTAAAATGATATGATTTATAATTCGATTGTTAGTTAGTAGAATAGAGCAAATTAATGTGAAACGAAATATCATAGTAAGTAGGAACAGTTCATTACAATGTCTAAAGTTAAGGTTTATTCATAATGTACAGTAATTAGACATCAGTACAGAATTAATAGTGTTCTCACATAAACGTTGGAGTGATAAAACGCGATGTAGAACACAAACAATATTAGTCAAAGTGTATAATCGCCGATTTTGATAAACAGACGACAGTGCGAAATAGTGTACCTGAACATTGTTTATGTAGCAATGTCAGTAAAAGTGAAACTAACTCGGTATCAAACTATATCAAATTAAAGAGGACAAAATATTCTTTAATTTGATGGCGATACAGCCCCAATCGCAACTATATTAAGTGCGTGAAAGGCGTTAGCATCATTTACAAAATATGTTTAAGAAATTTGGTCATCAACACCAATAACATCGATAGCTGTCAATCATCTTAGCGTTTGGCGGTTGGGAAACCGTTTTTAACGGTTGGAAAGACAATACGTCACGTTCATCACACCTGTCTAAGCCAATGACAAAATTTCTTAGTAATTAACAATGTTGCCTAGAGCCGATCAAGGTGTCGGGTATATAAGAGACCGCAACAGATTAACGACAGACACTTCTTAATCTCATTCGGCGTGAGACGTGCGCTGCCCATCTCAAAATTTCTAATTACTGACCGCGTCATTACCATAGCACATCAAAGGAAACAGTTTGACAACAACATACAACTACTTCAAGATATTCTACGAAGATTCGTTGTGATTATGTGCAGTATTATTTCATTTTAGTGCGGGAAAAAATAATGAACAGCAGAAAGAATTAAATAGTATTATTTATGATCCTGTAAGTTAGAAGCGGATCGAAATTCTCTGTTCAAGTGCGTGTGTAGTGAATAACGATAATCATTATAATCCGATTATCGAGGTGTTAATTAAAATTTTAATCGAAAGATTAAAATACCAGGTAACAGTGTAATCATTTTTTCATTTTTTCTACGAGCGCCATAACCTGTATGTTTTAATACACTGATCTGTACTGACGCAAAAACACTGAAACATTTTTTAGGTTACACCATGTCTAAATTTATTTTATGAATTTGTCAATATTAGTTAAGCTGAATGTTAGTTATAAGTGTTCTCGAAATATAACGTTGTAAATCATAAATCAAGCGTGACGAACGCATAACCTATGAAATAGGTTATTTTTATTTTTTATTTGCAATAGTAATACCAAAGATATTACTAAGTCTATCTTATATAAAAAATTCATTAGCTATTGTGTAGGCATAAACTTTCTTTTTTGTGTCTCAAAGAACTTACACCTAAGATTTAATTAAAATTAATGTTTAAAGTAAAAAGAAATATCTGGACTTAGCCAGATTTACTGCTTATGTTCTGAGCAAGCCTTACAGGGTATGTAGTAACTTATTTACAATTGTACATCATTGTATGTTTTTAATTATATTTGTTTGAATTCTCTATAAAGGGTATGAATAAAAACCCATTATTAACAGAATAACTCGACTTAATTTATTTCTAAAAAGTATCTAAATATTTTATTCAGAAAAAACTCAAAACAACCTTCAGTTGTGATTAAATATTTTGAATAGCATTGCCATAAAGGTAATGAACAATTATTTTAATTTTTTAAAATCATTAATTAATTCTATTCATTGGTTTTCCATGGGATTTTCCCAAAATAAATCCGTGTGGCGCCCACTATTAAAAAAGGCAACTTAACCTTGTAGCTAAAGTGAGTTGGTTTTTGTAAACCGTTTTGACAGCTTATTGAACTTCTAGAAAACACGACCAGGTACGTGAAAGTATATTATATTTATTCTATTGTCCAGACATTACTAGACGTAACGTACTTAGACTGTTCTCGACCTGGAAGAGAAGTTTCACAGCTAGTATCAACAAGACGATCACCATCATCAAGCGACCAACTATTATACTTTACTATTAAACTTAAGCAAAGCTAGTATTTAAATAATATTAACACAACTATTTTATTTGTTTTATCTAAGGGAATTCTTTTCAGACAATTATAATTCTACAATTGTAAACACACTTTGAGTAACCTCGAATGTTACATTTTAAATCACTTTTGAGAGTCAGTAACCTTCAATTTTCAACCACTACAAACTTTAATATATTCCTAAATAATATTTTACACATAATTAAATTTTATTTAACCACCAACAGTTAAGGTATATTACAAATTGACGCATCCAGCGTGTGGCAATATAAACCACAACAAAGAGAGATTAGTACGTTACAAATTGGCGCCCAACGTGGGGCTTAAAAAAAAATATTAAATAAAAATATTTTTTTATATTGATAAACAGCCCGGTAGACACAAAAGAACTGCCATGCCTCGCACACCAGTGGGAGAGACAGAATTCGAAAAATGGATGATAATGATGATGGAGTCAATACTTGAGGATAACCGGAAGTGGAGAGAAGAATGGAAGGTATCCGAAGACAAAAACATGGAACAAATGAGTCCAGAGCCTGAGGATAATGAAGAAAGAAAGGACGATGACAAACCAGCGATAGAAGAGATACCCAATGATGAAACCACAGAAGAATTGCAACCTGAAGATGAGGTCGAACAAGCTGAGAATGAAGGAGACTCCAATACATCATCGCCTGAAAATGAGCTTGACAGACACCAGGAAGATGTTCAATATAAGGAGATCGATACCGGAAGTATAGAGAACACTCAGGTAATGAAGGAAGCGGAAGAGTTAGTAGCCGAGAATGAAGACTTAGAACAAAATAATCTGCCAATGTGTGATTATCAAGTGGAGACAACAGAATTACCCAGAAATACAACTACCAAACAAGTGAATTCGAAAATTAAAATTCATGAAGAAAGGAACGAAATAATTAAGAAAACGGAAGAAAAGGAGGCGAAGATAAGAAGAATACTACGTCCAAAGAAGACTAGGGTAACAAAGGAATTAATCGAAATGACTCGAAGTGGTCTAGTTAATATGATTTATTTCCCAGTCATCATCCGTAAAGAAGGGACCTATAGGAAGGAGTACCGAAGGAGCTTCATGAAGGTGAGCGAAGAGAAGAAATGTGCTACAACACAGAAGACTATAACCAATAAAATGCTTAAAGCAGATATTTCCAAAGGGAGAATAAGGCATGCTAAGAAAAGAAAAGGTTATCAAGAACAACTGGACCGGATCAATGAAGGGTATGCCCAAGAAATAAAAGAATTGAGAAGGAAGAGGGACCAATCAATGGAAAAATCCAACCAGGAAACTAATGACGGTCAACCCGAATTAGAAGAGGTACTGGACGCCAATAATAACAAAGACCAGGAGTACACTGGACACCTGGATACCAAAGATGAGGAGGAGAAGAAGGCAAGAAAACGGGAAGCCGAGGACTATCTGGTAGCCACAAAGTGGAAGAACCGCATGATAGGAATAGAGTGGAAAAACACAAAATAACCCCATGTATGTAGACCATGAAATGACTATTGTTAAGAGCAGATAATTTATAGTGGTAAACGACCTTTATCACCAGAATATTTAGAGTATAAAAAGAAAAAAAATATATATGTTAAAAATGATTACTATAAACGGACTCATTTAGTGATTAGAAGGATCACGTATTATGCCCAAATTATTGAAGGTAACTAATTGTCTATAGCAAACCTATTTACCCTATTGTGTTACAAAAAGTGTGTAGGATTAAGATATAGGCCAAACTATTTGTTACTTGTTAAAAAAGAACCAGATCTGTCACACTAAAGGATAGAAAAATATGTATTGTAAACTAAATAATTTAATGAGAAAAAAGACATCTATTATGTCATAGAGAGCCAAAAGTGGCATGTAACTAAAATATACCTAGGATAATGACATGAACTTACTTTAAATACTCCTATGTTAGATTAATTTAGAGAGGAACTACTACTCTTTTATAACTAAAATTGCTATGCTATACCTAGAAGAAAAAAAAGAGAGAAAAAATGTTTACCAAATGAATATTGTATGTAGCTAAATGTTTATTGTAATTATCAAATATTGTATACTCCATAAATGAGAACTAAAATCATCCAGAATAAGTGAAAACCACCATCACTTGAAGGAGTAGAGAAGAAGAATAACAAAGAGTGTAACATGAAAGAAGGATATTATTATGGAAAGTAAAGAGAGAGAAAAAAATGTTTATTCAATGAACCATGTAACCCCAAGAATGTCTATAAAATTAGATATCAATATATTGTTATTATATTATCACATTGTGTTGTAATTATCAAATATTGTATGTAGCAAAATATGTCAGAGAACATCTAACCAAGAACATTTTATATATGAATATTGTAAGCCCTGATAATTCAGGATAAGTATAAATTACTAACGAGAAAGAGAAACTTGTAAACTATTGTGAAAATAAAATATTATAAAATCTATATGTGAAAGACAACCGCATAATTATATGAGCATCAATGTAAGTGTGTAATTTTAAGAATACTCAAGTAAACTAAAACAATTGTCAACTAGTATAAAAAGTAACGATACGGCTAATAAAAAAGCATAGTTGAGAATATCAAGTCTGAAAAGAAATAATTACCTGTGAAAAGAAAGTATGTTATAAAGTATAAAAGAAGGAAATGTGATATAAATGAAAACCTCGGATACCTTGAATATTATATTGAAGATATTATATTATTGAAAATGAATGATATATGATATTTTATGTGTTGTGATAGTGCAACTATTGCCAGGTGCAATGTTTATTTTTTTCTCAGACAGAGAAGAGTATGCCTCTGAATCTGAGTATGTGTATTGAGGAACGGCAGAGAATGTAAGCCACAGTGAGCCGCTCTGATTCCGAACCCACTACAAAAGTTAGGGAGTTATATTGTAATGTATCAAGGGCTATTATGAAAAAAAAATCTAAGAGGTATAAAATATAAGAACCATTGAAGTAATCACAAAGGTAAAGATATGTAATAAGAAAGAAAAATGTAATATGATAAGAGAGGAAATTGTTAATATAAGAAATAAGACCTATTGTAATTAGATGACTTAAAATGTAAGCAACTTGAAAAGAATACTAGTAGACTAAGAATTGTATCACTAGACAAGCAATCAAGCTAGTGTAACACACTAATAATATGTTAAAGATCAATGTAAAGACTACAAGACAAAAAACAGTAGTAATATGTAGAAACTGACATGAAATGATAATTTTATCAAAAATTCAAAATTTTTTCTCAAATTATCAATTTTGAGGGGGGAGTATATGCAACATAACCAGATGTTACATAACCTAAACATATACTATCAGGTTTAATAAATGCATAATGATAATATAAATAGATAAGGTAATGATAAGAATAACCAAGAAGAGAGGAATCATGGAGGAAGAAAGAAGCAGAAGTGCCACAAGAAACAGTAAGCCCAAATACTGTTTGACACTACAACCAGACTATAACTGACACAAACTGATGGACAAATTTAAATTCACTTTAAGCTGTCAAGCGAGTCAGTGAATAATGTAAACAGAATATGATATGTTACTAAAAGATGATTAAATAAGAATCTGAATAATGTGAGATCAGAATCAGCATTTGGCTGATAATAAATTAAATATGACTAGTAATTATTGAGGCCAAGAACTAAAATTAGCAATGGCCACAAAATGAAAATGAAGCTATATTTCAATCTCAAATATACTTATGACAAATAAACACGTTTGTAAGAGGGAATCTTATACCAATAAGCTACCTCAGCAAAATTACCGAATTGTGAACTAATAAAAGCTTTTAAGGCAGAATTCCAGTATAGACGGTATGCCTTAACAAGGCCTAGACCAAACAATCATCAATGAGATGATTATTAGGAAGTAATAGAAATGTAGGTCACCTACACAAAACAATTGTTATGCTAAAACATAGCAATAAGCATTATTAAAATGATATGATTTATAATTCGATTGTTAGTTAGTAGAATAGAGCAAATTAATGTGAAACGAAATATCATAGTAAGTAGGAACAGTTCATTACAATGTCTAAAGTTAAGGTTTATTCATAATGTACAGTAATTAGACATCAGTACAGAATTAATAGTGTTCTCACATAAACGTTGGAGTGATAAAACGCGATGTAGAACACAAACAATATTAGTCAAAGTGTATAATCGCCGATTTTGATAAACAGACGACAGTGCGAAATAGTGTACCTGAACATTGTTTATGTAGCAATGTCAGTAAAAGTGAAACTAACTCGGTATCAAACTATATCAAATTAAAGAGGACAAAATATTCTTTAATTTGATGGCGATACAGCCCCAATCGCAACTATATTAAGTGCGTGAAAGGCGTTAGGATCATTTACAAAATATGTTTAAGAAATTTGGTCATCAACACCAATAACATCGATAGCTGTCAATCATCTTAGCGTTTGGCGGTTGGGAAACCGTTTTTAACGGTTGGAAAGACAATACGTCACGTTCATCACACCTGTCTAAGCCAATGACAAAATTTCTTAGTAATTAACAATGTTGCCTAGAGCCGATCAAGGTGTCGGGTATATAAGAGACCGCAACAGATTAACGACAGACACTTCTTAATCTCATTCGGCGTGAGACGTGCGCTGCCCATCTCAAAATTTCTAATTACTGACCGCGTCATTACCATAGCACATCAAAGGAAACAGTTTGACAACAACATACAACTACTTCAAGATATTCTACGAAGATTCGTTGTGATTATGTGCAGTATTATTTCATTTTAGTGCGGGAAAAAATAATGAACAGCAGAAAGAATTAAATAGTATTATTTATGATCCTGTAAGTTAGAAGCGGATCGAAATTCTCTGTTCAAGTGCGTGTGTAGTGAATAACGATAATCATTATAATCCGATTATCGAGGTGTTAATTAAAATTTTAATCGAAAGATTAAAATACCAGGTAACAGTGTAATCATTTTTTCATTTTTTCTACGAGCGCCATAACCTGTATGTTTTAATACACTGATCTGTACTGACGCAAAAACACTGAAACATTTTTTAGGTTACACCATGTCTAAATTTATTTTATGAATTTGTCAATATTAGTTAAGCTGAATGTTAGTTATAAGTGTTCTCGAAATATAACGTTGTAAATCATAAATCAAGCGTGACGAACGCATAACCTATGAAATAGGTTATTTTTATTTTTTATTTGCAATAGTAATACCAAAGATATTACTAAGTCTATCTTATATAAAAAATTCATTAGCTATTGTGTAGGCATAAACTTTCTTTTTTGTGTCTCAAAGAACTTACACCTAAGATTTAATTAAAATTAATGTTTAAAGTAAAAAGAAATATCTGGACTTAGCCAGATTTACTGCTTATGTTCTGAGCAAGCCTTACAGGGTATGTAGTAACTTATTTACAATTGTACATCATTGTATGTTTTTAATTATATTTGTTTGAATTCTCTATAAAGGGTATGAATAAAAACCCATTATTAACAGAATAACTCGACTTAATTTATTTCTAAAAAGTATCTAAATATTTTATTCAGAAAAAACTCAAAACAACCTTCAGTTGTGATTAAATATTTTGAATAGCATTGCCATAAAGGTAATGAACAATTATTTTAATTTTTTAAAATCATTAATTAATTCTATTCATTGGTTTTCCATGGGATTTTCCCAAAATAAATCCGTGTGGCGCCCACTATTAAAAAAGGCAACTTAACCTTGTAGCTAAAGTGAGTTGGTTTTTGTAAACCGTTTTGACAGCTTATTGAACTTCTAGAAAACACGACCAGGTACGTGAAAGTATATTATATTTATTCTATTGTCCAGACATTACTAGACGTAACGTACTTAGACTGTTCTCGACCTGGAAGAGAAGTTTCACAGCTAGTATCAACAAGACGATCACCATCATCAAGCGACCAACTATTATACTTTACTATTAAACTTAAGCAAAGCTAGTATTTAAATAATATTAACACAACTATTTTATTTGTTTTATCTAAGGGAATTCTTTTCAGACAATTATAATTCTACAATTGTAAACACACTTTGAGTAACCTCGAATGTTACATTTTAAATCACTTTTGAGAGTCAGTAACCTTCAATTTTCAACCACTACAAACTTTAATATATTCCTAAATAATATTTTACACATAATTAAATTTTATTTAACCACCAACAGTTAAGGTATATTACAAATTGACGCATCCAGCGTGTGGCAATATAAACCACAACAAAGAGAGATTAGTACGTTACAAATTGGCGCCCAACGTGGGGCTTAAAAAAAAATATTAAATAAAAATATTTTTTTATATTGATAAACAGCCCGGTAGACACAAAAGAACTGCCATGCCTCGCACACCAGTGGGAGAGACAGAATTCGAAAAATGGATGATAATGATGATGGAGTCAATACTTGAGGATAACCGGAAGTGGAGAGAAGAATGGAAGGTATCCGAAGACAAAAACATGGAACAAATGAGTCCAGAGCCTGAGGATAATGAAGAAAGAAAGGACGATGACAAACCAGCGATAGAAGAGATACCCAATGATGAAACCACAGAAGAATTGCAACCTGAAGATGAGGTCGAACAAGCTGAGAATGAAGGAGACTCCAATACATCATCGCCTGAAAATGAGCTTGACAGACACCAGGAAGATGTTCAATATAAGGAGATCGATACTGGAAGTATAGAGAACACTCAGGTAATGAAGGAAGCGGAAGAGTTAGTAGCCGAGAATGAAGACTTAGAACAAAATAATCTGCCAATGTGTGATTATCAAGTGGAGACAACAGAATTACCCAGAAATACAACTACCAAAGAAGTGAATTCGAAAATTAAAATTCATGAAGAAAGGAACGAAATAATTAAGAAAACGGAAGAAAAGGAGGCGAAGATAAGAAGAATACTACGTCCAAAGAAGACTAGGGTAACAAAGGAATTAATCGAAATGACTCGAAGTGGTCTAGTTAATATGATTTATTTCCCAGTCATCAACCGTAAAGAAGGGACCTATAGGAAGGAGTACCGAAGGAGCTTCATGAAGGTGAGCGAAGAGAAGAAATGTGCTACAACACAGAAGACTATAACCAATAAAATGCTTAAAGCAGATATTTCCAAAGGGAGAATAAGGCATGCTAAGAAAAGAAAAGGTTATCAAGAACAACTGGACCGGATCAATGAAGGGTATGCCCAAGAAATAAAAGAATTGAGAAGGAAGAGGGACCAATCAATGGAAAAATCCAACCAGGAAACTAATGACGGTCAACCCGAATTAGAAGAGGTACTGGACGCCAATAATAACAAAGACCAGGAGTACACTGGACACCTGGATACCAAAGATGAGGAGGAGAAGAAGGCAAGAAAACGGGAAGCCGAGGACTATCTGGTAGCCACAAAGTGGAAGAACCGCATGATAGGAATAGAGTGGAAAAACACAAAATAACCCCATGTATGTAGACCATGAAATGACTATTGTTAAGAGCAGATAATTTATAGTGGTAAACGACCTTTATCACCAGAATATTTAGAGTATAAAAAGAAAAAAAATATATATGTTAAAAATGATTACTATAAACTATACTACTATAAATTTACTTACTATAAATTTAGTGATTAGAAGGATCACGTATTATGCCCAAATTATTGAAGGTAACTAATTGTCTATAGCAAACCTATTTACCCTATTGTGTTACAAAAAGTGTGTAGGATTAAGATATAGGCCAAACTATTTGTTACTTGTTAAAAAAGAACCAGATCTATCACACTAAAGGATAGAAAAATATGTATTGTAAACTAAATAATTTAATGAGAAAAAAGACATCTATTATGTCATAGAGAGCCAAAAGTGGCATGTAACTAAAATATACCTAGGATAATGACATGAACTTACTTTAAATACTCCTATGTTAGATTAATTTAGAGAGGAACTACTACTCTTTTATAACTAAAATTGCTATGCTATACCTAGAAGAAAAAAAAGAGAGAAAAAATGTTTACCAAATGAATATTGTATGTAGCTAAATGTTTATTGTAATTATCAAATATTGTATACTCCATAAAAGAGAACTAAAATCATCCAGAATAAGTGAAAACCACCATCACTTGAAGGAGTAGAGAAGAAGAATAACAAAGAGTGTAACATGAAAGAAGGATATTATTATGGAAAGTAAAGAGAGAGAAAAAAATGTTTATTCAATGAACCATGTAACCCCAAGAATGTCTATAAAATTAGATATCAATATATTGTTATTATATTATCACATTGTGTTGTAATTATCAAATATTGTATGTAGCAAAATATGTCAGAGAACATCTAACCAAGAACATTTTATATATGAATATTGTAAGCCCTGATAATTCAGGATAAGTATAAATTACTAACGAGAAAGAGAAACTTGTAAACTATTGTGAAAATAAAATATTATAAAATCTATATGTGAAAGACAACCGCATAATTATATGAGCATCAATGTAAGTGTGTAATTTTAAGAATACTCAAGTAAACTAAAACAATTGTCAACTAGTATAAAAAGTAACGATACGGCTAATAAAAAAGCATAGTTGAGAATATCAAGTCTGAAAAGAAATAATTACCTGTGAAAAGAAAGTATGTTATAAAGTATAAAAGAAGGAAATGTGATATAAATGAAAACCTCGGATACCTTGAATATTATATTGAAGATATTATATTATTGAAAATGAATGATATATGATATTTTATGTGTTGTGATAGTGCAACTATTGCCAGGTGCAATGTTTATTTTTTTCTCAGACAGAGAAGAGTATGCCTCTGAATCTGAGTATGTGTATTGAGGAACGGCAGAGAATGTAAGCCACAGTGAGCCGCTCTGATTCCGAACCCACTACAAAAGTTAGGGAGTTATATTGTAATGTATCAAGGGCTATTATGAAAAAAAAATCTAAGAGGTATAAAATATAAGAACCATTGAAGTAATCACAAAGGTAAAGATATGTAATAAGAAAGAAAAATGTAATATGATAAGAGAGGAAATTGTTAATATAAGAAATAAGACCTATTGTAATTAGATGACTTAAAATGTAAGCAACTTGAAAAGAATACTAGTAGACTAAGAATTGTATCACTAGACAAGCAATCAAGCTAGTGTAACACACTAATAATATGTTAAAGATCAATGTAAAGACTACAAGACAAAAAACAGTAGTAATATGTAGAAACTGACATGAAATGATAATTTTATCAAAAATTCAAAATTTTTTCTCAAATTATCAATTTTGAGGGGGGAGTATATGCAACATAACCAGATGTTACATAACCTAAACATATACTATCAGGTTTAATAAATGCATAATGATAATATAAATAGATAAGGTAATGATAAGAATAACCAAGAAGAGAGGAATCATGGAGGAAGAAAGAAGCAGAAGTGCCACAAGAAACAGTAAGCCCAAATACTGTTTGACACTACAACCAGACTATAACTGACACAAACTGATGGACAAATTTAAATTCACTTTAAGCTGTCAAGCGAGTCAGTGAATAATGTAAACAGAATATGATATGTTACTAAAAGATGATTAAATAAGAATCTGAATAATGTGAGATCAGAATCAGCATTTGGCTGATAATAAATTAAATATGACTAGTAATTATTGAGGCCAAGAACTAAAATTAGCAATGGCCACAAAATGAAAATGAAGCTATATTTCAATCTCAAATATACTTATGACAAATAAACACGTTTGTAAGAGGGAATCTTATACCAATAAGCTACCTCAGCAAAATTACCGAATTGTGAACTAATAAAAGCTTTTAAGGCAGAATTCCAGTATAGACGGTATGCCTTAACAAGGCCTAGACCAAACAATCATCAATGAGATGATTATTAGGAAGTAATAGAAATGTAGGTCACCTACACAAAACAATTGTTATGCTAAAACATAGCAATAAGCATTATTAAAATGATATGATTTATAATTCGATTGTTAGTTAGTAGAATAGAGCAAATTAATGTGAAACGAAATATCATAGTAAGTAGGAACAGTTCATTACAATGTCTAAAGTTAAGGTTTATTCATAATGTACAGTAATTAGACATCAGTACAGAATTAATAGTGTTCTCACATAAACGTTGGAGTGATAAAACGCGATGTAGAACACAAACAATATTAGTCAAAGTGTATAATCGCCGATTTTGATAAACAGACGACAGTGCGAAATAGTGTACCTGAACATTGTTTATGTAGCAATGTCAGTAAAAGTGAAACTAACTCGGTATCAAACTATATCAAATTAAAGAGGACAAAATATTCTTTAATTTGATGGCGATACAGCCCCAATCGCAACTATATTAAGTGCGTGAAAGGCGTTAGCATCATTTACAAAATATGTTTAAGAAATTTGGTCATCAACACCAATAACATCGATAGCTGTCAATCATCTTAGCGTTTGGCGGTTGGGAAACCGTTTTTAACGGTTGGAAAGACAATACGTCACGTTCATCACACCTGTCTAAGCCAATGACAAAATTTCTTAGTAATTAACAATGTTGCCTAGAGCCGATCAAGGTGTCGGGTATATAAGAGACCGCAACAGATTAACGACAGACACTTCTTAATCTCATTCGGCGTGAGACGTGCGCTGCCCATCTCAAAATTTCTAATTACTGACCGCGTCATTACCATAGCACATCAAAGGAAACAGTTTGACAACAACATACAACTACTTCAAGATATTCTACGAAGATTCGTTGTGATTATGTGCAGTATTATTTCATTTTAGTGCGGGAAAAAATAATGAACAGCAGAAAGAATTAAATAGTATTATTTATGATCCTGTAAGTTAGAAGCGGATCGAAATTCTCTGTTCAAGTGCGTGTGTAGTGAATAACGATAATCATTATAATCCGATTATCGAGGTGTTAATTAAAATTTTAATCGAAAGATTAAAATACCAGGTAACAGTGTAATCATTTTTTCATTTTTTCTACGAGCGCCATAACCTGTATGTTTTAATACACTGATCTGTACTGACGCAAAAACACTGAAACATTTTTTAGGTTACACCATGTCTAAATTTATTTTATGAATTTGTCAATATTAGTTAAGCTGAATGTTAGTTATAAGTGTTCTCGAAATATAACGTTGTAAATCATAAATCAAGCGTGACGAACGCATAACCTATGAAATAGGTTATTTTTATTTTTTATTTGCAATAGTAATACCAAAGATATTACTAAGTCTATCTTATATAAAAAATTCATTAGCTATTGTGTAGGCATAAACTTTCTTTTTTGTGTCTCAAAGAACTTACACCTAAGATTTAATTAAAATTAATGTTTAAAGTAAAAAGAAATATCTGGACTTAGCCAGATTTACTGCTTATGTTCTGAGCAAGCCTTACAGGGTATGTAGTAACTTATTTACAATTGTACATCATTGTATGTTTTTAATTATATTTGTTTGAATTCTCTATAAAGGGTATGAATAAAAACCCATTATTAACAGAATAACTCGACTTAATTTATTTCTAAAAAGTATCTAAATATTTTATTCAGAAAAAACTCAAAACAACCTTCAGTTGTGATTAAATATTTTGAATAGCATTGCCATAAAGGTAATGAACAATTATTTTAATTTTTTAAAATCATTAATTAATTCTATTCATTGGTTTTCCATGGGATTTTCCCAAAATAAATCCGTGTGGCGCCCACTATTAAAAAAGGCAACTTAACCTTGTAGCTAAAGTGAGTTGGTTTTTGTAAACCGTTTTGACAGCTTATTGAACTTCTAGAAAACACGACCAGGTACGTGAAAGTATATTATATTTATTCTATTGTCCAGACATTACTAGACGTAACGTACTTAGACTGTTCTCGACCTGGAAGAGAAGTTTCACAGCTAGTATCAACAAGACGATCACCATCATCAAGCGACCAACTATTATGCTTTACTATTAAACTTAAGCAAAGCTAGTATTTAAATAATATTAACACAACTATTTTATTTGTTTTATCTAAGGGAATTCTTTTCAGACAATTATAATTCTACAATTGTAAACACACTTTGAGTAACCTCGAATGTTACATTTTAAATCACTTTTGAGAGTCAGTAACCTTCAATTTTCAACCACTACAAACTTTAATATATTCCTAAATAATATTTTACACATAATTAAATTTTATTTAACCACCAACAGTTAAGGTATATTACAAATTGACGCATCCAGCGTGTGGCAATATAAACCACAACAAAGAGAGATTAGTACGTTACAAATTGGCGCCCAACGTGGGGCTTAAAAAAAAATATTAAATAAAAATATTTTTTTATATTGATAAACAGCCCGGTAGACACAAAAGAACTGCCATGCCTCGCACACCAGTGGGAGAGACAGAATTCGAAAAATGGATGATAATGATGATGGAGTCAATACTTGAGGATAACCGGAAGTGGAGAGAAGAATGGAAGGTATCCGAAGACAAAAACATGGAACAAATGAGTCCAGAGCCTGAGGATAATGAAGAAAGAAAGGACGATGACAAACCAGCGATAGAAGAGATACCCAATGATGAAACCACAGAAGAATTGCAACCTGAAGATGAGGTCGAACAAGCTGAGAATGAAGGAGACTCCAATACATCATCGCCTGAAAATGAGCTTGACAGACACCAGGAAGATGTTCAATATAAGGAGATCGATACCGGAAGTATAGAGAACACTCAGGTAATGAAGGAAGCGGAAGAGTTAGTAGCCGAGAATGAAGACTTAGAACAAAATAATCTGCCAATGTGTGATTATCAAGTGGAGACAACAGAATTACCCAGAAATACAACTACTAAAGAAGTGAATTCGAAAATTAAAATTCATGAAGAAAGGAACGAAATAATTAAGAAAACGGAAGAAAAGGAGGCGAAGATAAGAAGAATACTACGTCCAAAGAAGACTAGGGTAACAAAGGAATTAATCGAAATGACTCGAAGTGGTCTAGTTAATATGATTTATTTCCCAGTCATCAACCGTAAAGAAGGGACCTATAGGAAGGAGTACCGAAGGAGCTTCATGAAGGTGAGCGAAGAGAAGAAATGTGCTACAACACAGAAGACTATAACCAATAAAATGCTTAAAGCAGATATTTCCAAAGGGAGAATAAGGCATGCTAAGAAAAGAAAAGGTTATCAAGAACAACTGGACCGGATCAATGAAGGGTATGCCCAAGAAATAAAAGAATTGAGAAGGAAGAGGGACCAATCAATGGAAAAATCCAACCAGGAAACTAATGACGGTCAACCCGAATTAGAAGAGGTACTGGACGCCAATAATAACAAAGACCAGGAGTACACTGGACACCTGGATACCAAAGATGAGGAGGAGAAGAAGGCAAGAAAACGGGAAGCCGAGGACTATCTGGTAGCCACAAAGTGGAAGAACCGCATGATAGGAATAGAGTGGAAAAACACAAAATAACCCCATGTATGTAGACCATGAAATGACTATTGTTAAGAGCAGATAATTTATAGTGGTAAACGACCTTTATCACCAGAATATTTAGAGTATAAAAAGAAAAAAAATATATATGTTAAAAATGATTACTATAAACGGACTCATTTAGTGATTAGAAGGATCACGTATTATGCCCAAATTATTGAAGGTAACTAATTGTCTATAGCAAACCTATTTACCCTATTGTGTTACAAAAAGTGTGTAGGATTAAGATATAGGCCAAACTATTTGTTACTTGTTAAAAAAGAACCAGATCTATCACACTAAAGGATAGAAAAATATGTATTGTAAACTAAATAATTTAATGAGAAAAAAGACATCTATTATGTCATAGAGAGCCAAAAGTGGCATGTAACTAAAATATACCTAGGATAATGACATGAACTTACTTTAAATACTCCTATGTTAGATTAATTTAGAGAGGAACTACTACTCTTTTATAACTAAAATTGCTATGCTATACCTAGAAGAAAAAAAAAGAGAGAAAAAATGTTTACCAAATGAATATTGTATGTAGCTAAATGTTTATTGTAATTATCAAATATTGTATACTCCATAAAAGAGAACTAAAATCATCCAGAATAAGTGAAAACCACCATCACTTGAAGGAGTAGAGAAGAAGAATAACAAAGAGTGTAACATGAAAGAAGGATATTATTATGGAAAGTAAAGAGAGAGAAAAAAATGTTTATTCAATGAACCATGTAACCCCAAGAATGTCTATAAAATTAGATATCAATATATTGTTATTATATTATCACATTGTGTTGTAATTATCAAATATTGTATGTAGCAAAATATGTCAGAGAACATCTAACCAAGAACATTTTATATATGAATATTGTAAGCCCTGATAATTCAGGATAAGTATAAATTACTAACGAGAAAGAGAAACTTGTAAACTATTGTGAAAATAAAATATTATAAAATCTATATGTGAAAGACAACCGCATAATTATATGAGCATCAATGTAAGTGTGTAATTTTAAGAATACTCAAGTAAACTAAAACAATTGTCAACTAGTATAAAAAGTAACGATACGGCTAATAAAAAAGCATAGTTGAGAATATCAAGTCTGAAAAGAAATAATTACCTGTGAAAAGAAAGTATGTTATAAAGTATAAAAGAAGGAAATGTGATATAAATGAAAACCTCGGATACCTTGAATATTATATTGAAGATATTATATTATTGAAAATGAATGATATATGATATTTTATGTGTTGTGATAGTGCAACTATTGCCAGGTGCAATGTTTATTTTTTTCTCAGACAGAGAAGAGTATGCCTCTGAATCTGAGTATGTGTATTGAGGAACGGCAGAGAATGTAAGCCACAGTGAGCCGCTCTGATTCCGAACCCACTACAAAAGTTAGGGAGTTATATTGTAATGTATCAAGGGCTATTATGAAAAAAAAATCTAAGAGGTATAAAATATAAGAACCATTGAAGTAATCACAAAGGTAAAGATATGTAATAAGAAAGAAAAATGTAATATGATAAGACAGGAAATTGTTAATATAAGAAATAAGACCTATTGTAATTAGATGACTTAAAATGTAAGCAACTTGAAAAGAATACTAGTAGACTAAGAATTGTATCACTAGACAAGCAATCAAGCTAGTGTAACACACTAATAATATGTTAAAGATCAATGTAAAGACTACAAGACAAAAAACAGTAGTAATATGTAGAAACTGACATGAAATGATAATTTTATCAAAAATTCAAAATTTTTTCTCAAATTATCAATTTTGAGGGGGGAGTATATGCAACATAACCAGATGTTACATAACCTAAACATATACTATCAGGTTTAATAAATGCATAATGATAATATAAATAGATAAGGTAATGATAAGAATAACCAAGAAGAGAGGAATCATGGAGGAAGAAAGAAGCAGAAGTGCCACAAGAAACAGTAAGCCCAAATACTGTTTGACACTACAACCAGACTATAACTGACACAAACTGATGGACAAATTTAAATTCACTTTAAGCTGTCAAGCGAGTCAGTGAATAATGTAAACAGAATATGATATGTTACTAAAAGATGATTAAATAAGAATCTGAATAATGTGAGATCAGAATCAGCATTTGGCTGATAATAAATTAAATATGACTAGTAATTATTGAGGCCAAGAACTAAAATTAGCAATGGCCACAAAATGAAAATGAAGCTATATTTCAATCTCAAATATACTTATGACAAATAAACACGTTTGTAAGAGGGAATCTTATACCAATAAGCTACCTCAGCAAAATTACCGAATTGTGAACTAATAAAAGCTTTTAAGGCAGAATTCCAGTATAGACGGTATGCCTTAACAAGGCCTAGACCAAACAATCATCAATGAGATGATTATTAGGAAGTAATAGAAATGTAGGTCACCTACACAAAACAATTGTTATGCTAAAACATAGCAATAAGCATTATTAAAATGATATGATTTATAATTCGATTGTTAGTTAGTAGAATAGAGCAAATTAATGTGAAACGAAATATCATAGTAAGTAGGAACAGTTCATTACAATGTCTAAAGTTAAGGTTTATTCATAATGTACAGTAATTAGACATCAGTACAGAATTAATAGTGTTCTCACATAAACGTTGGAGTGATAAAACGCGATGTAGAACACAAACAATATTAGTCAAAGTGTATAATCGCCGATTTTGATAAACAGACGACAGTGCGAAATAGTGTACCTGAACATTGTTTATGTAGCAATGTCAGTAAAAGTGAAACTAACTCGGTATCAAACTATATCAAATTAAAGAGGACAAAATATTCTTTAATTTGATGGCGATACAGCCCCAATCGCAACTATATTAAGTGCGTGAAAGGCGTTAGGATCATTTACAAAATATGTTTAAGAAATTTGGTCATCAACACCAATAACATCGATAGCTGTCAATCATCTTAGCGTTTGGCGGTTGGGAAACCGTTTTTAATGGTTGGAAAGACAATACGTCACGTTCATCACACCTGTCTAAGCCAATGACAAAATTTCTTAGTAATTAACAATGTTGCCTAGAGCCGATCAAGGTGTCGGGTATATAAGAGACCGCAACAGATTAACGACAGACACTTCTTAATCTCATTCGGCGTGAGACGTGCGCTGCCCATCTCAAAATTTCTAATTACTGACCGCGTCATTACCATAGCACATCAAAGGAAACAGTTTGACAACAACATACAACTACTTCAAGATATTCTACAAAGATTCGTTGTGATTATGTGCAGTATTATTTCATTTTAGTGCGGGAAAAAATAATGAACAGCAGAAAGAATTAAATAGTATTATTTATGATCCTGTAAGTTAGAAGCGGATCGAAATTCTCTGTTCAAGTGCGTGTGTAGTGAATAACGATAATCATTATAATCCGATTATCGAGGTGTTAATTAAAATTTTAATCGAAAGATTAAAATACCAGGTAACAGTGTAATCATTTTTTCATTTTTTCTACGAGCGCCATAACCTGTATGTTTTAATACACTGATCTGTACTGACGCAAAAACACTGAAACATTTTTTAGGTTACACCATGTCTAAATTTATTTTATGAATTTGTCAATATTAGTTAAGCTGAATGTTAGTTATAAGTGTTCTCGAAATATAACGTTGTAAATCATAAATCAAGCGTGACGAACGCATAACCTATGAAATAGGTTATTTTTATTTTGTATTTGCAATAGTAATACCAAAGATATTACTAAGTCTATCTTATATAAAAAATTCATTAGCTATTGTGTAGGCATAAACTTTCTTTTTTGTGTCTCAAAGAACTTACACCTAAGATTTAATTAAAATTAATGTTTAAAGTAAAAAGAAATATCTGGACTTAGCCAGATTTACTGCTTATGTTCTGAGCAAGCCTTACAGGGTATGTAGTAACTTATTTACAATTGTACATCATTGTATGTTTTTAATTATATTTGTTTGAATTCTCTATAAAGGGTATGAATAAAAACCCATTATTAACAGAATAACTCGACTTAATTTATTTCTAAAAAGTATCTAAATATTTTATTCAGAAAAAACTCAAAACAACCTTCAGTTGTGATTAAATATTTTGAATAGCATTGCCATAAAGGTAATGAACAATTATTTTAATTTTTTAAAATCATTAATTAATTCTATTCATTGGTTTTCCATGGGATTTTCCCAAAATAAATCCGTGTGGCGCCCACTATTAAAAAAGGCAACTTAACCTTGTAGCTAAAGTGAGTTGGTTTTTGTAAACCGTTTTGACAGCTTATTGAACTTCTAGAAAACACGACCAGGTACGTGAAAGTATATTATATTTATTCTATTGTCCAGACATTACTAGACGTAACGTACTTAGACTGTTCTCGACCTGGAAGAGAAGTTTCACAGCTAGTATCAACAAGACGATCACCATCATCAAGCGACCAACTATTATACTTTACTATTAAACTTAAGCAAAGCTAGTATTTAAATAATATTAACACAACTATTTTATTTGTTTTATCTAAGGGAATTCTTTTCAGACAATTATAATTCTACAATTGTAAACACACTTTGAGTAACCTCGAATGTTACATTTTAAATCACTTTTGAGAGTCAGTAACCTTCAATTTTCAACCACTACAAACTTTAATATATTCCTAAATAATATTTTACACATAATTAAATTTTATTTAACCACCAACAGTTAAGGTATATTACAAATTGACGCATCCAGCGTGTGGCAATATAAACCACAACAAAGAGAGATTAGTACGTTACAAATTGGCGCCCAACGTGGGGCTTAAAAAAAAATATTAAATAAAAATATTTTTTTATATTGATAAACAGCCCGGTAGACACAAAAGAACTGCCATGCCTCGCACACCAGTGGGAGAGACAGAATTCGAAAAATGGATGATAATGATGATGGAGTCAATACTTGAGGATAACCGGAAGTGGAGAGAAGAATGGAAGGTATCCGAAGACAAAAACATGGAACAAATGAGTCCAGAGCCTGAGGATAATGAAGAAAGAAAGGACGATGACAAACCAGCGATAGAAGAGATACCCAATGATGAAACCACAGAAGAATTGCAACCTGAAGATGAGGTCGAACAAGCTGAGAATGAAGGAGACTCCAATACATCATCGCCTGAAAATGAGCTTGACAGACACCAGGAAGATGTTCAATATAAGGAGATCGATACCGGAAGTATAGAGAACACTCAGGTAATGAAGGAAGCGGAAGAGTTAGTAGCCGAGAATGAAGACTTAGAACAAAATAATCTGCCAATGTGTGATTATCAAGTGGAGACAACAGAATTACCCAGAAATACAACTACCAAAGAAGTGAATTCGAAAATTAAAATTCATGAAGAAAGGAACGAAATAATTAAGAAAACGGAAGAAAAGGAGGCGAAGATAAGAAGAATACTACGTCCAAAGAAGACTAGGGTAACAAAGGAATTAATCGAAATGACTCGAAGTGGTCTAGTTAATATGATTTATTTCCCAGTCATCAACCGTAAAGAAGGGACCTATAGGAAGGAGTACCGAAGGAGCTTCATGAAGGTGAGCGAAGAGAAGAAATGTGCTACAACACAGAAGACTATAACCAATAAAATGCTTAAAGCAGATATTTCCAAAGGGAGAATAAGGCATGCTAAGAAAAGAAAAGGTTATCAAGAACAACTGGACCGGATCAATGAAGGGTATGCCCAAGAAATAAAAGAATTGAGAAGGAAGAGGGACCAATCAATGGAAAAATCCAACCAGGAAACTAATGACGGTCAACCCGAATTAGAAGAGGTACTGGACGCCAATAATAACAAAGACCAGGAGTACACTGGACACCTGGATACCAAAGATGAGGAGGAGAAGAAGGCAAGAAAACGGGAAGCCGAGGACTATCTGGTAGCCACAAAGTGGAAGAACCGCATGATAGGAATAGAGTGGAAAAACACAAAATAACCCCATGTATGTAGACCATGAAATGACTATTGTTAAGAGCAGATAATTTATAGTGGTAAACGACCTTTATCACCAGAATATTTAGAGTATAAAAAGAAAAAAAATATATATGTTAAAAATGATTACTATAAACGGACTCATTTAGTGATTAGAAGGATCACGTATTATGCCCAAATTATTGAAGGTAACTAATTGTCTATAGCAAACCTATTTACCCTATTGTGTTACAAAAAGTGTGTAGGATTAAGATATAGGCCAAACTATTTGTTACTTGTTAAAAAAGAACCAGATCTATCACACTAAAGGATAGAAAAATATGTATTGTAAACTAAATAATTTAATGAGAAAAAAGACATCTATTATGTCATAGAGAGCCAAAAGTGGCATGTAACTAAAATATACCTAGGATAATGACATGAACTTACTTTAAATACTCCTATGTTAGATTAATTTAGAGAGGAACTACTACTCTTTTATAACTAAAATTGCTATGCTATACCTAGAAGAAAAAAAAAGAGAGAAAAAATGTTTACCAAATGAATATTGTATGTAGCTAAATGTTTATTGTAATTATCAAATATTGTATACTCCATAAAAGAGAACTAAAATCATCCAGAATAAGTGAAAACCACCATCACTTGAAGGAGTAGAGAAGAAGAATAACAAAGAGTGTAACATGAAAGAAGGATATTATTATGGAAAGTAAAGAGAGAGAAAAAAATGTTTATTCAATGAACCATGTAACCCCAAGAATGTCTATAAAATTAGATATCAATATATTGTTATTATATTATCACATTGTGTTGTAATTATCAAATATTGTATGTAGCAAAATATGTCAGAGAACATCTAACCAAGAACATTTTATATATGAATATTGTAAGCCCTGATAATTCAGGATAAGTATAAATTACTAACGAGAAAGAGAAACTTGTAAACTATTGTGAAAATAAAATATTATAAAATCTATATGTGAAAGACAACCGCATAATTATATGAGCATCAATGTAAGTGTGTAATTTTAAGAATACTCAAGTAAACTAAAACAATTGTCAACTAGTATAAAAAGTAACGATACGGCTAATAAAAAAGCATAGTTGAGAATATCAAGTCTGAAAAGAAATAATTACCTGTGAAAAGAAAGTATGTTATAAAGTATAAAAGAAGGAAATGTGATATAAATGAAAACCTCGGATACCTTGAATATTATATTGAAGATATTATATTATTGAAAATGAATGATATATGATATTTTATGTGTTGTGATAGTGCAACTATTGCCAGGTGCAATGTTTATTTTTTTCTCAGACAGAGAAGAGTATGCCTCTGAATCTGAGTATGTGTATTGAGGAACGGCAGAGAATGTAAGCCACAGTGAGCCGCTCTGATTCCGAACCCACTACAAAAGTTAGGGAGTTATATTGTAATGTATCAAGGGCTATTATGAAAAAAAAATCTAAGAGGTATAAAATATAAGAACCATTGAAGTAATCACAAAGGTAAAGATATGTAATAAGAAAGAAAAATGTAATATGATAAGAGAGGAAATTGTTAATATAAGAAATAAGACCTATTGTAATTAGATGACTTAAAATGTAAGCAACTTGAAAAGAATACTAGTAGACTAAGAATTGTATCACTAGACAAGCAATCAAGCTAGTGTAACACACTAATAATATGTTAAAGATCAATGTAAAGAGTACAAGACAAAAAACAGTAGTAATATGTAGAAACTGACATGAAATGATAATTTTATCAAAAATTCCAAATTTTTTCTCAAATTATCAATTTTGAGGGGGGAGTATATGCAACATAACCAGATGTTACATAACCTAAACATATACTATCAGGTTTAATAAATGCATAATGATAATATAAATAGATAAGGTAATGATAAGAATAACCAAGAAGAGAGGAATCATGGAGGAAGAAAGAAACAGAAGTGCCACAAGAAACAGTAAGCCCAAATACTGTTTGACACTACAACCAGACTATAACTGACACAAACTGATGGACAAATTTAAATTCACTTTAAGCTGTCAAGCGAGTCAGTGAATAATGTAAACAGAATATGATATGTTACTAAAAGATGATTAAATAAGAATCTGAATAATGTGATATCAGAATCAGCATTTGGCTGATAATAAATTAAATATGACTAGTAATTATTGAGGCCAAGAACTAAAATTAGCAATGGCCACAAAATGAAAATGAAGCTATATTTCAATCTCAAATATACTTATGACAAATAAACACGTTTGTAAGAGGGAATCTTATACCAATAAGCTACCTCAGCAAAATTACCGAATTGTGAACTAATAAAAGCTTTTAAGGCAGAATTCCAGTATAGACGGTATGCCTTAACAAGGCCTAGACCAAACAATCATCAATGAGATGATTATTAGGAAGTAATAGAAATGTAGGTCACCTACACAAAACAATTGTTATGCTAAAACATAGCAATAAGCATTATTAAAATGATATGATTTATAATTCGATTGTTAGTTAGTAGAATAGAGCAAATTAATGTGAAACGAAATATCATAGTAAGTAGGAACAGTTCATTACAATGTCTAAAGTTAAGGTTTATTCATAATGTACAGTAATTAGACATCAGTACAGAATTAATAGTGTTCTCACATAAACGTTGGAGTGATAAAACGCGATGTAGAACACAAACAATATTAGTCAAAGTGTATAATCGCCGATTTTGATAAACAGACGACAGTGCGAAATAGTGTACCTGAACATTGTTTATGTAGCAATGTCAGTAAAAGTGAAACTAACTCGGTATCAAACTATATCAAATTAAAGAGGACAAAATATTCTTTAATTTGATGGCGATACAGCCCCAATCGCAACTATATTAAGTGCGTGAAAGGCGTTAGCATCATTTACAAAATATGTTTAAGAAATTTGGTCATCAACACCAATAACATCGATAGCTGTCAATCATCTTAGCGTTTGGCGGTTGGGAAACCGTTTTTAACGGTTGGAAAGACAATACGTCACGTTCATCACACCTGTCTAAGCCAATGACAAAATTTCTTAGTAATTAACAATGTTGCCTAGAGCCGATCAAGGTGTCGGGTATATAAGAGACCGCAACAGATTAACGACAGACACTTCTTAATCTCATTCGGCGTGAGACGTGCGCTGCCCATCTCAAAATTTCTAATTACTGACCGCGTCATTACCATAGCACATCAAAGGAAACAGTTTGACAACAACATACAACTACTTCAAGATATTCTACAAAGATTCGTTGTGATTATGTGCAGTATTATTTCATTTTAGTGCGGGAAAAAATAATGAACAGCAGAAAGAATTAAATAGTATTATTTATGATCCTGTAAGTTAGAAGCGGATCGAAATTCTCTGTTCAAGTGCGTGTGTAGTGAATAACGATAATCATTATAATCCGATTATCGAGGTGTTAATTAAAATTTTAATCGAAAGATTAAAATACCAGGTAACAGTGTAATCATTTTTTCATTTTTTCTACGAGCGCCATAACCTGTATGTTTTAATACACTGATCTGTACTGACGCAAAAACACTGAAACATTTTTTAGGTTACACCATGTCTAAATTTATTTTATGAATTTGTTAATATTAGTTAAGCTGAATGTTAGTTATAAGTGTTCTCGAAATATAACGTTGTAAATCATAAATCAAGCGTGACGAACGCATAACCTATGAAATAGGTTATTTTTATTTTTTATTTGTAATAGTAATACCAAAGATATTACTAGTCTATCTTATATAAAAAATTCATTAGCTATTGTGTAGGCATAAACTTTCTTTTTTGTGTCTCAAAGAACTTACACCTGAGATTTAATTAAAATTAATGTTTAAAGTAAAAAGAAATATCTGGACTTAGCCAGATTTACTGCTTATGTTCTGAGCAAGCCTTACAGGGTATGTAGTAACTTATTTACAATTGTACATCATTGTATGTTTTTAATTATATTTGTTTGAATTCTCTATAAAGGGTATGAATAAAAACCCATTATTAACAGAATAACTCGACTTAATTTATTTCTAAAAAGTATCTAAATATTTTATTCAGAAAAAACTCAAAACAACCTTCAGTTGTGATTAAATATTTTGAATAGCATTGCCATAAAGGTAATGAACAATTATTTTAATTTTTTAAAATCATTAATTAATTCTATTCATTGGTTTTCCATGGGATTTTCCCAAAATAAATCCGTGTGGCGCCCACTATTAAAAAAGGCAACTTAACCTTGTAGCTAAAGTGAGTTGGTTTTTGTAAACCGTTTTGACAGCTTATTGAACTTCTAGAAAACACGACCAGGTACGTGAAAGTATATTATATTTATTCTATTGTCCAGACATTACTAGACGTAACGTACTTAGACTGTTCTCGACCTGGAAGAGAAGTTTCACAGCTAGTATCAACAAGACGATCACCATCATCAAGCGACCAACTATTATACTTTACTATTAAACTTAAGCAAAGCTAGTATTTAAATAATATTAACACAACTATTTTATTTGTTTTATCTAAGGGAATTCTTTTCAGACAATTATAATTCTACAATTGTAAACACACTTTGAGTAACCTCGAATGTTACATTTTAAATCACTTTTGAGAGTCAGTAACCTTCAATTTTCAACCACTACAAACTTTAATATATTCCTAAATAATATTTTACACATAATTAAATTTTATTTAACCACCAACAGTTAAGGTATATTACAAATTGACGCATCCAGCGTGTGGCAATATAAACCACAACAAAGAGAGATTAGTACGTTACAAATTGGCGCCCAACGTGGGGCTTAAAAAAAAATATTAAATAAAAATATTTTTTTATATTGATAAACAGCCCGGTAGACACAAAAGAACTGCCATGCCTCGCACACCAGTGGGAGAGACAGAATTCGAAAAATGGATGATAATGATGATGGAGTCAATACTTGAGGATAACCGGAAGTGGAGAGAAGAATGGAAGGTATCCGAAGACAAAAACATGGAACAAATGAGTCCAGAGCCTGAGGATAATGAAGAAAGAAAGGACGATGACAAACCAGCGATAGAAGAGATACCCAATGATGAAACCACAGAAGAATTGCAACCTGAAGATGAGGTCGAACAAGCTGAGAATGAAGGAGACTCCAATACATCATCGCCTGAAAATGAGCTTGACAGACACCAGGAAGATGTTCAATATAAGGAGATCGATACCGGAAGTATAGAGAACACTCAGGTAATGAAGGAAGCGGAAGAGTTAGTAGCCGAGAATGAAGACTTAGAACAAAATAATCTGCCAATGTGTGATTATCAAGTGGAGACAACAGAATTACCCAGAAATACAACTACCAAAGAAGTGAATTCGAAAATTAAAATTCATGAAGAAAGGAACGAAATAATTAAGAAAACGGAAGAAAAGGAGGCGAAGATAAGAAGAATACTACGTCCAAAGAAGACTAGGGTAACAAAGGAATTAATCGAAATGACTCGAAGTGGTCTAGTTAATATGATTTATTTCCCAGTCATCAACCGTAAAGAAGGGACCTATAGGAAGGAGTACCGAAGGAGCTTCATGAAGGTGAGCGAAGAGAAGAAATGTGCTACAACACAGAAGACTATAACCAATAAAATGCTTAAAGCAGATATTTCCAAAGGGAGAATAAGGCATGCTAAGAAAAGAAAAGGTTATCAAGAACAACTGGACCGGATCAATGAAGGGTATGCCCAAGAAATAAAAGAATTGAGAAGGAAGAGGGACCAATCAATGGAAAAATCCAACCAGGAAACTAATGACGGTCAACCCGAATTAGAAGAGGTACTGGACGCCAATAATAACAAAGACCAGGAGTACACTGGACACCTGGATACCAAAGATGAGGAGGAGAAGAAGGCAAGAAAACGGGAAGCCGAGGACTATCTGGTAGCCACAAAGTGGAAGAACCGCATGATAGGAATAGAGTGGAAAAACACAAAATAACCCCATGTATGTAGACCATGAAATGACTATTGTTAAGAGCAGATAATTTATAGTGGTAAACGACCTTTATCACCAGAATATTTAGAGTATAAAAAGAAAAAAAATATATATGTTAAAAATGATTACTATAAACGGACTCATTTAGTGATTAGAAGGATCACGTATTATGCCCAAATTATTGAAGGTAACTAATTGTCTATAGCAAACCTATTTACCCTATTGTGTTACAAAAAGTGTGTAGGATTAAGATATAGGCCAAACTATTTGTTACTTGTTAAAAAAGAACCAGATCTATCACACTAAAGGATAGAAAAATATGTATTGTAAACTAAATAATTTAATGAGAAAAAAGACATCTATTATGTCATAGAGAGCCAAAAGTGGCATGTAACTAAAATATACCTAGGATAATGACATGAACTTACTTTAAATACTCCTATGTTAGATTAATTTAGAGAGGAACTACTACTCTTTTATAACTAAAATTGCTATGCTATACCTAGAAGAAAAAAAAAGAGAGAAAAAATGTTTACCAAATGAATATTGTATGTAGCTAAATGTTTATTGTAATTATCAAATATTGTATACTCCATAAAAGAGAACTAAAATCATCCAGAATAAGTGAAAACCACCATCACTTGAAGGAGTAGAGAAGAAGAATAACAAAGAGTGTAACATGAAAGAAGGATATTATTATGGAAAGTAAAGAGAGAGAAAAAAATGTTTATTCAATGAACCATGTAACCCCAAGAATGTCTATAAAATTAGATATCAATATATTGTTATTATATTATCACATTGTGTTGTAATTATCAAATATTGTATGTAGCAAAATATGTCAGAGAACATCTAACCAAGAACATTTTATATATGAATATTGTAAGCCCTGATAATTCAGGATAAGTATAAATTACTAACGAGAAAGAGAAACTTGTAAACTATTGTGAAAATAAAATATTATAAAATCTATATGTGAAAGACAACCGCATAATTATATGAGCATCAATGTAAGTGTGTAATTTTAAGAATACTCAAGTAAACTAAAACAATTGTCAACTAGTATAAAAAGTAACGATACGGCTAATAAAAAAGCATAGTTGAGAATATCAAGTCTGAAAAGAAATAATTACCTGTGAAAAGAAAGTATGTTATAAAGTATAAAAGAAGGAAATGTGATATAAATGAAAACCTCGGATACCTTGAATATTATATTGAAGATATTATATTATTGAAAATGAATGATATATGATATTTTATGTGTTGTGATAGTGCAACTATTGCCAGGTGCAATGTTTATTTTTTTCTCAGACAGAGAAGAGTATGCCTCTGAATCTGAGTATGTGTATTGAGGAACGGCAGAGAATGTAAGCCACAGTGAGCCGCTCTGATTCCGAACCCACTACAAAAGTTAGGGAGTTATATTGTAATGTATCAAGGGCTATTATGAAAAAAAAATCTAAGAGGTATAAAATATAAGAACCATTGAAGTAATCACAAAGGTAAAGATATGTAATAAGAAAGAAAAATGTAATATGATAAGACAGGAAATTGTTAATATAAGAAATAAGACCTATTGTAATTAGATGACTTAAAATGTAAGCAACTTGAAAAGAATACTAGTAGACTAAGAATTGTATCACTAGACAAGCAATCAAGCTAGTGTAACACACTAATAATATGTTAAAGATCAATGTAAAGACTACAAGACAAAAAACAGTAGTAATATGTAGAAACTGACATGAAATGATAATTTTATCAAAAATTCAAAATTTTTTCTCAAATTATCAATTTTGAGGGGGGAGTATATGCAACATAACCAGATGTTACATAACCTAAACATATACTATCAGGTTTAATAAATGCATAATGATAATATAAATAGATAAGGTAATGATAAGAATAACCAAGAAGAGAGGAATCATGGAGGAAGAAAGAAGCAGAAGTGCCACAAGAAACAGTAAGCCCAAATACTGTTTGACACTACAACCAGACTATAACTGACACAAACTGATGGACAAATTTAAATTCACTTTAAGCTGTCAAGCGAGTCAGTGAATAATGTAAACAGAATATGATATGTTACTAAAAGATGATTAAATAAGAATCTGAATAATGTGAGATCAGAATCAGCATTTGGCTGATAATAAATTAAATATGACTAGTAATTATTGAGGCCAAGAACTAAAATTAGCAATGGCCACAAAATGAAAATGAAGCTATATTTCAATCTCAAATATACTTATGACAAATAAACACGTTTGTAAGAGGGAATCTTATACCAATAAGCTACCTCAGCAAAATTACCGAATTGTGAACTAATAAAAGCTTTTAAGGCAGAATTCCAGTATAGACGGTATGCCTTAACAAGGCCTAGACCAAACAATCATCAATGAGATGATTATTAGGAAGTAATAGAAATGTAGGTCACCTACACAAAACAATTGTTATGCTAAAACATAGCAATAAGCATTATTAAAATGATATGATTTATAATTCGATTGTTAGTTAGTAGAATAGAGCAAATTAATGTGAAACGAAATATCATAGTAAGTAGGAACAGTTCATTACAATGTCTAAAGTTAAGGTTTATTCATAATGTACAGTAATTAGACATCAGTACAGAATTAATAGTGTTCTCACATAAACGTTGGAGTGATAAAACGCGATGTAGAACACAAACAATATTAGTCAAAGTGTATAATCGCCGATTTTGATAAACAGACGACAGTGCGAAATAGTGTACCTGAACATTGTTTATGTAGCAATGTCAGTAAAAGTGAAACTAACTCGGTATCAAACTATATCAAATTAAAGAGGACAAAATATTCTTTAATTTGATGGCGATACAGCCCCAATCGCAACTATATTAAGTGCGTGAAAGGCGTTAGCATCATTTACAAAATATGTTTAAGAAATTTGGTCATCAACACCAATAACATCGATAGCTGTCAATCATCTTAGCGTTTGGCGGTTGGGAAACCGTTTTTAATGGTTGGAAAGACAATACGTCACGTTCATCACACCTGTCTAAGCCAATGACAAAATTTCTTAGTAATTAACAATGTTGCCTAGAGCCGATCAAGGTGTCGGGTATATAAGAGACCGCAACAGATTAACGACAGACACTTCTTAATCTCATTCGGCGTGAGACGTGCGCTGCCCATCTCAAAATTTCTAATTACTGACCGCGTCATTACCATAGCACATCAAAGGAAACAGTTTGACAACAACATACAACTACTTCAAGATATTCTACAAAGATTCGTTGTGATTATGTGCAGTATTATTTCATTTTAGTGCGGGAAAAAATAATGAACAGCAGAAAGAATTAAATAGTATTATTTATGATCCTGTAAGTTAGAAGCGGATCGAAATTCTCTGTTCAAGTGCGTGTGTAGTGAATAACGATAATCATTATAATCCGATTATCGAGGTGTTAATTAAAATTTTAATCGAAAGATTAAAATACCAGGTAACAGTGTAATCATTTTTTCATTTTTTCTACGAGCGCCATAACCTGTATGTTTTAATACACTGATCTGTACTGACGCAAAAACACTGAAACATTTTTTAGGTTACACCATGTCTAAATTTATTTTATGAATTTGTCAATATTAGTTAAGCTGAATGTTAGTTATAAGTGTTCTCGAAATATAACGTAAATCATAAATCAAGCGTGACGAACGCATAACCTATGAAATAGGTTATTTTTATTTTTTATTTGCAATAGTAATACCAAAGATATTACTAAGTCTATCTTATATAAAAAATTCATTAGCTATTGTGTAGGCATAAACTTTCTTTTTTGTGTCTCAAAGAACTTACACCTAAGATTTAATTAAAATTAATGTTTAAAGTAAAAAGAAATATCTGGACTTAGCCAGATTTACTGCTTATGTTCTGAGCAAGCCTTACAGGGTATGTAGTAACTTATTTACAATTGTACATCATTGTATGTTTTTAATTATATTTGTTTGAATTCTCTATAAAGGGTATGAATAAAAACCCATTATTAACAGAATAACTCGACTTAATTTATTTCTAAAAAGTATCTAAATATTTTATTCAGAAAAAACTCAAAACAACCTTCAGTTGTGATTAAATATTTTGAATAGCATTGCCATAAAGGTAATGAACAATTATTTTAATTTTTTAAAATCATTAATTAATTCTATTCATTGGTTTTCCATGGGATTTTCCCAAAATAAATCCGTGTGGCGCCCACTATTAAAAAAGGCAACTTAACCTTGTAGCTAAAGTGAGTTGGTTTTTGTAAACCGTTTTGACAGCTTATTGAACTTCTAGAAAACACGACCAGGTACGTGAAAGTATATTATATTTATTCTATTGTCCAGACATTACTAGACGTAACGTACTTAGACTGTTCTCGACCTGGAAGAGAAGTTTCACAGCTAGTATCAACAAGACGATCACCATCATCAAGCGACCAACTATTATACTTTACTATTAAACTTAAGCAAAGCTAGTATTTAAATAATATTAACACAACTATTTTATTTGTTTTATCTAAGGGAATTCTTTTCAGACAATTATAATTCTACAATTGTAAACACACTTTGAGTAACCTCGAATGTTACATTTTAAATCACTTTTGAGAGTCAGTAACCTTCAATTTTCAACCACTACAAACTTTAATATATTCCTAAATAATATTTTACACATAATTAAATTTTATTTAACCACCAACAGTTAAGGTATATTACAAATTGACGCATCCAGCGTGTGGCAATATAAACCACAACAAAGAGAGATTAGTACGTTACAAATTGGCGCCCAACGTGGGGCTTAAAAAAAATATTAAATAAAAATATTTTTTTATATTGATAAACAGCCCGGTAGACACAAAAGAACTGCCATGCCTCGCACACCAGTGGGAGAGACAGAATTCGAAAAATGGATGATAATGATGATGGAGTCAATACTTGAGGATAACCGGAAGTGGAGAGAAGAATGGAAGGTATCCGAAGACAAAAACATGGAACAAATGAGTCCAGAGCCTGAGGATAATGAAGAAAGAAAGGACGATGACAAACCAGCGATAGAAGAGATACCCAATGATGAAACCACAGAAGAATTGCAACCTGAAGATGAGGTCGAACAAGCTGAGAATGAAGGAGACTCCAATACATCATCGCCTGAAAATGAGCTTGACAGACACCAGGAAGATGTTCAATATAAGGAGATCGATACCGGAAGTATAGAGAACACTCAGGTAATGAAGGAAGCGGAAGAGTTAGTAGCCGAGAATGAAGACTTAGAACAAAATAATCTGCCAATGTGTGATTATCAAGTGGAGACAACAGAATTACCCAGAAATACAACTACCAAAGAAGTGAATTCGAAAATTAAAATTCATGAAGAAAGGAACGAAATAATTAAGAAAACGGAAGAAAAGGAGGCGAAGATAAGAAGAATACTACGTCCAAAGAAGACTAGGGTAACAAAGGAATTAATCGAAATGACTCGAAGTGGTCTAGTTAATATGATTTATTTCCCAGTCATCAACCGTAAAGAAGGGACCTATAGGAAGGAGTACCGAAGGAGCTTCATGAAGGTGAGCGAAGAGAAGAAATGTGCTACAACACAGAAGACTATAACCAATAAAATGCTTAAAGCAGATATTTCCAAAGGGAGAATAAGGCATGCTAAGAAAAGAAAAGGTTATCAAGAACAACTGGACCGGATCAATGAAGGGTATGCCCAAGAAATAAAAGAATTGAGAAGGAAGAGGGACCAATCAATGGAAAAATCCAACCAGGAAACTAATGACGGTCAACCCGAATTAGAAGAGGTACTGGACGCCAATAATAACAAAGACCAGGAGTACACTGGACACCTGGATACCAAAGATGAGGAGGAGAAGAAGGCAAGAAAACGGGAAGCCGAGGACTATCTGGTAGCCACAAAGTGGAAGAACCGCATGATAGGAATAGAGTGGAAAAACACAAAATAACCCCATGTATGTAGACCATGAAATGACTATTGTTAAGAGCAGATAATTTATAGTGGTAAACGACCTTTATCACCAGAATATTTAGAGTATAAAAAGAAAAAAAAATATATATGTTAAAAATGATTACTATAAACGGACTCATTTAGTGATTAGAAGGATCACGTATTATGCCCAAATTATTGAAGGTAACTAATTGTCTATAGCAAACCTATTTACCCTATTGTGTTACAAAAAGTGTGTAGGATTAAGATATAGGCCAAACTATTTGTTACTTGTTAAAAAAGAACCAGATCTATCACACTAAAGGATAGAAAAATATGTATTGTAAACTAAATAATTTAATGAGAAAAAAGACATCTATTATGTCATAGAGAGCCAAAAGTGGCATGTAACTAAAATATACCTAGGATAATGACATGAACTTACTTTAAATACTCCTATGTTAGATTAATTTAGAGAGGAACTACTACTCTTTTATAACTAAAATTGCTATGCTATACCTAGAAGAAAAAAAAAGAGAGAAAAAATGTTTACCAAATGAATATTGTATGTAGCTAAATGTTTATTGTAATTATCAAATATTGTATACTCCATAAAAGAGAACTAAAATCATCCAGAATAAGTGAAAACCACCATCACTTGAAGGAGTAGAGAAGAAGAATAACAAAGAGTGTAACATGAAAGAAGGATATTATTATGGAAAGTAAAGAGAGAGAAAAAAATGTTTATTCAATGAACCATGTAACCCCAAGAATGTCTATAAAATTAGATATCAATATATTGTTATTATATTATCACATTGTGTTGTAATTATCAAATATTGTATGTAGCAAAATATGTCAGAGAACATCTAACCAAGAACATTTTATATATGAATATTGTAAGCCCTGATAATTCAGGATAAGTATAAATTACTAACGAGAAAGAGAAACTTGTAAACTATTGTGAAAATAAAATATTATAAAATCTATATGTGAAAGACAACCGCATAATTATATGAGCATCAATGTAAGTGTGTAATTTTAAGAATACTCAAGTAAACTAAAACAATTGTCAACTAGTATAAAAAGTAACGATACGGCTAATAAAAAAGCATAGTTGAGAATATCAAGTCTGAAAAGAAATAATTACCTGTGAAAAGAAAGTATGTTATAAAGTATAAAAGAAGGAAATGTGATATAAATGAAAACCTCGGATACCTTGAATATTATATTGAAGATATTATATTATTGAAAATGAATGATATATGATATTTTATGTGTTGTGATAGTGCAACTATTGCCAGGTGCAATGTTTATTTTTTTCTCAGACAGAGAAGAGTATGCCTCTGAATCTGAGTATGTGTATTGAGGAACGGCAGAGAATGTAAGCCACAGTGAGCCGCTCTGATTCCGAACCCACTACAAAAGTTAGGGAGTTATATTGTAATGTATCAAGGGCTATTATGAAAAAAAAATCTAAGAGGTATAAAATATAAGAACCATTGAAGTAATCACAAAGGTAAAGATATGTAATAAGAAAGAAAAATGTAATATGATAAGGGAGGAAATTGTTAATATAAGAAATAAGACCTATTGTAATTAGATGACTTAAAATGTAAGCAACTTGAAAAGAATACTAGTAGACTAAGAATTGTATCACTAGACAAGCAATCAAGCTAGTGTAACACACTAATAATATGTTAAAGATCAATGTAAAGAGTACAAGACAAAAAACAGTAGTAATATGTAGAAACTGACATGAAATGATAATTTTATCAAAAATTCCAAATTTTTTCTCAAATTATCAATTTTGAGGGGGGAGTATATGCAACATAACCAGATGTTACATAACCTAAACATATACTATCAGGTTTAATAAATGCATAATGATAATATAAATAGATAAGGTAATGATAAGAATAACCAAGAAGAGAGGAATCATGGAGGAAGAAAGAAACAGAAGTGCCACAAGAAACAGTAAGCCCAAATACTGTTTGACACTACAACCAGACTATAACTGACACAAACTGATGGACAAATTTAAATTCACTTTAAGCTGTCAAGCGAGTCAGTGAATAATGTAAACAGAATATGATATGTTACTAAAAGATGATTAAATAAGAATCTGAATAATGTGATATCAGAATCAGCATTTGGCTGATAATAAATTAAATATGACTAGTAATTATTGAGGCCAAGAACTAAAATTAGCAATGGCCACAAAATGAAAATGAAGCTATATTTCAATCTCAAATATACTTATGACAAATAAACACGTTTGTAAGAGGGAATCTTATACCAATAAGCTACCTCAGCAAAATTACCGAATTGTGAACTAATAAAAGCTTTTAAGGCAGAATTCCAGTATAGACGGTATGCCTTAACAAGGCCTAGACCAAACAATCATCAATGAGATGATTATTAGGAAGTAATAGAAATGTAGGTCACCTACACAAAACAATTGTTATGCTAAAACATAGCAATAAGCATTATTAAAATGATATGATTTATAATTCGATTGTTAGTTAGTAGAATAGAGCAAATTAATGTGAAATGAAATATCATAGTAAGTAGGAACAGTTCATTACAATGTCTAAAGTTAAGGTTTATTCATAATGTACAGTAATTAGACATCAGTACAGAATTAATAGTGTTCTCACATAAACGTTGGAGTGATAAAACGCGATGTAGAACACAAACAATATTAGTCAAAGTGTATAATCGCCGATTTTGATAAACAGACGACAGTGCGAAATAGTGTACCTGAACATTGTTTATGTAGCAATGTCAGTAAAAGTGAAACTAACTCGGTATCAAACTATATCAAATTAAAGAGGACAAAATATTCTTTAATTTGATGGCGATACAGCCCCAATCGCAACTATATTAAGTGCGTGAAAGGCGTTAGCATCATTTACAAAATATGTTTAAGAAATTTGGTCATCAACACCAATAACATCGATAGCTGTCAATCATCTTAGCGTTTGGCGGTTGGGAAACCGTTTTTAACGGTTGGAAAGACAATACGTCACGTTCATCACACCTGTCTAAGCCAATGACAAAATTTCTTAGTAATTAACAATGTTGCCTAGAGCCGATCAAGGTGTCGGGTATATAAGAGACCGCAACAGATTAACGACAGACACTTCTTAATCTCATTCGGCGTGAGACGTGCGCTGCCCATCTCAAAATTTCTAATTACTGACCGCGTCATTACCATAGCACATCAAAGGAAACAGTTTGACAACAACATACAACTACTTCAAGATATTCTACAAAGATTCGTTGTGATTATGTGCAGTATTATTTCATTTTAGTGCGGGAAAAAATAATGAACAGCAGAAAGAATTAAATAGTATTATTTATGATCCTGTAAGTTAGAAGCGGATCGAAATTCTCTGTTCAAGTGCGTGTGTAGTGAATAACGATAATCATTATAATCCGATTATCGAGGTGTTAATTAAAATTTTAATCGAAAGATTAAAATACCAGGTAACAGTGTAATCATTTTTTCATTTTTTCTACGAGCGCCATAACCTGTATGTTTTAATACACTGATCTGTACTGACGCAAAAACACTGAAACATTTTTTAGGTTACACCATGTCTAAATTTATTTTATGAATTTGTTAATATTAGTTAAGCTGAATGTTAGTTATAAGTGTTCTCGAAATATAACGTTGTAAATCATAAATCAAGCGTGACGAACGCATAACCTATGAAATAGGTTATTTTTATTTTTTATTTGTAATAGTAATACCAAAGATATTACTAGTCTATCTTATATAAAAAATTCATTAGCTATTGTGTAGGCATAAACTTTCTTTTTTGTGTCTCAAAGAACTTACACCTGAGATTTAATTAAAATTAATGTTTAAAGTAAAAAGAAATATCTGGACTTAGCCAGATTTACTGCTTATGTTCTGAGCAAGCCTTACAGGGTATGTAGTAACTTATTTACAATTGTACATCATTGTATGTTTTTAATTATATTTGTTTGAATTCTCTATAAAGGGTATGAATAAAAACCCATTATTAACAGAATAACTCGACTTAATTTATTTCTAAAAAGTATCTAAATATTTTATTCAGAAAAAACTCAAAACAACCTTCAGTTGTGATTAAATATTTTGAATAGCATTGCCATAAAGGTAATGAACAATTATTTTAATTTTTTAAAATCATTAATTAATTCTATTCATTGGTTTTCCATGGGATTTTCCCAAAATAAATCCGTGTGGCGCCCACTATTAAAAAAGGCAACTTAACCTTGTAGCTAAAGTGAGTTGGTTTTTGTAAACCGTTTTGACAGCTTATTGAACTTCTAGAAAACACGACCAGGTACGTGAAAGTATATTATATTTATTCTATTGTCCAGACATTACTAGACGTAACGTACTTAGACTGTTCTCGACCTGGAAGAGAAGTTTCACAGCTAGTATCAACAAGACGATCACCATCATCAAGCGACCAACTATTATACTTTACTATTAAACTTAAGCAAAGCTAGTATTTAAATAATATTAACACAACTATTTTATTTGTTTTATCTAAGGGAATTCTTTTCAGACAATTATAATTCTACAATTGTAAACACACTTTGAGTAACCTCGAATTTTACATTTTAAATCACTTTTGAGAGTCAGTAACCTTCAATTTTCAACCACTACAAACTTTAATATATTCCTAAATAATATTTTACACATAATTAAATTTTATTTAACCACCAACAGTTAAGGTATATTACAAATTGACGCATCCAGCGTGTGGCAATATAAACCACAACAAAGAGAGATTAGTACGTTACAAATTGGCGCCCAACGTGGGGCTTAAAAAAAAATATTAAATAAAAATATTTTTTTATATTGATAAACAGCCCGGTAGACACAAAAGAACTGCCATGCCTCGCACACCAGTGGGAGAGACAGAATTCGAAAATGGATGATAATGATGATGGAGTCAATACTTGAGGATAACCGGAAGTGGAGAGAAGAATGGAAGGTATCCGAAGACAAAAACATGGAACAAATGAGTCCAGAGCCTGAGGATAATGAAGAAAGAAAGGACGATGACAAACCAGCGATAGAAGAGATACCCAATGATGAAACCACAGAAGAATTGCAACCTGAAGATGAGGTCGAACAAGCTGAGAATGAAGGAGACTCCAATACATCATCGCCTGAAAATGAGCTTGACAGACACCAGGAAGATGGTCAATATAAGGAGATCGATACCGGAAGTATAGAGAACACTCAGGTAATGAAGGAAGCGGAAGAGTTAGTAGCCGAGAATGAAGACTTAGAACAAAATAATCTGCCAATGTGTGATTATCAAGTGGAGACAACAGAATTACCCAGAAATACAACTACCAAAGAAGTGAATTCGAAAATTAAAATTCATGAAGAAAGGAACGAAATAATTAAGAAAACGGAAGAAAAGGAGGCGAAGATAAGAAGAATACTACGTCCAAAGAAGACTAGGGTAACAAAGGAATTAATCGAAATGACTCGAAGTGGTCTAGTTAATATGATTTATTTCCCAGTCATCAACCGTAAAGAAGGGACCTATAGGAAGGAGTACCGAAGGAGCTTCATGAAGGTGAGCGAAGAGAAGAAATGTGCTACAACACAGAAGACTATAACCAATAAAATGCTTAAAGCAGATATTTCCAAAGGGAGAATAAGGCATGCTAAGAAAAGAAAAGGTTATCAAGAACAACTGGACCGGATCAATGAAGGGTATGCCCAAGAAATAAAAGAATTGAGAAGGAAGAGGGACCAATCAATGGAAAAATCCAACCAGGAAACTAATGACGGTCAACCCGAATTAGAAGAGGTACTGGACGCCAATAATAACAAAGACCAGGAGTACACTGGACACCTGGATACCAAAGATGAGGAGGAGAAGAAGGCAAGAAAACGGGAAGCCGAGGACTATCTGGTAGCCACAAAGTGGAAGAACCGCATGATAGGAATAGAGTGGAAAAACACAAAATAACCCCATGTATGTAGACCATGAAATGACTATTGTTAAGAGCAGATAATTTATAGTGGTAAACGACCTTTATCACCAGAATATTTAGAGTATAAAAAGAAAAAAAATATATATGTTAAAAATGATTACTATAAACGGACTCATTTAGTGATTAGAAGGATCACGTATTATGCCCAAATTATTGAAGGTAACTAATTGTCTATAGCAAACCTATTTACCCTATTGTGTTACAAAAAGTGTGTAGGATTAAGATATAGGCCAAACTATTTGTTACTTGTTAAAAAAGAACCAGATCTATCACACTAAAGGATAGAAAAATATGTATTGTAAACTAAATAATTTAATGAGAAAAAAGACATCTATTATGTCATAGAGAGCCAAAAGTGGCATGTAACTAAAATATACCTAGGATAATGACATGAACTTACTTTAAATACTCCTATGTTAGATTAATTTAGAGAGGAACTACTACTCTTTTATAACTAAAATTGCTATGCTATACCTAGAAGAAAAAAAAGAGAGAAAAAATGTTTACCAAATGAATATTGTATGTAGCTAAATGTTTATTGTAATTATCAAATATTGTATACTCCATAAAAGAGAACTAAAATCATCCAGAATAAGTGAAAACCACCATCACTTGAAGGAGTAGAGAAGAAGAATAACAAAGAGTGTAACATGAAAGAAGGATATTATTATGGAAAGTAAAGAGAGAGAAAAAAATGTTTATTCAATGAACCATGTAACCCCAAGAATGTCTATAAAATTAGATATCAATATATTGTTATTATATTATCACATTGTGTTGTAATTATCAAATATTGTATGTAGCAAAATATGTCAGAGAACATCTAACCAAGAACATTTTATATATGAATATTGTAAGCCCTGATAATTCAGGATAAGTATAAATTACTAACGAGAAAGAGAAACTTGTAAACTATTGTGAAAATAAAATATTATAAAATCTATATGTGAAAGACAACCGCATAATTATATGAGCATCAATGTAAGTGTGTAATTTTAAGAATACTCAAGTAAACTAAAACAATTGTCAACTAGTATAAAAAGTAACGATACGGCTAATAAAAAAGCATAGTTGAGAATATCAAGTCTGAAAAGAAATAATTACCTGTGAAAAGAAAGTATGTTATAAAGTATAAAAGAAGGAAATGTGATATAAATGAAAACCTCGGATACCTTGAATATTATATTGAAGATATTATATTATTGAAAATGAATGATATATGATATTTTATGTGTTGTGATAGTGCAACTATTGCCAGGTGCAATGTTTATTTTTTTCTCAGACAGAGAAGAGTATGCCTCTGAATCTGAGTATGTGTATTGAGGAACGGCAGAGAATGTAAGCCACAGTGAGCCGCTCTGATTCCGAACCCACTACAAAAGTTAGGGAGTTATATTGTAATGTATCAAGGGCTATTATGAAAAAAAAATCTAAGAGGTATAAAATATAAGAACCATTGAAATAATCACAAAGGTAAAGATATGTAATAAGAAAGAAAAATGTAATATGATAAGAGAGGAAATTGTTAATATAAGAAATAAGACCTATTGTAATTAGATGACTTAAAATGTAAGCAACTTGAAAAGAATACTAGTAGACTAAGAATTGTATCACTAGACAAGCAATCAAGCTAGTGTAACACACTAATAATATGTTAAAGATCAATGTAAAGAGTACAAGACAAAAAACAGTAGTAATATGTAGAAACTGACATGAAATGATAATTTTATCAAAAATTCAAAATTTTTTCTCAAATTATCAATTTTGAGGGGGGAGTATATGCAACATAACCAGATGTTACATAACCTAAACATATACTATCAGGTTTAATAAATGCATAATGATAATATAAATAGATAAGGTAATGATAAGAATAACCAAGAAGAGAGGAATCATGGAGGAAGAAAGAAGCAGAAGTGCCACAAGAAACAGTAAGCCCAAATACTGTTTGACACTACAACCAGACTATAACTGACACAAACTGATGGACAAATTTAAATTCACTTTAAGCTGTCAAGCGAGTCAGTGAATAATGTAAACAGAATATGATATGTTACTAAAAGATGATTAAATAAGAATCTGAATAATGTGAGATCAGAATCAGCATTTGGCTGATAATAAATTAAATATGACTAGTAATTATTGAGGCCAAGAACTAAAATTAGCAATGGCCACAAAATGAAAATGAAGCTATATTTCAATCTCAAATATACTTATGACAAATAAACACGTTTGTAAGAGGGAATCTTATACCAATAAGCTACCTCAGCAAAATTACCGAATTGTGAACTAATAATAGCTTTTAAGGCAGAATTCCAGTATAGACGGTATGCCTTAACAAGGCCTAGACCAAACAATCATCAATGAGATGATTATTAGGAAGTAATAGAAATGTAGGTCACCTACACAAAACAATTGTTATGCTAAAACATAGCAATAAGCATTATTAAAATGATATGATTTATAATTCGATTGTTAGTTAGTAGAATAGAGCAAATTAATGTGAAACGAAATATCATAGTAAGTAGGAACAGTTCATTACAATGTCTAAAGTTAAGGTTTATTCATAATGTACAGTAATTAGACATCAGTACAGAATTAATAGTGTTCTCACATAAACGTTGGAGTGATAAAACGCGATGTAGAACACAAACAATATTAGTCAAAGTGTATAATCGCCGATTTTGATAAACAGACGACAGTGCGAAATAGTGTACCTGAACATTGTTTATGTAGCAATGTCAGTAAAAGTGAAACTAACTCGGTATCAAACTATATCAAATTAAAGAGGACAAAATATTCTTTAATTTGATGGCGATACAGCCCCAATCGCAACTATATTAAGTGCGTGAAAGGCGTTAGCATCATTTACAAAATATGTTTAAGAAATTTGGTCATCAACACCAATAACATCGATAGCTGTCAATCATCTTAGCGTTTGGCGGTTGGGAAACCGTTTTTAACGGTTGAAAAGACAATACGTCACGTTCATCACACCTGTCTAAGCCAATGACAAAATTTCTTAGTAATTAACAATGTTGCCTAGAGCCGATCAAGGTGTCGGGTATATAAGAGACCGCAACAGATTAACGACAGACACTTCTTAATCTCATTCGGCGTGAGACGTGCGCTGCCCATCTCAAAATTTCTAATTACTGACCGCGTCATTACCATAGCACATCAAAGGAAACAGTTTGACAACAACATACAACTACTTCAAGATATTCTACGAAGATTCGTTGTGATTATGTGCAGTATTATTTCATTTTAGTGCGGGAAAAAATAATGAACAGCAGAAAGAATTAAATAGTATTATTTATGATCCTGTAAGTTAGAAGCGGATCGAAATTCTCTGTTCAAGTGCGTGTGTAGTGAATAACGATAATCATTATAATCCGATTATCGAGGTGTTAATTAAAATTTTAATCGAAAGATTAAAATACCAGGTAACAGTGTAATCATTTTTTCATTTTTTCTACGAGCGCCATAACCTGTACGTTTTAATACACTGATCTGTACTGATGCAAAAACACTGGAACATTTTTTAGGTTACACCATGTCTAAATTTATTTTATGAATTTGTCAATATTAGTTAAGCTGAATGTTAGTTATAAGTGTTCTCGAAATATAACGTTGTAAATCATAAATCAAGCGTGACGAACGCATAACCTATGAAATAGGTTATTTTTATTTTTTATTTGTAATAGTAATACCAAAGATATTACTAGTCTATCTTATATAAAAAATTCATTAGCTATTGTGTAGGCATAAACTTTCTTTTTTGTGTCTCAAAGAACTTACACCTGAGATTTAATTAAAATTAATGTTTAAAGTAAAAAGAAATATCTGGACTTAGCCAGATTTACTGCTTATGTTCTGAGCAAGCCTTACAGGGTATGTAGTAACTTATTTACAATTGTACATCATTGTATGTTTTTAATTATATTTGTTTGAATTCTCTATAAAGGGTATGAATAAAAACCTATTATTAACAGAATAACTCGACTTAATTTATTTCTAAAAAGTATCTAAATATTTTATTCAGAAAAAACTCAAAACAACCTTCAGTTGTGATTAAATATTTTGAATAGCATTGCCATAAAGGTAATGAACAATTATTTTAATTTTTTAAAATCATTAATTAATTCTATTCATTGGTTTTCCACGGGATTTTCCCAAAATAAATCCGTGTTGCGCCCACTATTAAAAAAGGCATCTTAACCTTGTAGCTAAAGTGAGTTGGTTTTTGTAAACCGTTTTGACAGCTTATTGAACTTCTAGAAAACACGACCAGGTACGTGAAAGTATATTATATTTATTCTATTGTCCAGACATTACTAGACGTAACGTACTTAGACTGTTCTCGACCTGGAAGAGAAGTTTCACAGCTAGTATCAACAAGACGATCACCATCATCAAGCGACCAACTATTATACTTTACTATTAAACTTAAGCAAAGCTAGTATTTAAATAATATTAACACAACTATTTTATTTGTTTTATCTAAGGGAATTCTTTTCAGACAATTATAATTCTACAATTGTAAACACACTTTGAGTAACCTCGAATGTTACATTTTAAATCACTTTTGAGAGTCAGTAACCTTCAATTTTCAACCACTACAAACTTTAATATATTCCTAAATAATATTTTACACATAATTAAATTTTATTTAACCACCAACAGTTAAGGTATATTACAAATTGACGCATCCAGCGTGTGGCAATATAAACCACAACAAAGAGAGATTAGTACGTTACAAATTGGCGCCCAACGTGGGGCTTAAAAAAAATATTAAATAAAAATATTTTTTTATATTGATAAACAGCCCGGTATACACAAAAGAACTGCCATGCCTCGCACACCAGTGGGAGAGACAGAATTCGAAAAATGGATGATAATGATGATGGAGTCAATACTTGAGGATAACCGGAAGTGGAGAGAAGAATGGAAGGTATCCGAAGACAAAAACATGGAACAAATGAGTCCAGAGCCTGAGGATAATGAAGAAAGAAAGGACGATGACAAACCAGCGATAGAAGAGATACCCAATGATGAAACCACAGAAGAATTGCAACCTGAAGATGAGGTCGAACAAGCTGAGAATGAAGGAGACTCCAATACATCATCGCCTGAAAATGAGCTTGACAGACACCAGGAAGATGGTCAATATAAGGAGATCGATACCGGAAGTATAGAGAACACTCAGGTAATGAAGGAAGCGGAAGAGTTAGTAGCCGAGAATGAAGACTTAGAACAAAATAATCTGCCAATGTGTGATTATCAAGTGGAGACAACAGAATTACCCAGAAATACAACTACCAAAGAAGTGAATTCGAAAATTAAAATTCATGAAGAAAGGAACGAAATAATTAAGAAAACGGAAGAAAAGGAGGCGAAGATAAGAAGAATACTACGTCCAAAGAAGACTAGGGTAACAAAGGAATTAATCGAAATGACTCGAAGTGGTCTAGTTAATATGATTTATTTCCCAGTCATCAACCGTAAAGAAGGGACCTATAGGAAGGAGTACCGAAGGAGCTTCATGAAGGTGAGCGAAGAGAAGAAATGTGCTACAACACAGAAGACTATAACCAATAAAATGCTTAAAGCAGATATTTCCAAAGGGAGAATAAGGCATGCTAAGAAAAGAAAAGGTTATCAAGAACAACTGGACCGGATCAATGAAGGGTATGCCCAAGAAATAAAAGAATTGAGAAGGAAGAGGGACCAATCAATGGAAAAATCCAACCAGGAAACTAATGACGGTCAACCCGAATTAGAAGAGGTACTGGACGCCAATAATAACAAAGACCAGGAGTACACTGGACACCTGGATACCAAAGATGAGGAGGAGAAGAAGGCAAGAAAACGGGAAGCCGAGGACTATCTGGTAGCCACAAAGTGGAAGAACCGCATGATAGGAATAGAGTGGAAAAACACAAAATAACCCCATGTATGTAGACCATGAAATGACTATTGTTAAGAGCAGATAATTTATAGTGGTAAACGACCTTTATCACCAGAATATTTAGAGTATAAAAAGAAAAAAAATATATATGTTAAAAATGATTACTATAAACGGACTCATTTAGTGATTAGAAGGATCACGTATTATGCCCAAATTATTGAAGGTAACTAATTGTCTATAGCAAACCTATTTACCCTATTGTGTTACAAAAAGTGTGTAGGATTAAGATATAGGCCAAACTATTTGTTACTTGTTAAAAAAGAACCAGATCTATCACACTAAAGGATAGAAAAATATGTATTGTAAACTAAATAATTTAATGAGAAAAAAGACATCTATTATGTCATAGAGAGCCAAAAGTGGCATGTAACTAAAATATACCTAGGATAATGACATGAACTTACTTTAAATACTCCTATGTTAGATTAATTTAGAGAGGAACTACTACTCTTTTATAACTAAAATTGCTATGCTATACCTAGAAGAAAAAAAAGAGAGAAAAAATGTTTACCAAATGAATATTGTATGTAGCTAAATGTTTATTGTAATTATCAAATATTGTATACTCCATAAAAGAGAACTAAAATCATCCAGAATAAGTGAAAACCACCATCACTTGAAGGAGTAGAGAAGAAGAATAACAAAGAGTGTAACATGAAAGAAGGATATTATTATGGAAAGTAAAGAGAGAGAAAAAAATGTTTATTCAATGAACCATGTAACCCCAAGAATGTCTATAAAATTAGATATCAATATATTGTTATTATATTATCACATTGTGTTGTAATTATCAAATATTGTATGTAGCAAAATATGTCAGAGAACATCTAACCAAGAACATTTTATATATGAATATTGTAAGCCCTGATAATTCAGGATAAGTATAAATTACTAACGAGAAAGAGAAACTTGTAAACTATTGTGAAAATAAAATATTATAAAATCTATATGTGAAAGACAACCGCATAATTATATGAGCATCAATGTAAGTGTGTAATTTTAAGAATACTCAAGTAAACTAAAACAATTGTCAACTAGTATAAAAAGTAACGATACGGCTAATAAAAAAGCATAGTTGAGAATATCAAGTCTGAAAAGAAATAATTACCTGTGAAAAGAAAGTATGTTATAAAGTATAAAAGAAGGAAATGTGATATAAATGAAAACCTCGGATACCTTGAATATTATATTGAAGATATTATATTATTGAAAATGAATGATATATGATATTTTATGTGTTGTGATAGTGCAACTATTGCCAGGTGCAATGTTTATTTTTTTCTCAGACAGAGAAGAGTATGCCTCTGAATCTGAGTATGTGTATTGAGGAACGGCAGAGAATGTAAGCCACAGTGAGCCGCTCTGATTCCGAACCCACTACAAAAGTTAGGGAGTTATATTGTAATGTATCAAGGGCTATTATGAAAAAAAAATCTAAGAGGTATAAAATATAAGAACCATTGAAATAATCACAAAGGTAAAGATATGTAATAAGAAAGAAAAATGTAATATGATAAGAGAGGAAATTGTTAATATAAGAAATAAGACCTATTGTAATTAGATGACTTAAAATGTAAGCAACTTGAAAAGAATACTAGTAGACTAAGAATTGTATCACTAGACAAGCAATCAAGCTAGTGTAACACACTAATAATATGTTAAAGATCAATGTAAAGAGTACAAGACAAAAAACAGTAGTAATATGTAGAAACTGACATGAAATGATAATTTTATCAAAAATTCAAAATTTTTTCTCAAATTATCAATTTTGAGGGGGGAGTATATGCAACATAACCAGATGTTACATAACCTAAACATATACTATCAGGTTTAATAAATGCATAATGATAATATAAATAGATAAGGTAATGATAAGAATAACCAAGAAGAGAGGAATCATGGAGGAAGAAAGAAGCAGAAGTGCCACAAGAAACAGTAAGCCCAAATACTGTTTGACACTACAACCAGACTATAACTGACACAAACTGATGGACAAATTTAAATTCACTTTAAGCTGTCAAGCGAGTCAGTGAATAATGTAAACAGAATATGATATGTTACTAAAAGATGATTAAATAAGAATCTGAATAATGTGAGATCAGAATCAGCATTTGGCTGATAATAAATTAAATATGACTAGTAATTATTGAGGCCAAGAACTAAAATTAGCAATGGCCACAAAATGAAAATGAAGCTATATTTCAATCTCAAATATACTTATGACAAATAAACACGTTTGTAAGAGGGAATCTTATACCAATAAGCTACCTCAGCAAAATTACCGAATTGTGAACTAATAATAGCTTTTAAGGCAGAATTCCAGTATAGACGGTATGCCTTAACAAGGCCTAGACCAAACAATCATCAATGAGATGATTATTAGGAAGTAATAGAAATGTAGGTCACCTACACAAAACAATTGTTATGCTAAAACATAGCAATAAGCATTATTAAAATGATATGATTTATAATTCGATTGTTAGTTAGTAGAATAGAGCAAATTAATGTGAAACGAAATATCATAGTAAGTAGGAACAGTTCATTACAATGTCTAAAGTTAAGGTTTATTCATAATGTACAGTAATTAGACATCAGTACAGAATTAATAGTGTTCTCACATAAACGTTGGAGTGATAAAACGCGATGTAGAACACAAACAATATTAGTCAAAGTGTATAATCGCCGATTTTGATAAACAGACGACAGTGCGAAATAGTGTACCTGAACATTGTTTATGTAGCAATGTCAGTAAAAGTGAAACTAACTCGGTATCAAACTATATCAAATTAAAGAGGACAAAATATTCTTTAATTTGATGGCGATACAGCCCCAATCGCAACTATATTAAGTGCGTGAAAGGCGTTAGCATCATTTACAAAATATGTTTAAGAAATTTGGTCATCAACACCAATAACATCGATAGCTGTCAATCATCTTAGCGTTTGGCGGTTGGGAAACCGTTTTTAACGGTTGAAAAGACAATACGTCACGTTCATCACACCTGTCTAAGCCAATGACAAAATTTCTTAGTAATTAACAATGTTGCCTAGAGCCGATCAAGGTGTCGGGTATATAAGAGACCGCAACAGATTAACGACAGACACTTCTTAATCTCATTCGGCGTGAGACGTGCGCTGCCCATCTCAAAATTTCTAATTACTGACCGCGTCATTACCATAGCACATCAAAGGAAACAGTTTGACAACAACATACAACTACTTCAAGATATTCTACGAAGATTCGTTGTGATTATGTGCAGTATTATTTCATTTTAGTGCGGGAAAAAATAATGAACAGCAGAAAGAATTAAATAGTATTATTTATGATCCTGTAAGTTAGAAGCGGATCGAAATTCTCTGTTCAAGTGCGTGTGTAGTGAATAACGATAATCATTATAATCCGATTATCGAGGTGTTAATTAAAATTTTAATCGAAAGATTAAAATACCAGGTAACAGTGTAATCATTTTTTCATTTTTTCTACGAGCGCCATAACCTGTACGTTTTAATACACTGATCTGTACTGATGCAAAAACACTGGAACATTTTTTAGGTTACACCATGTCTAAATTTATTTTATGAATTTGTCAATATTAGTTAAGCTGAATGTTAGTTATAAGTGTTCTCGAAATATAACGTTGTAAATCATAAATCAAGCGTGACGAACGCATAACCTATGAAATAGGTTATTTTTATTTTTTATTTGTAATAGTAATACCAAAGATATTACTAGTCTATCTTATATAAAAAATTCATTAGCTATTGTGTAGGCATAAACTTTCTTTTTTGTGTCTCAAAGAACTTACACCTGAGATTTAATTAAAATTAATGTTTAAAGTAAAAAGAAATATCTGGACTTAGCCAGATTTACTGCTTATGTTCTGAGCAAGCCTTACAGGGTATGTAGTAACTTATTTACAATTGTACATCATTGTATGTTTTTAATTATATTTGTTTGAATTCTCTATAAAGGGTATGAATAAAAACCTATTATTAACAGAATAACTCGACTTAATTTATTTCTAAAAAGTATCTAAATATTTTATTCAGAAAAAACTCAAAACAACCTTCAGTTGTGATTAAATATTTTGAATAGCATTGCCATAAAGGTAATGAACAATTATTTTAATTTTTTAAAATCATTAATTAATTCTATTCATTGGTTTTCCACGGGATTTTCCCAAAATAAATCCGTGTTGCGCCCACTATTAAAAAAGGCATCTTAACCTTGTAGCTAAAGTGAGTTGGTTTTTGTAAACCGTTTTGACAGCTTATTGAACTTCTAGAAAACACGACCAGGTACGTGAAAGTATATTATATTTATTCTATTGTCCAGACATTACTAGACGTAACGTACTTAGACTGTTCTCGACCTGGAAGAGAAGTTTCACAGCTAGTATCAACAAGACGATCACCATCATCAAGCGACCAACTATTATACTTTACTATTAAACTTAAGCAAAGCTAGTATTTAAATAATATTAACACAACTATTTTATTTGTTTTATCTAAGGGAATTCTTTTCAGACAATTATAATTCTACAATTGTAAACACACTTTGAGTAACCTCGAATGTTACATTTTAAATCACTTTTGAGAGTCAGTAACCTTCAATTTTCAACCACTACAAACTTTAATATATTCCTAAATAATATTTTACACATAATTAAATTTTATTTAACCACCAACAGTTAAGGTATATTACAAATTGACGCATCCAGCGTGTGGCAATATAAACCACAACAAAGAGAGATTAGTACGTTACAAATTGGCGCCCAACGTGGGGCTTAAAAAAAATATTAAATAAAAATATTTTTTTATATTGATAAACAGCCCGGTATACACAAAAGAACTGCCATGCCTCGCACACCAGTGGGAGAGACAGAATTCGAAAAATGGATGATAATGATGATGGAGTCAATACTTGAGGATAACCGGAAGTGGAGAGAAGAATGGAAGGTATCCGAAGACAAAAACATGGAACAAATGAGTCCAGAGCCTGAGGATAATGAAGAAAGAAAGGACGATGACAAACCAGCGATAGAAGAGATACCCAATGATGAAACCACAGAAGAATTGCAACCTGAAGATGAGGTCGAACAAGCTGAGAATGAAGGAGACTCCAATACATCATCGCCTGAAAATGAGCTTGACAGACACCAGGAAGATGGTCAATATAAGGAGATCGATACCGGAAGTATAGAGAACACTCAGGTAATGAAGGAAGCGGAAGAGTTAGTAGCCGAGAATGAAGACTTAGAACAAAATAATCTGCCAATGTGTGATTATCAAGTGGAGACAACAGAATTACCCAGAAATACAACTACCAAAGAAGTGAATTCGAAAATTAAAATTCATGAAGAAAGGAACGAAATAATTAAGAAAACGGAAGAAAAGGAGGCGAAGATAAGAAGAATACTACGTCCAAAGAAGACTAGGGTAACAAAGGAATTAATCGAAATGACTCGAAGTGGTCTAGTTAATATGATTTATTTCCCAGTCATCAACCGTAAAGAAGGGACCTATAGGAAGGAGTACCGAAGGAGCTTCATGAAGGTGAGCGAAGAGAAGAAATGTGCTACAACACAGAAGACTATAACCAATAAAATGCTTAAAGCAGATATTTCCAAAGGGAGAATAAGGCATGCTAAGAAAAGAAAAGGTTATCAAGAACAACTGGACCGGATCAATGAAGGGTATGCCCAAGAAATAAAAGAATTGAGAAGGAAGAGGGACCAATCAATGGAAAAATCCAACCAGGAAACTAATGACGGTCAACCCGAATTAGAAGAGGTACTGGACGCCAATAATAACAAAGACCAGGAGTACACTGGACACCTGGATACCAAAGATGAGGAGGAGAAGAAGGCAAGAAAACGGGAAGCCGAGGACTATCTGGTAGCCACAAAGTGGAAGAACCGCATGATAGGAATAGAGTGGAAAAACACAAAATAACCCCATGTATGTAGACCATGAAATGACTATTGTTAAGAGCAGATAATTTATAGTGGTAAACGACCTTTATCACCAGAATATTTAGAGTATAAAAAGAAAAAAAATATATATGTTAAAAATGATTACTATAAACGGACTCATTTAGTGATTAGAAGGATCACGTATTATGCCCAAATTATTGAAGGTAACTAATTGTCTATAGCAAACCTATTTACCCTATTGTGTTACAAAAAGTGTGTAGGATTAAGATATAGGCCAAACTATTTGTTACTTGTTAAAAAAGAACCAGATCTATCACACTAAAGGATAGAAAAATATGTATTGTAAACTAAATAATTTAATGAGAAAAAAGACATCTATTATGTCATAGAGAGCCAAAAGTGGCATGTAACTAAAATATACCTAGGATAATGACATGAACTTACTTTAAATACTCCTATGTTAGATTAATTTAGAGAGGAACTACTACTCTTTTATAACTAAAATTGCTATGCTATACCTAGAAGAAAAAAAAAGATAGAAAAAATGTTTACCAAATGAATATTGTATGTAGCTAAATGTTTATTGTAATTATCAAATATTGTATACTCCATAAAAGAGAACTAAAATCATCCAGAATAAGTGAAAACCACCATCACTTGAAGGAGTAGAGAAGAAGAATAACAAAGAGTGTAACATGAAAGAAGGATATTATTATGGAAAGTAAAGAGAGAGAAAAAAATGTTTATTCAATGAACCATGTAACCCCAAGAATGTCTATAAAATTAGATATCAATATATTGTTATTATATTATCACATTGTGTTGTAATTATCAAATATTGTATGTAGCAAAATATGTCAGAGAACATCTAACCAAGAACATTTTATATATGAATATTGTAAGCCCTGATAATTCAGGATAAGTATAAATTACTAACGAGAAAGAGAAACTTGTAAACTATTGTGAAAATAAAATATTATAAAATCTATATGTGAAAGACAACCGCATAATTATATGAGCATCAATGTAAGTGTGTAATTTTAAGAATACTCAAGTAAACTAAAACAATTGTCAACTAGTATAAAAAGTAACGATACGGCTAATAAAAAAGCATAGTTGAGAATATCAAGTCTGAAAAGAAATAATTACCTGTGAAAAGAAAGTATGTTATAAAGTATAAAAGAAGGAAATGTGATATAAATGAAAACCTCGGATACCTTGAATATTATATTGAAGATATTATATTATTGAAAATGAATGATATATGATATTTTATGTGTTGTGATAGTGCAACTATTGCCAGGTGCAATGTTTATTTTTTTCTCAGACAGAGAAGAGTATGCCTCTGAATCTGAGTATGTGTATTGAGGAACGGCAGAGAATGTAAGCCACAGTGAGCCGCTCTGATTCCGAACCCACTACAAAAGTTAGGGAGTTATATTGTAATGTATCAAGGGCTATTATGAAAAAAAAATCTAAGAGGTATAAAATATAAGAACCATTGAAATAATCACAAAGGTAAAGATATGTAATAAGAAAGAAAAATGTAATATGATAAGAGAGGAAATTGTTAATATAAGAAATAAGACCTATTGTAATTAGATGACTTAAAATGTAAGCAACTTGAAAAGAATACTAGTAGACTAAGAATTGTATCACTAGACAAGCAATCAAGCTAGTGTAACACACTAATAATATGTTAAAGATCAATGTAAAGAGTACAAGACAAAAAACAGTAGTAATATGTAGAAACTGACATGAAATGATAATTTTATCAAAAATTCAAAATTTTTTCTCAAATTATCAATTTTGAGGGGGGAGTATATGCAACATAACCAGATGTTACATAACCTAAACATATACTATCAGGTTTAATAAATGCATAATGATAATATAAATAGATAAGGTAATGATAAGAATAACCAAGAAGAGAGGAATCATGGAGGAAGAAAGAAGCAGAAGTGCCACAAGAAACAGTAAGCCCAAATACTGTTTGACACTACAACCAGACTATAACTGACACAAACTGATGGACAAATTTAAATTCACTTTAAGCTGTCAAGCGAGTCAGTGAATAATGTAAACAGAATATGATATGTTACTAAAAGATGATTAAATAAGAATCTGAATAATGTGAGATCAGAATCAGCATTTGGCTGATAATAAATTAAATATGACTAGTAATTATTGAGGCCAAGAACTAAAATTAGCAATGGCCACAAAATGAAAATGAAGCTATATTTCAATCTCAAATATACTTATGACAAATAAACACGTTTGTAAGAGGGAATCTTATACCAATAAGCTACCTCAGCAAAATTACCGAATTGTGAACTAATAATAGCTTTTAAGGCAGAATTCCAGTATAGACGGTATGCCTTAACAAGGCCTAGACCAAACAATCATCAATGAGATGATTATTAGGAAGTAATAGAAATGTAGGTCACCTACACAAAACAATTGTTATGCTAAAACATAGCAATAAGCATTATTAAAATGATATGATTTATAATTCGATTGTTAGTTAGTAGAATAGAGCAAATTAATGTGAAACGAAATATCATAGTAAGTAGGAACAGTTCATTACAATGTCTAAAGTTAAGGTTTATTCATAATGTACAGTAATTAGACATCAGTACAGAATTAATAGTGTTCTCACATAAACGTTGGAGTGATAAAACGCGATGTAGAACACAAACAATATTAGTCAAAGTGTATAATCGCCGATTTTGATAAACAGACGACAGTGCGAAATAGTGTACCTGAACATTGTTTATGTAGCAATGTCAGTAAAAGTGAAACTAACTCGGTATCAAACTATATCAAATTAAAGAGGACAAAATATTCTTTAATTTGATGGCGATACAGCCCCAATCGCAACTATATTAAGTGCGTGAAAGGCGTTAGCATCATTTACAAAATATGTTTAAGAAATTTGGTCATCAACACCAATAACATCGATAGCTGTCAATCATCTTAGCGTTTGGCGGTTGGGAAACCGTTTTTAACGGTTGAAAAGACAATACGTCACGTTCATCACACCTGTCTAAGCCAATGACAAAATTTCTTAGTAATTAACAATGTTGCCTAGAGCCGATCAAGGTGTCGGGTATATAAGAGACCGCAACAGATTAACGACAGACACTTCTTAATCTCATTCGGCGTGAGACGTGCGCTGCCCATCTCAAAATTTCTAATTACTGACCGCGTCATTACCATAGCACATCAAAGGAAACAGTTTGACAACAACATACAACTACTTCAAGATATTCTACGAAGATTCGTTGTGATTATGTGCAGTATTATTTCATTTTAGTGCGGGAAAAAATAATGAACAGCAGAAAGAATTAAATAGTATTATTTATGATCCTGTAAGTTAGAAGCGGATCGAAATTCTCTGTTCAAGTGCGTGTGTAGTGAATAACGATAATCATTATAATCCGATTATCGAGGTGTTAATTAAAATTTTAATCGAAAGATTAAAATACCAGGTAACAGTGTAATCATTTTTTCATTTTTTCTACGAGCGCCATAACCTGTACGTTTTAATACACTGATCTGTACTGATGCAAAAACACTGGAACATTTTTTAGGTTACACCATGTCTAAATTTATTTTATGAATTTGTCAATATTAGTTAAGCTGAATGTTAGTTATAAGTGTTCTCGAAATATAACGTTGTAAATCATAAATCAAGCGTGACGAACGCATAACCTATGAAATAGGTTATTTTTATTTTTTATTTGTAATAGTAATACCAAAGATATTACTAGTCTATCTTATATAAAAAATTCATTAGCTATTGTGTAGGCATAAACTTTCTTTTTTGTGTCTCAAAGAACTTACACCTGAGATTTAATTAAAATTAATGTTTAAAGTAAAAAGAAATATCTGGACTTAGCCAGATTTACTGCTTATGTTCTGAGCAAGCCTTACAGGGTATGTAGTAACTTATTTACAATTGTACATCATTGTATGTTTTTAATTATATTTGTTTGAATTCTCTATAAAGGGTATGAATAAAAACCTATTATTAACAGAATAACTCGACTTAATTTATTTCTAAAAAGTATCTAAATATTTTATTCAGAAAAAACTCAAAACAACCTTCAGTTGTGATTAAATATTTTGAATAGCATTGCCATAAAGGTAATGAACAATTATTTTAATTTTTTAAAATCATTAATTAATTCTATTCATTGGTTTTCCACGGGATTTTCCCAAAATAAATCCGTGTTGCGCCCACTATTAAAAAAGGCATCTTAACCTTGTAGCTAAAGTGAGTTGGTTTTTGTAAACCGTTTTGACAGCTTATTGAACTTCTAGAAAACACGACCAGGTACGTGAAAGTATATTATATTTATTCTATTGTCCAGACATTACTAGACGTAACGTACTTAGACTGTTCTCGACCTGGAAGAGAAGTTTCACAGCTAGTATCAACAAGACGATCACCATCATCAAGCGACCAACTATTATACTTTACTATTAAACTTAAGCAAAGCTAGTATTTAAATAATATTAACACAACTATTTTATTTGTTTTATCTAAGGGAATTCTTTTCAGACAATTATAATTCTACAATTGTAAACACACTTTGAGTAACCTCGAATGTTACATTTTAAATCACTTTTGAGAGTCAGTAACCTTCAATTTTCAACCACTACAAACTTTAATATATTCCTAAATAATATTTTACACATAATTAAATTTTATTTAACCACCAACAGTTAAGGTATATTACAAATTGACGCATCCAGCGTGTGGCAATATAAACCACAACAAAGAGAGATTAGTACGTTACAAATTGGCGCCCAACGTGGGGCTTAAAAAAAATATTAAATAAAAATATTTTTTTATATTGATAAACAGCCCGGTATACACAAAAGAACTGCCATGCCTCGCACACCAGTGGGAGAGACAGAATTCGAAAAATGGATGATAATGATGATGGAGTCAATACTTGAGGATAACCGGAAGTGGAGAGAAGAATGGAAGGTATCCGAAGACAAAAACATGGAACAAATGAGTCCAGAGCCTGAGGATAATGAAGAAAGAAAGGACGATGACAAACCAGCGATAGAAGAGATACCCAATGATGAAACCACAGAAGAATTGCAACCTGAAGATGAGGTCGAACAAGCTGAGAATGAAGGAGACTCCAATACATCATCGCCTGAAAATGAGCTTGACAGACACCAGGAAGATGGTCAATATAAGGAGATCGATACCGGAAGTATAGAGAACACTCAGGTAATGAAGGAAGCGGAAGAGTTAGTAGCCGAGAATGAAGACTTAGAACAAAATAATCTGCCAATGTGTGATTATCAAGTGGAGACAACAGAATTACCCAGAAATACAACTACCAAAGAAGTGAATTCGAAAATTAAAATTCATGAAGAAAGGAACGAAATAATTAAGAAAACGGAAGAAAAGGAGGCGAAGATAAGAAGAATACTACGTCCAAAGAAGACTAGGGTAACAAAGGAATTAATCGAAATGACTCGAAGTGGTCTAGTTAATATGATTTATTTCCCAGTCATCAACCGTAAAGAAGGGACCTATAGGAAGGAGTACCGAAGGAGCTTCATGAAGGTGAGCGAAGAGAAGAAATGTGCTACAACACAGAAGACTATAACCAATAAAATGCTTAAAGCAGATATTTCCAAAGGGAGAATAAGGCATGCTAAGAAAAGAAAAGGTTATCAAGAACAACTGGACCGGATCAATGAAGGGTATGCCCAAGAAATAAAAGAATTGAGAAGGAAGAGGGACCAATCAATGGAAAAATCCAACCAGGAAACTAATGACGGTCAACCCGAATTAGAAGAGGTACTGGACGCCAATAATAACAAAGACCAGGAGTACACTGGACACCTGGATACCAAAGATGAGGAGGAGAAGAAGGCAAGAAAACGGGAAGCCGAGGACTATCTGGTAGCCACAAAGTGGAAGAACCGCATGATAGGAATAGAGTGGAAAAACACAAAATAACCCCATGTATGTAGACCATGAAATGACTATTGTTAAGAGCAGATAATTTATAGTGGTAAACGACCTTTATCACCAGAATATTTAGAGTATAAAAAGAAAAAAAATATATATGTTAAAAATGATTACTATAAACGGACTCATTTAGTGATTAGAAGGATCACGTATTATGCCCAAATTATTGAAGGTAACTAATTGTCTATAGCAAACCTATTTACCCTATTGTGTTACAAAAAGTGTGTAGGATTAAGATATAGGCCAAACTATTTGTTACTTGTTAAAAAAGAACCAGATCTATCACACTAAAGGATAGAAAAATATGTATTGTAAACTAAATAATTTAATGAGAAAAAAGACATCTATTATGTCATAGAGAGCCAAAAGTGGCATGTAACTAAAATATACCTAGGATAATGACATGAACTTACTTTAAATACTCCTATGTTAGATTAATTTAGAGAGGAACTACTACTCTTTTATAACTAAAATTGCTATGCTATACCTAGAAGAAAAAAAAAGATAGAAAAAATGTTTACCAAATGAATATTGTATGTAGCTAAATGTTTATTGTAATTATCAAATATTGTATACTCCATAAAAGAGAACTAAAATCATCCAGAATAAGTGAAAACCACCATCACTTGAAGGAGTAGAGAAGAAGAATAACAAAGAGTGTAACATGAAAGAAGGATATTATTATGGAAAGTAAAGAGAGAGAAAAAAATGTTTATTCAATGAACCATGTAACCCCAAGAATGTCTATAAAATTAGATATCAATATATTGTTATTATATTATCACATTGTGTTGTAATTATCAAATATTGTATGTAGCAAAATATGTCAGAGAACATCTAACCAAGAACATTTTATATATGAATATTGTAAGCCCTGATAATTCAGGATAAGTATAAATTACTAACGAGAAAGAGAAACTTGTAAACTATTGTGAAAATAAAATATTATAAAATCTATATGTGAAAGACAACCGCATAATTATATGAGCATCAATGTAAGTGTGTAATTTTAAGAATACTCAAGTAAACTAAAACAATTGTCAACTAGTATAAAAAGTAACGATACGGCTAATAAAAAAGCATAGTTGAGAATATCAAGTCTGAAAAGAAATAATTACCTGTGAAAAGAAAGTATGTTATAAAGTATAAAAGAAGGAAATGTGATATAAATGAAAACCTCGGATACCTTGAATATTATATTGAAGATATTATATTATTGAAAATGAATGATATATGATATTTTATGTGTTGTGATAGTGCAACTATTGCCAGGTGCAATGTTTATTTTTTTCTCAGACAGAGAAGAGTATGCCTCTGAATCTGAGTATGTGTATTGAGGAACGGCAGAGAATGTAAGCCACAGTGAGCCGCTCTGATTCCGAACCCACTACAAAAGTTAGGGAGTTATATTGTAATGTATCAAGGGCTATTATGAAAAAAAAATCTAAGAGGTATAAAATATAAGAACCATTGAAATAATCACAAAGGTAAAGATATGTAATAAGAAAGAAAAATGTAATATGATAAGAGAGGAAATTGTTAATATAAGAAATAAGACCTATTGTAATTAGATGACTTAAAATGTAAGCAACTTGAAAAGAATACTAGTAGACTAAGAATTGTATCACTAGACAAGCAATCAAGCTAGTGTAACACACTAATAATATGTTAAAGATCAATGTAAAGAGTACAAGACAAAAAACAGTAGTAATATGTAGAAACTGACATGAAATGATAATTTTATCAAAAATTCAAAATTTTTTCTCAAATTATCAATTTTGAGGGGGGAGTATATGCAACATAACCAGATGTTACATAACCTAAACATATACTATCAGGTTTAATAAATGCATAATGATAATATAAATAGATAAGGTAATGATAAGAATAACCAAGAAGAGAGGAATCATGGAGGAAGAAAGAAGCAGAAGTGCCACAAGAAACAGTAAGCCCAAATACTGTTTGACACTACAACCAGACTATAACTGACACAAACTGATGGACAAATTTAAATTCACTTTAAGCTGTCAAGCGAGTCAGTGAATAATGTAAACAGAATATGATATGTTACTAAAAGATGATTAAATAAGAATCTGAATAATGTGAGATCAGAATCAGCATTTGGCTGATAATAAATTAAATATGACTAGTAATTATTGAGGCCAAGAACTAAAATTAGCAATGGCCACAAAATGAAAATGAAGCTATATTTCAATCTCAAATATACTTATGACAAATAAACACGTTTGTAAGAGGGAATCTTATACCAATAAGCTACCTCAGCAAAATTACCGAATTGTGAACTAATAAAAGCTTTTAAGGCAGAATTCCAGTATAGACGGTATGCCTTAACAAGGCCTAGACCAAACAATCATCAATGAGATGATTATTAGGAAGTAATAGAAATGTAGGTCACCTACACAAAACAATTGTTATGCTAAAACATAGCAATAAGCATTATTAAAATGATATGATTTATAATTCGATTGTTAGTTAGTAGAATAGAGCAAATTAATGTGAAACGAAATATCATAGTAAGTAGGAACAGTTCATTACAATGTCTAAAGTTAAGGTTTATTCATAATGTACAGTAATTAGACATCAGTACAGAATTAATAGTGTTCTCACATAAACGTTGGAGTGATAAAACGCGATGTAGAACACAAACAATATTAGTCAAAGTGTATAATCGCCGATTTTGATAAACAGACGACAGTGCGAAATAGTGTACCTGAACATTGTTTATGTAGCAATGTCAGTAAAAGTGAAACTAACTCGGTATCAAACTATATCAAATTAAAGAGGACAAAATATTCTTTAATTTGATGGCGATACAGCCCCAATCGCAACTATATTAAGTGCGTGAAAGGCGTTAGCATCATTTACAAAATATGTTTAAGAAATTTGGTCATCAACACCAATAACATCGATAGCTGTCAATCATCTTAGCGTTTGGCGGTTGGGAAACCGTTTTTAACGGTTGGAAAGACAATACGTCACGTTCATCACACCTGTCTAAGCCAATGACAAAATTTCTTAGTAATTAACAATGTTGCCTAGAGCCGATCAAGGTGTCGGGTATATAAGAGACCGCAACAGATTAACGACAGACACTTCTTAATCTCATTCGGCGTGAGACGTGCGCTGCCCATCTCAAAATTTCTAATTACTGACCGCGTCATTACCATAGCACATCAAAGGAAACAGTTTGACAACAACATACAACTACTTCAAGATATTCTACAAAGATTCGTTGTGATTATGTGCAGTATTATTTCATTTTAGTGCGGGAAAAAATAATGAACAGCAGAAAGAATTAAATAGTATTATTTATGATCCTGTAAGTTAGAAGCGGATCGAAATTCTCTGTTCAAGTGCGTGTGTAGTGAATAACGATAATCATTATAATCCGATTATCGAGGTGTTAATTAAAATTTTAATCGAAAGATTAAAATACCAGGTAACAGTGTAATCATTTTTTCATTTTTTCTACGAGCGCCATAACCTGTATGTTTTAATACACTGATCTGTACTGACGCAAAAACACTGAAACATTTTTTAGGTTACACCATGTCTAAATTTATTTTATGAATTTGTCAATATTAGTTAAGCTGAATGTTAGTTATAAGTGTTCTCGAAATATAACGTTGTAAATCATAAATCAAGCGTGACGAACGCATAACCTATGAAATAGGTTATTTTTATTTTTTATTTGTAATAGTAATACCAAAGATATTACTAGTCTATCTTATATAAAAAATTCATTAGCTATTGTGTAGGCATAAACTTTCTTTTTTGTGTCTCAAAGAACTTACACCTGAGATTTAATTAAAATTAATGTTTAAAGTAAAAAGAAATATCTGGACTTAGCCAGATTTACTGCTTATGTTCTGAGCAAGCCTTACAGGGTATGTAGTAACTTATTTACAATTGTACATCATTGTATGTTTTTAATTATATTTGTTTGAATTCTCTATAAAGGGTATGAATAAAAACCCATTATTAACAGAATAACTCGACTTAATTTATTTCTAAAAAGTATCTAAATATTTTATTCAGAAAAAACTCAAAACAACCTTCAGTTGTGATTAAATATTTTGAATAGCATTGCCATAAAGGTAATGAACAATTATTTTAATTTTTTAAAATCATTAATTAATTCTATTCATTGGTTTTCCATGGGATTTTCCCAAAATAAATCCGTGTGGCGCCCACTATTAAAAAAGGCAACTTAACCTTGTAGCTAAAGTGAGTTGGTTTTTGTAAACCGTTTTGACAGCTTATTGAACTTCTAGAAAACACGACCAGGTACGTGAAAGTATATTATATTTATTCTATTGTCCAGACATTACTAGACGTAACGTACTTAGACTGTTCTCGACCTGGAAGAGAAGTTTCACAGCTAGTATCAACAAGACGATCACCATCATCAAGCGACCAACTATTATACTTTACTATTAAACTTAAGCAAAGCTAGTATTTAAATAATATTAACACAACTATTTTATTTGTTTTATCTAAGGGAATTCTTTTCAGACAATTATAATTCTACAATTGTAAACACACTTTGAGTAACCTCGAATGTTACATTTTAAATCACTTTTGAGAGTCAGTAACCTTCAATTTTCAACCACTACAAACTTTAATATATTCCTAAATAATATTTTACACATAATTAAATTTTATTTAACCACCAACAGTTAAGGTATATTACAAATTGACGCATCCAGCGTGTGGCAATATAAACCACAACAAAGAGAGATTAGTACGTTACAAATTGGCGCCCAACGTGGGGCTTAAAAAAAAATATTAAATAAAAATATTTTTTTATATTGATAAACAGCCCGGTAGACACAAAAGAACTGCCATGCCTCGCACACCAGTGGGAGAGACAGAATTCGAAAATGGATGATAATGATGATGGAGTCAATACTTGAGGATAACCGGAAGTGGAGAGAAGAATGGAAGGTATCCGAAGACAAAAACATGGAACAAATGAGTCCAGAGCCTGAGGATAATGAAGAAAGAAAGGACGATGACAAACCAGCGATAGAAGAGATACCCAATGATGAAACCACAGAAGAATTGCAACCTGAAGATGAGGTCGAACAAGCTGAGAATGAAGGAGACTCCAATACATCATCGCCTGAAAATGAGCTTGACAGACACCAGGAAGATGGTCAATATAAGGAGATCGATACCGGAAGTATAGAGAACACTCAGGTAATGAAGGAAGCGGAAGAGTTAGTAGCCGAGAATGAAGACTTAGAACAAAATAATCTGCCAATGTGTGATTATCAAGTGGAGACAACAGAATTACCCAGAAATACAACTACCAAAGAAGTGAATTCGAAAATTAAAATTCATGAAGAAAGGAACGAAATAATTAAGAAAACGGAAGAAAAGGAGGCGAAGATAAGAAGAATACTACGTCCAAAGAAGACTAGGGTAACAAAGGAATTAATCGAAATGACTCGAAGTGGTCTAGTTAATATGATTTATTTCCCAGTCATCAACCGTAAAGAAGGGACCTATAGGAAGGAGTACCGAAGGAGCTTCATGAAGGTGAGCGAAGAGAAGAAATGTGCTACAACACAGAAGACTATAACCAATAAAATGCTTAAAGCAGATATTTCCAAAGGGAGAATAAGGCATGCTAAGAAAAGAAAAGGTTATCAAGAACAACTGGACCGGATCAATGAAGGGTATGCCCAAGAAATAAAAGAATTGAGAAGGAAGAGGGACCAATCAATGGAAAAATCCAACCAGGAAACTAATGACGGTCAACCCGAATTAGAAGAGGTACTGGACGCCAATAATAACAAAGACCAGGAGTACACTGGACACCTGGATACCAAAGATGAGGAGGAGAAGAAGGCAAGAAAACGGGAAGCCGAGGACTATCTGGTAGCCACAAAGTGGAAGAACCGCATGATAGGAATAGAGTGGAAAAACACAAAATAACCCCATGTATGTAGACCATGAAATGACTATTGTTAAGAGCAGATAATTTATAGTGGTAAACGACCTTTATCACCAGAATATTTAGAGTATAAAAAGAAAAAAAATATATATGTTAAAAATGATTACTATAAACGGACTCATTTAGTGATTAGAAGGATCACGTATTATGCCCAAATTATTGAAGGTAACTAATTGTCTATAGCAAACCTATTTACCCTATTGTGTTACAAAAAGTGTGTAGGATTAAGATATAGGCCAAACTATTTGTTACTTGTTAAAAAAGAACCAGATCTATCACACTAAAGGATAGAAAAATATGTATTGTAAACTAAATAATTTAATGAGAAAAAAGACATCTATTATGTCATAGAGAGCCAAAAGTGGCATGTAACTAAAATATACCTAGGATAATGACATGAACTTACTTTAAATACTCCTATGTTAGATTAATTTAGAGAGGAACTACTACTCTTTTATAACTAAAATTGCTATGCTATACCTAGAAGAAAAAAAAAGAGAGAAAAAATGTTTACCAAATGAATATTGTATGTAGCTAAATGTTTATTGTAATTATCAAATATTGTATACTCCATAAAAGAGAATAAAATCATCCAGAATAAGTGAAAACCACCATCACTTGAAGGAGTAGAGAAGAAGAATAACAAAGAGTGTAACATGAAAGAAGGATATTATTATGGAAAGTAAAGAGAGAGAAAAAAATGTTTATTCAATGAACCATGTAACCCCAAGAATGTCTATAAAATTAGATATCAATATATTGTTATTATATTATCACATTGTGTTGTAATTATCAAATATTGTATGTAGCAAAATATGTCAGAGAACATCTAACCAAGAACATTTTATATATGAATATTGTAAGCCCTGATAATTCAGGATAAGTATAAATTACTAACGAGAAAGAGAAACTTGTAAACTATTGTGAAAATAAAATATTATAAAATCTATATGTGAAAGACAACCGCATAATTATATGAGCATCAATGTAAGTGTGTAATTTTAAGAATACTCAAGTAAACTAAAACAATTGTCAACTAGTATAAAAAGTAACGATACGGCTAATAAAAAAGCATAGTTGAGAATATCAAGTCTGAAAAGAAATAATTACCTGTGAAAAGAAAGTATGTTATAAAGTATAAAAGAAGGAAATGTGATATAAATGAAAACCTCGGATACCTTGAATATTATATTGAAGATATTATATTATTGAAAATGAATGATATATGATATTTTATGTGTTGTGATAGTGCAACTATTGCCAGGTGCAATGTTTATTTTTTTCTCAGACAGAGAAGAGTATGCCTCTGAATCTGAGTATGTGTATTGAGGAACGGCAGAGAATGTAAGCCACAGTGAGCCGCTCTGATTCCGAACCCACTACAAAAGTTAGGGAGTTATATTGTAATGTATCAAGGGCTATTATGAAAAAAAAATCTAAGAGGTATAAAATATAAGAACCATTGAAATAATCACAAAGGTAAAGATATGTAATAAGAAAGAAAAATGTAATATGATAAGAGAGGAAATTGTTAATATAAGAAATAAGACCTATTGTAATTAGATGACTTAAAATGTAAGCAACTTGAAAAGAATACTAGTAGACTAAGAATTGTATCACTAGACAAGCAATCAAGCTAGTGTAACACACTAATAATATGTTAAAGATCAATGTAAAGAGTACAAGACAAAAAACAGTAGTAATATGTAGAAACTGACATGAAATGATAATTTTATCAAAAATTCAAAATTTTTTCTCAAATTATCAATTTTGAGGGGGGAGTATATGCAACATAACCAGATGTTACATAACCTAAACATATACTATCAGGTTTAATAAATGCATAATGATAATATAAATAGATAAGGTAATGATAAGAATAACCAAGAAGAGAGGAATCATGGAGGAAGAAAGAAGCAGAAGTGCCACAAGAAACAGTAAGCCCAAATACTGTTTGACACTACAACCAGACTATAACTGACACAAACTGATGGACAAATTTAAATTCACTTTAAGCTGTCAAGCGAGTCAGTGAATAATGTAAACAGAATATGATATGTTACTAAAAGATGATTAAATAAGAATCTGAATAATGTGAGATCAGAATCAGCATTTGGCTGATAATAAATTAAATATGACTAGTAATTATTGAGGCCAAGAACTAAAATTAGCAATGGCCACAAAATGAAAATGAAGCTATATTTCAATCTCAAATATACTTATGACAAATAAACACGTTTGTAAGAGGGAATCTTATACCAATAAGCTACCTCAGCAAAATTACCGAATTGTGAACTAATAAAAGCTTTTAAGGCAGAATTCCAGTATAGACGGTATGCCTTAACAAGGCCTAGACCAAACAATCATCAATGAGATGATTATTAGGAAGTAATAGAAATGTAGGTCACCTACACAAAACAATTGTTATGCTAAAACATAGCAATAAGCATTATTAAAATGATATGATTTATAATTCGATTGTTAGTTAGTAGAATAGAGCAAATTAATGTGAAACGAAATATCATAGTAAGTAGGAACAGTTCATTACAATGTCTAAAGTTAAGGTTTATTCATAATGTACAGTAATTAGACATCAGTACAGAATTAATAGTGTTCTCACATAAACGTTGGAGTGATAAAACGCGATGTAGAACACAAACAATATTAGTCAAAGTGTATAATCGCCGATTTTGATAAACAGACGACAGTGCGAAATAGTGTACCTGAACATTGTTTATGTAGCAATGTCAGTAAAAGTGAAACTAACTCGGTATCAAACTATATCAAATTAAAGAGGACAAAATATTCTTTAATTTGATGGCGATACAGCCCCAATCGCAACTATATTAAGTGCGTGAAAGGCGTTAGCATCATTTACAAAATATGTTTAAGAAATTTGGTCATCAACACCAATAACATCGATAGCTGTCAATCATCTTAGCGTTTGGCGGTTGGGAAACCGTTTTTAACGGTTGGAAAGACAATACGTCACGTTCATCACACCTGTCTAAGCCAATGACAAAATTTCTTAGTAATTAACAATGTTGCCTAGAGCCGATCAAGGTGTCGGGTATATAAGAGACCGCAACAGATTAACGACAGACACTTCTTAATCTCATTCGGCGTGAGACGTGCGCTGCCCATCTCAAAATTTCTAATTACTGACCGCGTCATTACCATAGCACATCAAAGGAAACAGTTTGACAACAACATACAACTACTTCAAGATATTCTACAAAGATTCGTTGTGATTATGTGCAGTATTATTTCATTTTAGTGCGGGAAAAAATAATGAACAGCAGAAAGAATTAAATAGTATTATTTATGATCCTGTAAGTTAGAAGCGGATCGAAATTCTCTGTTCAAGTGCGTGTGTAGTGAATAACGATAATCATTATAATCCGATTATCGAGGTGTTAATTAAAATTTTAATCGAAAGATTAAAATACCAGGTAACAGTGTAATCATTTTTTCATTTTTTCTACGAGCGCCATAACCTGTATGTTTTAATACACTGATCTGTACTGACGCAAAAACACTGAAACATTTTTTAGGTTACACCATGTCTAAATTTATTTTATGAATTTGTCAATATTAGTTAAGCTGAATGTTAGTTATAAGTGTTCTCGAAATATAACGTTGTAAATCATAAATCAAGCGTGACGAACGCATAACCTATGAAATAGGTTATTTTTATTTTTTATTTGTAATAGTAATACCAAAGATATTACTAGTCTATCTTATATAAAAAATTCATTAGCTATTGTGTAGGCATAAACTTTCTTTTTTGTGTCTCAAAGAACTTACACCTGAGATTTAATTAAAATTAATGTTTAAAGTAAAAAGAAATATCTGGACTTAGCCAGATTTACTGCTTATGTTCTGAGCAAGCCTTACAGGGTATGTAGTAACTTATTTACAATTGTACATCATTGTATGTTTTTAATTATATTTGTTTGAATTCTCTATAAAGGGTATGAATAAAAACCCATTATTAACAGAATAACTCGACTTAATTTATTTCTAAAAAGTATCTAAATATTTTATTCAGAAAAAACTCAAAACAACCTTCAGTTGTGATTAAATATTTTGAATAGCATTGCCATAAAGGTAATGAACAATTATTTTAATTTTTTAAAATCATTAATTAATTCTATTCATTGGTTTTCCATGGGATTTTCCCAAAATAAATCCGTGTGGCGCCCACTATTAAAAAAGGCAACTTAACCTTGTAGCTAAAGTGAGTTGGTTTTTGTAAACCGTTTTGACAGCTTATTGAACTTCTAGAAAACACGACCAGGTACGTGAAAGTATATTATATTTATTCTATTGTCCAGACATTACTAGACGTAACGTACTTAGACTGTTCTCGACCTGGAAGAGAAGTTTCACAGCTAGTATCAACAAGACGATCACCATCATCAAGCGACCAACTATTATACTTTACTATTAAACTTAAGCAAAGCTAGTATTTAAATAATATTAACACAACTATTTTATTTGTTTTATCTAAGGGAATTCTTTTCAGACAATTATAATTCTACAATTGTAAACACACTTTGAGTAACCTCGAATGTTACATTTTAAATCACTTTTGAGAGTCAGTAACCTTCAATTTTCAACCACTACAAACTTTAATATATTCCTAAATAATATTTTACACATAATTAAATTTTATTTAACCACCAACAGTTAAGGTATATTACAAATTGACGCATCCAGCGTGTGGCAATATAAACCACAACAAAGAGAGATTAGTACGTTACAAATTGGCGCCCAACGTGGGGCTTAAAAAAAAATATTAAATAAAAATATTTTTTTATATTGATAAACAGCCCGGTAGACACAAAAGAACTGCCATGCCTCGCACACCAGTGGGAGAGACAGAATTCGAAAATGGATGATAATGATGATGGAGTCAATACTTGAGGATAACCGGAAGTGGAGAGAAGAATGGAAGGTATCCGAAGACAAAAACATGGAACAAATGAGTCCAGAGCCTGAGGATAATGAAGAAAGAAAGGACGATGACAAACCAGCGATAGAAGAGATACCCAATGATGAAACCACAGAAGAATTGCAACCTGAAGATGAGGTCGAACAAGCTGAGAATGAAGGAGACTCCAATACATCATCGCCTGAAAATGAGCTTGACAGACACCAGGAAGATGGTCAATATAAGGAGATCGATACCGGAAGTATAGAGAACACTCAGGTAATGAAGGAAGCGGAAGAGTTAGTAGCCGAGAATGAAGACTTAGAACAAAATAATCTGCCAATGTGTGATTATCAAGTGGAGACAACAGAATTACCCAGAAATACAACTACCAAAGAAGTGAATTCGAAAATTAAAATTCATGAAGAAAGGAACGAAATAATTAAGAAAACGGAAGAAAAGGAGGCGAAGATAAGAAGAATACTACGTCCAAAGAAGACTAGGGTAACAAAGGAATTAATCGAAATGACTCGAAGTGGTCTAGTTAATATGATTTATTTCCCAGTCATCAACCGTAAAGAAGGGACCTATAGGAAGGAGTACCGAAGGAGCTTCATGAAGGTGAGCGAAGAGAAGAAATGTGCTACAACACAGAAGACTATAACCAATAAAATGCTTAAAGCAGATATTTCCAAAGGGAGAATAAGGCATGCTAAGAAAAGAAAAGGTTATCAAGAACAACTGGACCGGATCAATGAAGGGTATGCCCAAGAAATAAAAGAATTGAGAAGGAAGAGGGACCAATCAATGGAAAAATCCAACCAGGAAACTAATGACGGTCAACCCGAATTAGAAGAGGTACTGGACGCCAATAATAACAAAGACCAGGAGTACACTGGACACCTGGATACCAAAGATGAGGAGGAGAAGAAGGCAAGAAAACGGGAAGCCGAGGACTATCTGGTAGCCACAAAGTGGAAGAACCGCATGATAGGAATAGAGTGGAAAAACACAAAATAACCCCATGTATGTAGACCATGAAATGACTATTGTTAAGAGCAGATAATTTATAGTGGTAAACGACCTTTATCACCAGAATATTTAGAGTATAAAAAGAAAAAAAATATATATGTTAAAAATGATTACTATAAACGGACTCATTTAGTGATTAGAAGGATCACGTATTATGCCCAAATTATTGAAGGTAACTAATTGTCTATAGCAAACCTATTTACCCTATTGTGTTACAAAAAGTGTGTAGGATTAAGATATAGGCCAAACTATTTGTTACTTGTTAAAAAAGAACCAGATCTATCACACTAAAGGATAGAAAAATATGTATTGTAAACTAAATAATTTAATGAGAAAAAAGACATCTATTATGTCATAGAGAGCCAAAAGTGGCATGTAACTAAAATATACCTAGGATAATGACATGAACTTACTTTAAATACTCCTATGTTAGATTAATTTAGAGAGGAACTACTACTCTTTTATAACTAAAATTGCTATGCTATACCTAGAAGAAAAAAAAAGAGAGAAAAAATGTTTACCAAATGAATATTGTATGTAGCTAAATGTTTATTGTAATTATCAAATATTGTATACTCCATAAAAGAGAACTAAAATCATCCAGAATAAGTGAAAACCACCATCACTTGAAGGAGTAGAGAAGAAGAATAACAAAGAGTGTAACATGAAAGAAGGATATTATTATGGAAAGTAAAGAGAGAGAAAAAAATGTTTATTCAATGAACCATGTAACCCCAAGAATGTCTATAAAATTAGATATCAATATATTGTTATTATATTATCACATTGTGTTGTAATTATCAAATATTGTATGTAGCAAAATATGTCAGAGAACATCTAACCAAGAACATTTTATATATGAATATTGTAAGCCCTGATAATTCAGGATAAGTATAAATTACTAACGAGAAAGAGAAACTTGTAAACTATTGTGAAAATAAAATATTATAAAATCTATATGTGAAAGACAACCGCATAATTATATGAGCATCAATGTAAGTGTGTAATTTTAAGAATACTCAAGTAAACTAAAACAATTGTCAACTAGTATAAAAAGTAACGATACGGCTAATAAAAAAGCATAGTTGAGAATATCAAGTCTGAAAAGAAATAATTACCTGTGAAAAGAAAGTATGTTATAAAGTATAAAAGAAGGAAATGTGATATAAATGAAAACCTCGGATACCTTGAATATTATATTGAAGATATTATATTATTGAAAATGAATGATATATGATATTTTATGTGTTGTGATAGTGCAACTATTGCCAGGTGCAATGTTTATTTTTTTCTCAGACAGAGAAGAGTATGCCTCTGAATCTGAGTATGTGTATTGAGGAACGGCAGAGAATGTAAGCCACAGTGAGCCGCTCTGATTCCGAACCCACTACAAAAGTTAGGGAGTTATATTGTAATGTATCAAGGGCTATTATGAAAAAAAAATCTAAGAGGTATAAAATATAAGAACCATTGAAATAATCACAAAGGTAAAGATATGTAATAAGAAAGAAAAATGTAATATGATAAGAGAGGAAATTGTTAATATAAGAAATAAGACCTATTGTAATTAGATGACTTAAAATGTAAGCAACTTGAAAAGAATACTAGTAGACTAAGAATTGTATCACTAGACAAGCAATCAAGCTAGTGTAACACACTAATAATATGTTAAAGATCAATGTAAAGAGTACAAGACAAAAAACAGTAGTAATATGTAGAAACTGACATGAAATGATAATTTTATCAAAAATTCAAAATTTTTTCTCAAATTATCAATTTTGAGGGGGGAGTATATGCAACATAACCAGATGTTACATAACCTAAACATATACTATCAGGTTTAATAAATGCATAATGATAATATAAATAGATAAGGTAATGATAAGAATAACCAAGAAGAGAGGAATCATGGAGGAAGAAAGAAGCAGAAGTGCCACAAGAAACAGTAAGCCCAAATACTGTTTGACACTACAACCAGACTATAACTGACACAAACTGATGGACAAATTTAAATTCACTTTAAGCTGTCAAGCGAGTCAGTGAATAATGTAAACAGAATATGATATGTTACTAAAAGATGATTAAATAAGAATCTGAATAATGTGAGATCAGAATCAGCATTTGGCTGATAATAAATTAAATATGACTAGTAATTATTGAGGCCAAGAACTAAAATTAGCAATGGCCACAAAATGAAAATGAAGCTATATTTCAATCTCAAATATACTTATGACAAATAAACACGTTTGTAAGAGGGAATCTTATACCAATAAGCTACCTCAGCAAAATTACCGAATTGTGAACTAATAAAAGCTTTTAAGGCAGAATTCCAGTATAGACGGTATGCCTTAACAAGGCCTAGACCAAACAATCATCAATGAGATGATTATTAGGAAGTAATAGAAATGTAGGTCACCTACACAAAACAATTGTTATGCTAAAACATAGCAATAAGCATTATTAAAATGATATGATTTATAATTCGATTGTTAGTTAGTAGAATAGAGCAAATTAATGTGAAACGAAATATCATAGTAAGTAGGAACAGTTCATTACAATGTCTAAAGTTAAGGTTTATTCATAATGTACAGTAATTAGACATCAGTACAGAATTAATAGTGTTCTCACATAAACGTTGGAGTGATAAAACGCGATGTAGAACACAAACAATATTAGTCAAAGTGTATAATCGCCGATTTTGATAAACAGACGACAGTGCGAAATAGTGTACCTGAACATTGTTTATGTAGCAATGTCAGTAAAAGTGAAACTAACTCGGTATCAAACTATATCAAATTAAAGAGGACAAAATATTCTTTAATTTGATGGCGATACAGCCCCAATCGCAACTATATTAAGTGCGTGAAAGGCGTTAGCATCATTTACAAAATATGTTTAAGAAATTTGGTCATCAACACCAATAACATCGATAGCTGTCAATCATCTTAGCGTTTGGCGGTTGGGAAACCGTTTTTAACGGTTGAAAAGACAATACGTCACGTTCATCACACCTGTCTAAGCCAATGACAAAATTTCTTAGTAATTAACAATGTTGCCTAGAGCCGATCAAGGTGTCGGGTATATAAGAGACCGCAACAGATTAACGACAGACACTTCTTAATCTCATTCGGCGTGAGACGTGCGCTGCCCATCTCAAAATTTCTAATTACTGACCGCGTCATTACCATAGCACATCAAAGGAAACAGTTTGACAACAACATACAACTACTTCAAGATATTCTACGAAGATTCGTTGTGATTATGTGCAGTATTATTTCATTTTAGTGCGGGAAAAAATAATGAACAGCAGAAAGAATTAAATAGTATTATTTATGATCCTGTAAGTTAGAAGCGGATCGAAATTCTCTGTTCAAGTGCGTGTGTAGTGAATAACGATAATCATTATAATCCGATTATCGAGGTGTTAATTAAAATTTTAATCGAAAGATTAAAATACCAGGTAACAGTGTAATCATTTTTTCATTTTTTCTACGAGCGCCATAACCTGTACGTTTTAATACACTGATCTGTACTGATGCAAAAACACTGGAACATTTTTTAGGTTACACCATGTCTAAATTTATTTTATGAATTTGTCAATATTAGTTAAGCTGAATGTTAGTTATAAGTGTTCTCGAAATATAACGTTGTAAATCATAAATCAAGCGTGACGAACGCATAACCTATGAAATAGGTTATTTTTATTTTTTATTTGTAATAGTAATACCAAAGATATTACTAGTCTATCTTATATAAAAAATTCATTAGCTATTGTGTAGGCATAAACTTTCTTTTTTGTGTCTCAAAGAACTTACACCTGAGATTTAATTAAAATTAATGTTTAAAGTAAAAAGAAATATCTGGACTTAGCCAGATTTACTGCTTATGTTCTGAGCAAGCCTTACAGGGTATGTAGTAACTTATTTACAATTGTACATCATTGTATGTTTTTAATTATATTTGTTTGAATTCTCTATAAAGGGTATGAATAAAAACCTATTATTAACAGAATAACTCGACTTAATTTATTTCTAAAAAGTATCTAAATATTTTATTCAGAAAAAACTCAAAACAACCTTCAGTTGTGATTAAATATTTTGAATAGCATTGCCATAAAGGTAATGAACAATTATTTTAATTTTTTAAAATCATTAATTAATTCTATTCATTGGTTTTCCACGGGATTTTCCCAAAATAAATCCGTGTTGCGCCCACTATTAAAAAAGGCATCTTAACCTTGTAGCTAAAGTGAGTTGGTTTTTGTAAACCGTTTTGACAGCTTATTGAACTTCTAGAAAACACGACCAGGTACGTGAAAGTATATTATATTTATTCTATTGTCCAGACATTACTAGACGTAACGTACTTAGACTGTTCTCGACCTGGAAGAGAAGTTTCACAGCTAGTATCAACAAGACGATCACCATCATCAAGCGACCAACTATTATACTTTACTATTAAACTTAAGCAAAGCTAGTATTTAAATAATATTAACACAACTATTTTATTTGTTTTATCTAAGGGAATTCTTTTCAGACAATTATAATTCTACAATTGTAAACACACTTTGAGTAACCTCGAATGTTACATTTTAAATCACTTTTGAGAGTCAGTAACCTTCAATTTTCAACCACTACAAACTTTAATATATTCCTAAATAATATTTTACACATAATTAAATTTTATTTAACCACCAACAGTTAAGGTATATTACAAATTGACGCATCCAGCGTGTGGCAATATAAACCACAACAAAGAGAGATTAGTACGTTACAAATTGGCGCCCAACGTGGGGCTTAAAAAAAATATTAAATAAAAATATTTTTTTATATTGATAAACAGCCCGGTATACACAAAAGAACTGCCATGCCTCGCACACCAGTGGGAGAGACAGAATTCGAAAAATGGATGATAATGATGATGGAGTCAATACTTGAGGATAACCGGAAGTGGAGAGAAGAATGGAAGGTATCCGAAGACAAAAACATGGAACAAATGAGTCCAGAGCCTGAGGATAATGAAGAAAGAAAGGACGATGACAAACCAGCGATAGAAGAGATACCCAATGATGAAACCACAGAAGAATTGCAACCTGAAGATGAGGTCGAACAAGCTGAGAATGAAGGAGACTCCAATACATCATCGCCTGAAAATGAGCTTGACAGACACCAGGAAGATGTTCAATATAAGGAGATCGATACCGGAAGTATAGAGAACACTCAGGTAATGAAGGAAGCGGAAGAGTTAGTAGCCGAGAATGAAGACTTAGAACAAAATAATCTGCCAATGTGTGATTATCAAGTGGAGACAACAGAATTACCCAGAAATACAACTACCAAAGAAGTGAATTCGAAAATTAAAATTCATGAAGAAAGGAACGAAATAATTAAGAAAACGGAAGAAAAGGAGGCGAAGATAAGAAGAATACTACGTCCAAAGAAGACTAGGGTAACAAAGGAATTAATCGAAATGACTCGAAGTGGTCTAGTTAATATGATTTATTTCCCAGTCATCAACCGTAAAGAAGGGACCTATAGGAAGGAGTACCGAAGGAGCTTCATGAAGGTGAGCGAAGAGAAGAAATGTGCTACAACACAGAAGACTATAACCAATAAAATGCTTAAAGCAGATATTTCCAAAGGGAGAATAAGGCATGCTAAGAAAAGAAAAGGTTATCAAGAACAACTGGACCGGATCAATGAAGGGTATGCCCAAGAAATAAAAGAATTGAGAAGGAAGAGGGACCAATCAATGGAAAAATCCAACCAGGAAACTAATGACGGTCAACCCGAATTAGAAGAGGTACTGGACGCCAATAATAACAAAGACCAGGAGTACACTGGACACCTGGATACCAAAGATGAGGAGGAGAAGAAGGCAAGAAAACGGGAAGCCGAGGACTATCTGGTAGCCACAAAGTGGAAGAACCGCATGATAGGAATAGAGTGGAAAAACACAAAATAACCCCATGTATGTAGACCATGAAATGACTATTGTTAAGAGCAGATAATTTATAGTGGTAAACGACCTTTATCACCAGAATATTTAGAGTATAAAAAGAAAAAAAATATATATGTTAAAAATGATTACTATAAACGGACTCATTTAGTGATTAGAAGGATCACGTATTATGCCCAAATTATTGAAGGTAACTAATTGTCTATAGCAAACCTATTTACCCTATTGTGTTACAAAAAGTGTGTAGGATTAAGATATAGGCCAAACTATTTGTTACTTGTTAAAAAAGAACCAGATCTATCACACTAAAGGATAGAAAAATATGTATTGTAAACTAAATAATTTAATGAGAAAAAAGACATCTATTATGTCATAGAGAGCCAAAAGTGGCATGTAACTAAAATATACCTAGGATAATGACATGAACTTACTTTAAATACTCCTATGTTAGATTAATTTAGAGAGGAACTACTACTCTTTTATAACTAAAATTGCTATGCTATACCTAGAAGAAAAAAAAGAGAGAAAAAATGTTTACCAAATGAATATTGTATGTAGCTAAATGTTTATTGTAATTATCAAATATTGTATACTCCATAAAAGAGAACTAAAATCATCCAGAATAAGTGAAAACCACCATCACTTGAAGGAGTAGAGAAGAAGAATAACAAAGAGTGTAACATGAAAGAAGGATATTATTATGGAAAGTAAAGAGAGAGAAAAAAATGTTTATTCAATGAACCATGTAACCCCAAGAATGTCTATAAAATTAGATATCAATATATTGTTATTATATTATCACATTGTGTTGTAATTATCAAATATTGTATGTAGCAAAATATGTCAGAGAACATCTAACCAAGAACATTTTATATATGAATATTGTAAGCCCTGATAATTCAGGATAAGTATAAATTACTAACGAGAAAGAGAAACTTGTAAACTATTGTGAAAATAAAATATTATAAAATCTATATGTGAAAGACAACCGCATAATTATATGAGCATCAATGTAAGTGTGTAATTTTAAGAATACTCAAGTAAACTAAAACAATTGTCAACTAGTATAAAAAGTAACGATACGGCTAATAAAAAAGCATAGTTGAGAATATCAAGTCTGAAAAGAAATAATTACCTGTGAAAAGAAAGTATGTTATAAAGTATAAAAGAAGGAAATGTGATATAAATGAAAACCTCGGATACCTTGAATATTATATTGAAGATATTATATTATTGAAAATGAATGATATATGATATTTTATGTGTTGTGATAGTGCAACTATTGCCAGGTGCAATGTTTATTTTTTTCTCAGACAGAGAAGAGTATGCCTCTGAATCTGAGTATGTGTATTGAGGAACGGCAGAGAATGTAAGCCACAGTGAGCCGCTCTGATTCCGAACCCACTACAAAAGTTAGGGAGTTATATTGTAATGTATCAAGGGCTATTATGAAAAAAAAATCTAAGAGGTATAAAATATAAGAACCATTGAAATAATCACAAAGGTAAAGATATGTAATAAGAAAGAAAAATGTAATATGATAAGAGAGGAAATTGTTAATATAAGAAATAAGACCTATTGTAATTAGATGACTTAAAATGTAAGCAACTTGAAAAGAATACTAGTAGACTAAGAATTGTATCACTAGACAAGCAATCAAGCTAGTGTAACACACTAATAATATGTTAAAGATCAATGTAAAGAGTACAAGACAAAAAACAGTAGTAATATGTAGAAACTGACATGAAATGATAATTTTATCAAAAATTCAAAATTTTTTCTCAAATTATCAATTTTGAGGGGGGAGTATATGCAACATAACCAGATGTTACATAACCTAAACATATACTATCAGGTTTAATAAATGCATAATGATAATATAAATAGATAAGGTAATGATAAGAATAACCAAGAAGAGAGGAATCATGGAGGAAGAAAGAAGCAGAAGTGCCACAAGAAACAGTAAGCCCAAATACTGTTTGACACTACAACCAGACTATAACTGACACAAACTGATGGACAAATTTAAATTCACTTTAAGCTGTCAAGCGAGTCAGTGAATAATGTAAACAGAATATGATATGTTACTAAAAGATGATTAAATAAGAATCTGAATAATGTGAGATCAGAATCAGCATTTGGCTGATAATAAATTAAATATGACTAGTAATTATTGAGGCCAAGAACTAAAATTAGCAATGGCCACAAAATGAAAATGAAGCTATATTTCAATCTCAAATATACTTATGACAAATAAACACGTTTGTAAGAGGGAATCTTATACCAATAAGCTACCTCAGCAAAATTACCGAATTGTGAACTAATAAAAGCTTTTAAGGCAGAATTCCAGTATAGACGGTATGCCTTAACAAGGCCTAGACCAAACAATCATCAATGAGATGATTATTAGGAAGTAATAGAAATGTAGGTCACCTACACAAAACAATTGTTATGCTAAAACATAGCAATAAGCATTATTAAAATGATATGATTTATAATTCGATTGTTAGTTAGTAGAATAGAGCAAATTAATGTGAAACGAAATATCATAGTAAGTAGGAACAGTTCATTACAATGTCTAAAGTTAAGGTTTATTCATAATGTACAGTAATTAGACATCAGTACAGAATTAATAGTGTTCTCACATAAACGTTGGAGTGATAAAACGCGATGTAGAACACAAACAATATTAGTCAAAGTGTATAATCGCCGATTTTGATAAACAGACGACAGTGCGAAATAGTGTACCTGAACATTGTTTATGTAGCAATGTCAGTAAAAGTGAAACTAACTCGGTATCAAACTATATCAAATTAAAGAGGACAAAATATTCTTTAATTTGATGGCGATACAGCCCCAATCGCAACTATATTAAGTGCGTGAAAGGCGTTAGCATCATTTACAAAATATGTTTAAGAAATTTGGTCATCAACACCAATAACATCGATAGCTGTCAATCATCTTAGCGTTTGGCGGTTGGGAAACCGTTTTTAACGGTTGGAAAGACAATACGTCACGTTCATCACACCTGTCTAAGCCAATGACAAAATTTCTTAGTAATTAACAATGTTGCCTAGAGCCGATCAAGGTGTCGGGTATATAAGAGACCGCAACAGATTAACGACAGACACTTCTTAATCTCATTCGGCGTGAGACGTGCGCTGCCCATCTCAAAATTTCTAATTACTGACCGCGTCATTACCATAGCACATCAAAGGAAACAGTTTGACAACAACATACAACTACTTCAAGATATTCTACAAAGATTCGTTGTGATTATGTGCAGTATTATTTCATTTTAGTGCGGGAAAAAATAATGAACAGCAGAAAGAATTAAATAGTATTATTTATGATCCTGTAAGTTAGAAGCGGATCGAAATTCTCTGTTCAAGTGCGTGTGTAGTGAATAACGATAATCATTATAATCCGATTATCGAGGTGTTAATTAAAATTTTAATCGAAAGATTAAAATACCAGGTAACAGTGTAATCATTTTTTCATTTTTTCTACGAGCGCCATAACCTGTATGTTTTAATACACTGATCTGTACTGACGCAAAAACACTGAAACATTTTTTAGGTTACACCATGTCTAAATTTATTTTATGAATTTGTCAATATTAGTTAAGCTGAATGTTAGTTATAAGTGTTCTCGAAATATAACGTTGTAAATCATAAATCAAGCGTGACGAACGCATAACCTATGAAATAGGTTATTTTTATTTTTTATTTGCAATAGTAATACCAAAGATATTACTAAGTCTATCTTATATAAAAAATTCATTAGCTATTGTGTAGGCATAAACTTTCTTTTTTGTGTCTCAAAGAACTTACACCTGAGATTTAATTAAAATTAATGTTTAAAGTAAAAAGAAATATCTGGACTTAGCCAGATTTACTGCTTATGTTCTGAGCAAGCCTTACAGGGTATGTAGTAACTTATTTACAATTGTACATCATTGTATGTTTTTAATTATATTTGTTTGAATTCTCTATAAAGGGTATGAATAAAAACCCATTATTAACAGAATAACTCGACTTAATTTATTTCTAAAAAGTATCTAAATATTTTATTCAGAAAAAACTCAAAACAACCTTCAGTTGTGATTAAATATTTTGAATAGCATTGCCATAAAGGTAATGAACAATTATTTTAATTTTTTAAAATCATTAATTAATTCTATTCATTGGTTTTCCATGGGATTTTCCCAAAATAAATCCGTGTGGCGCCCACTATTAAAAAAGGCAACTTAACCTTGTAGCTAAAGTGAGTTGGTTTTTGTAAACCGTTTTGACAGCTTATTGAACTTCTAGAAAACACGACCAGGTACGTGAAAGTATATTATATTTATTCTATTGTCCAGACATTACTAGACGTAACGTACTTAGACTGTTCTCGACCTGGAAGAGAAGTTTCACAGCTAGTATCAACAAGACGATCACCATCATCAAGCGACCAACTATTATACTTTACTATTAAACTTAAGCAAAGCTAGTATTTAAATAATATTAACACAACTATTTTATTTGTTTTATCTAAGGGAATTCTTTTCAGACAATTATAATTCTACAATTGTAAACACACTTTGAGTAACCTCGAATGTTACATTTTAAATCACTTTTGAGAGTCAGTAACCTTCAATTTTCAACCACTACAAACTTTAATATATTCCTAAATAATATTTTACACATAATTAAATTTTATTTAACCACCAACAGTTAAGGTATATTACAAATTGACGCATCCAGCGTGTGGCAATATAAACCACAACAAAGAGAGATTAGTACGTTACAAATTGGCGCCCAATGTGGGGCTTAAAAAAAAATATTAAATAAAAATATTTTTTTATATTGATAAACAGCCCGGTAGACACAAAAGAACTGCCATGCCTCGCACACCAGTGGGAGAGACAAAAACATGGAACAAATGAGTCCAGAGCCTGAGGATAATGAAGAAAGAAAGGACGATGACAAACCAGCGATAGAAGAGATACCCAATGATGAAACCACAGAAGAATTGCAACCTGAAGATGAGGTCGAACAAGCTGAGAATGAAGGAGACTCCAATACATCATCGCCTGAAAATGAGCTTGACAGACACCAGGAAGATGTTCAATATAAGGAGATCGATACCGGAAGTATAGAGAACACTCAGGTAATGAAGGAAGCGGAAGAGTTAGTAGCCGAGAATGAAGACTTAGAACAAAATAATCTGCCAATGTGTGATTATCAAGTGGAGACAACAGAATTACCCAGAAATACAACTACCAAAGAAGTGAATTCGAAAATTAAAATTCATGAAGAAAGGAACGAAATAATTAAGAAAACGGAAGAAAAGGAGGCGAAGATAAGAAGAATACTACGTCCAAAGAAGACTAGGGTAACAAAGGAATTAATCGAAATGACTCGAAGTGGTCTAGTTAATATGATTTATTTCCCAGTCATCAACCGTAAAGAAGGGACCTATAGGAAGGAGTACCGAAGGAGCTTCATGAAGGTGAGCGAAGAGAAGAAATGTGCTACAACACAGAAGACTATAACCAATAAAATGCTTAAAGCAGATATTTCCAAAGGGAGAATAAGGCATGCTAAGAAAAGAAAAGGTTATCAAGAACAACTGGACCGGATCAATGAAGGGTATGCCCAAGAAATAAAAGAATTGAGAAGGAAGAGGGACCAATCAATGGAAAAATCCAACCAGGAAACTAATGACGGTCAACCCGAATTAGAAGAGGTACTGGACGCCAATAATAACAAAGACCAGGAGTACACTGGACACCTGGATACCAAAGATGAGGAGGAGAAGAAGGCAAGAAAACGGGAAGCCGAGGACTATCTGGTAGCCACAAAGTGGAAGAACCGCATGATAGGAATAGAGTGGAAAAACACAAAATAACCCCATGTATGTAGACCATGAAATGACTATTGTTAAGAGCAGATAATTTATAGTGGTAAACGACCTTTATCACCAGAATATTTAGAGTATAAAAAGAAAAAAAATATATATGTTAAAAATGATTACTATAAACGGACTCATTTAGTGATTAGAAGGATCACGTATTATGCCCAAATTATTGAAGGTAACTAATTGTCTATAGCAAACCTATTTACCCTATTGTGTTACAAAAAGTGTGTAGGATTAAGATATAGGCCAAACTATTTGTTACTTGTTAAAAAAGAACCAGATCTATCACACTAAAGGATAGAAAAATATGTATTGTAAACTAAATAATTTAATGAGAAAAAAGACATCTATTATGTCATAGAGAGCCAAAAGTGGCATGTAACTAAAATATACCTAGGATAATGACATGAACTTACTTTAAATACTCCTATGTTAGATTAATTTAGAGAGGAACTACTACTCTTTTATAACTAAAATTGCTATGCTATACCTAGAAGAAAAAAAAGAGAGAAAAAATGTTTACCAAATGAATATTGTATGTAGCTAAATGTTTATTGTAATTATCAAATATTGTATACTCCATAAAAGAGAACTAAAATCATCCAGAATAAGTGAAAACCACCATCACTTGAAGGAGTAGAGAAGAAGAATAACAAAGAGTGTAACATGAAAGAAGGATATTATTATGGAAAGTAAAGAGAGAGAAAAAAATGTTTATTCAATGAACCATGTAACCCCAAGAATGTCTATAAAATTAGATATCAATATATTGTTATTATATTATCACATTGTGTTGTAATTATCAAATATTGTATGTAGCAAAATATGTCAGAGAACATCTAACCAAGAACATTTTATATATGAATATTGTAAGCCCTGATAATTCAGGATAAGTATAAATTACTAACGAGAAAGAGAAACTTGTAAACTATTGTGAAAATAAAATATTATAAAATCTATATGTGAAAGACAACCGCATAATTATATGAGCATCAATGTAAGTGTGTAATTTTAAGAATACTCAAGTAAACTAAAACAATTGTCAACTAGTATAAAAAGTAACGATACGGCTAATAAAAAAGCATAGTTGAGAATATCAAGTCTGAAAAGAAATAATTACCTGTGAAAAGAAAGTATGTTATAAAGTATAAAAGAAGGAAATGTGATATAAATGAAAACCTCGGATACCTTGAATATTATATTGAAGATATTATATTATTGAAAATGAATGATATATGATATTTTATGTGTTGTGATAGTGCAACTATTGCCAGGTGCAATGTTTATTTTTTTCTCAGACAGAGAAGAGTATGCCTCTGAATCTGAGTATGTGTATTGAGGAACGGCAGAGAATGTAAGCCACAGTGAGCCGCTCTGATTCCGAACCCACTACAAAAGTTAGGGAGTTATATTGTAATGTATCAAGGGCTATTATGAAAAAAAAATCTAAGAGGTATAAAATATAAGAACCATTGAAATAATCACAAAGGTAAAGATATGTAATAAGAAAGAAAAATGTAATATGATAAGAGAGGAAATTGTTAATATAAGAAATAAGACCTATTGTAATTAGATGACTTAAAATGTAAGCAACTTGAAAAGAATACTAGTAGACTAAGAATTGTATCACTAGACAAGCAATCAAGCTAGTGTAACACACTAATAATATGTTAAAGATCAATGTAAAGAGTACAAGACAAAAAACAGTAGTAATATGTAGAAACTGACATGAAATGATAATTTTATCAAAAATTCAAAATTTTTTCTCAAATTATCAATTTTGAGGGGGGAGTATATGCAACATAACCAGATGTTACATAACCTAAACATATACTATCAGGTTTAATAAATGCATAATGATAATATAAATAGATAAGGTAATGATAAGAATAACCAAGAAGAGAGGAATCATGGAGGAAGAAAGAAGCAGAAGTGCCACAAGAAACAGTAAGCCCAAATACTGTTTGACACTACAACCAGACTATAACTGACACAAACTGATGGACAAATTTAAATTCACTTTAAGCTGTCAAGCGAGTCAGTGAATAATGTAAACAGAATATGATATGTTACTAAAAGATGATTAAATAAGAATCTGAATAATGTGAGATCAGAATCAGCATTTGGCTGATAATAAATTAAATATGACTAGTAATTATTGAGGCCAAGAACTAAAATTAGCAATGGCCACAAAATGAAAATGAAGCTATATTTCAATCTCAAATATACTTATGACAAATAAACACGTTTGTAAGAGGGAATCTTATACCAATAAGCTACCTCAGCAAAATTACCGAATTGTGAACTAATAAAAGCTTTTAAGGCAGAATTCCAGTATAGACGGTATGCCTTAACAAGGCCTAGACCAAACAATCATCAATGAGATGATTATTAGGAAGTAATAGAAATGTAGGTCACCTACACAAAACAATTGTTATGCTAAAACATAGCAATAAGCATTATTAAAATGATATGATTTATAATTCGATTGTTAGTTAGTAGAATAGAGCAAATTAATGTGAAACGAAATATCATAGTAAGTAGGAACAGTTCATTACAATGTCTAAAGTTAAGGTTTATTCATAATGTACAGTAATTAGACATCAGTACAGAATTAATAGTGTTCTCACATAAACGTTGGAGTGATAAAACGCGATTTAGAACACAAACAATATTAGTCAAAGTGTATAATCGCCGATTTTGATAAACAGACGACAGTGCGAAATAGTGTACCTGAACATTGTTTATGTAGCAATGTCAGTAAAAGTGAAACTAACTCGGTATCAAACTATATCAAATTAAAGAGGACAAAATATTCTTTAATTTGATGGCGATACAGCCCCAATCGCAACTATATTAAGTGCGTGAAAGGCGTTAGCATCATTTACAAAATATGTTTAAGAAATTTGGTCATCAACACCAATAACATCGATAGCTGTCAATCATCTTAGCGTTTGGCGGTTGGGAAACCGTTTTTAACGGTTGGAAAGACAATACGTCACGTTCATCACACCTGTCTAAGCCAATGACAAAATTTCTTAGTAATTAACAATGTTGCCTAGAGCCGATCAAGGTGTCGGGTATATAAGAGACCGCAACAGATTAACGACAGACACTTCTTAATCTCATTCGGCGTGAGACGTGCGCTGCCCATCTCAAAATTTCTAATTACTGACCGCGTCATTACCATAGCACATCAAAGGAAACAGTTTGACAACAACATACAACTACTTCAAGATATTCTACGAAGATTCGTTGTGATTATGTGCAGTATTATTTCATTTTAGTGCGGGAAAAAATAATGAACAGCAGAAAGAATTAAATAGTATTATTTATGATCCTGTAAGTTAGAAGCGGATCGAAATTCTCTGTTCAAGTGCGTGTGTAGTGAATAACGATAATCATTATAATCCGATTATCGAGGTGTTAATTAAAATTTTAATCGAAAGATTAAAATACCAGGTAACAGTGTAATCATTTTTTCATTTTTTCTACGAGCGCCATAACCTGTACGTTTTAATACACTGATCTGTACTGATGCAAAAACACTGGAACATTTTTTAGGTTACACCATGTCTAAATTTATTTTATGAATTTGTCAATATTAGTTAAGCTGAATGTTAGTTATAAGTGTTCTCGAAATATAACGTTGTAAATCATAAATCAAGCGTGACGAACGCATAACCTATGAAATAGGTTATTTTTATTTTTTATTTGTAATAGTAATACCAAAGATATTACTAGTCTATCTTATATAAAAAATTCATTAGCTATTGTGTAGGCATAAACTTTCTTTTTTGTGTCTCAAAGAACTTACACCTGAGATTTAATTAAAATTAATGTTTAAAGTAAAAAGAAATATCTGGACTTAGCCAGATTTACTGCTTATGTTCTGAGCAAGCCTTACAGGGTATGTAGTAACTTATTTACAATTGTACATCATTGTATGTTTTTAATTATATTTGTTTGAATTCTCTATAAAGGGTATGAATAAAAACCTATTATTAACAGAATAACTCGACTTAATTTATTTCTAAAAAGTATCTAAATATTTTATTCAGAAAAAACTCAAAACAACCTTCAGTTGTGATTAAATATTTTGAATAGCATTGCCATAAAGGTAATGAACAATTATTTTAATTTTTTAAAATCATTAATTAATTCTATTCATTGGTTTTCCACGGGATTTTCCCAAAATAAATCCGTGTGGCGCCCACTATTAAACAAGGCAACTTAACCTTGTAGCTAAAGTGAGTTGGTTTTTGTAAACCGTTTTGACAGCTTATTGAACTTCTAGAAAACACGACCAGGTACGTGAAAGTATATTATATTTATTCTATTGTCCAGACATTACTAGACGTAACGTACTTAGACTGTTCTCGACCTGGAAGAGAAGTTTCACAGCTAGTATCAACAAGACGATCACCATCATCAAGCGACCAACTATTATACTTTACTATTAAACTTAAGCAAAGCTAGTATTTAAATAATATTAACACAACTATTTTATTTGTTTTATCTAAGGGAATTCTTTTCAGACAATTATAATTCTACAATTGTAAACACACTTTGAGTAACCTCGAATGTTACATTTTAAATCACTTTTGAGAGTCAGTAACCTTCAATTTTCAACCACTACAAACTTTAATATATTCCTAAATAATATTTTACACATAATTAAATTTTATTTAACCACCAACAGTTAAGGTATATTACAAATTGACGCATCCAGCGTGTGGCAATATAAACCACAACAAAGAGAGATTAGTACGTTACAATATATATATATTGTAACGTTACATAACCCAGTCCCAAAAATGATAACGTAATCACCCCACTATAAAGGTCAGAAATGGGTATAATATACCTAGCTCTAGATTAATTTATATCACAAAACATTATAAACTATACTTAATTGATATAAAGTGTACAAAGTGAGTTATAGTGTACCCAGTGAGAAAATAAGTGATTTTAAAAGGAGCATCTCACAGACTTATGCTGTAGATGGAGAAACAATTGATTATAATGGTAGACTATATGCTACTGACCAATTATGTGTTTTGTTGGAATATTGTATAATTTGTATTGTGTAGGCAACTAAGATTTTGTACCTAGGTTTAATTTTATATTTAATAGAATAATTATGTTTGAATATAAGATAACCCAGGGTTAAATATAAAATAATAATAAAAATAAAATAATACTGTATGAGTAAAATGGCAGTAGAAAATAGTTCAGTGTAAGGATACTATAAGAAATTAATAAATAATATATAAATACAATTAAAGGAAATAAAAATATTAAAGACCTATATATAAAATTAAGAGGAAATAAAAGGAAAAACCTCAAATAAATCAAATTGGATAATAAACCAAAGTTAAAAAGGATTATTTTTCTATAAATAAGAAATAAATTTATAATAATTAAAAACAGCCTATATACCCAAAAGTATATAGATGCACCAATAAAAAATGATATACAAATTATTGGTTACTAACAGTAACCACCTAACAAGATATGAATTAATTGTTAAAACGATTGAAAACCGTTCGTTTGAGAAAAAGTGGAATGCCATCAAAAATTTAATAAAACCTTATAAAAACTTACGGAAACACTGCCAAATTGAATAAAATTTAACTAGTAGTATCCACCTTATGTTACAACTCCTTCAGATATCAACTTTAACGTCATTTACTCGATGAAAAATTGAAATAACCAATTACCAGATCAGGCCTAGTTGAACAGCACTTCGAGATTTTGGTGAGATTGTATCTTATGGACATTCAATGAAATTACAAAACAACTATAACTCCAACACTAGAAACAGCACCATCCAAGTAAACACTTCGAGAAAAGAGGTAAAATAAACTTTATTAATAATTGTTAACCAAGAAATCCTCATGTCGAATCTTTGTGCAGTTCCAATATTTTGTAAATGATTTCATGTGTATAATAAAGACATAATCTGTACTCTAGTGGACAAATCCGGAACTGCATACTACGAAAAAACCAAAAAATTCAAAATTTATTATTTTTCTCTTGTAAAGCGTAGTATATAATTATTCATTTCTGACCGTCTCATAACACAAAGAACTTACCCTTAACCCTGGGGAAATTAATAAATGAATTATTTATTGTTTAATGTCTAATCAAGGATAAAAAAATAATTTGTTATAATTCCAATGTTTACCTAATTAAATCGATCCAATGTGTTGTTGACAGAAAAAATCGATTATAATATTTTTGTACTGGGAGAAGAGAAAATCAGTGTATTACATAAATAAATACTCTGAATATTTTATTATAAATAACAAAACGTGTATTCTTTCTTGTAGAGGGTAGTTGTTACAGATTTTCAGGAAGCCAAGAAGAGGACGAACCGCTGGGGAGTATCACTGAACAGTGGTGTTTGTTTAACCTAACATTTTGAGGCAGCTGTCAAAATCAGCTGGTCTTATGAACAGCGAATATTTTAAAAAAGTAATTGTATACTCCGGGGGTAATATCTTTGTTCCTACTCTCTTTCCTAACTAAGATTAAACAACTTCATTAATCTCTCCCAAATCACACACACTCGATTTCAGTTTTTTTTTGTAAACATCAAATTCAACTGCTTTGAACATTAGTAAATATAATTCATAAGTGACGATCGCAAAAAGGTACTCTGACTGCTCCGAGACTTTCACGATAAAACCCACGGGACATTACAGAATGGCTTCCATCGCGGGGCTTGAATAAGACGGACGTTACACCTTGAAGATTACGTTACAGAATGACGCACACAACGTGGGGCATATAATATAACTCTACACCTTACAGATTACGTTACAATATATATATATATATATATATAAACTAATCAAGTTTAAAAATTTGAAGTTCAATCAGTTGTACGAGGGTAAGTCAAAAAGTAAAGGCAAATTTTTAAAAAGGAACTTTTTATTGTGAAAACAAGATGACAAGTAACATCATTTCTCTACATAATCTCCCTCAACTTCTATGCACTTGGTCCATCTCTTGACAAGCTTCGTAATTCCGTCCTGGAAGAAGATTTGTGGCATCATGCACAGCCACTCACGCACCGCCTCCACAACCTCGTCATCCGACGAAAACTTGGATTCACGCAGGTGCTCCTTCATCGGACCAAAAAGGTGAAAATCACTTGGAGCTAGGTCAGGACTGTACGACGGATGCTCCAGCAGCTCAAAACCAAGATCTTGAATGCACTGGATCGTTTTCCCCGCAGTATGAGGATGGGCATTGTCCTGAAGCAAAAGCACACCTTTTGAAAGTTTTCCTCGCCTCTTTGTTTTGATTTTGGGTTTCAGATCTCGCAGTAGCTCACAGTAGCTGTCACTATTCACTGTTTGACCTTTAGGAGTGTAATGAATTAGAAGTGGACCTTTCATATCCCAAAACACTGTCATCATCAACTTTCCTGCAGAAACTTGTCTTTTGAACTTTTTTGCTGTAGGCGAGGATGGATGTTTCCACACCATACTCTGCCGCTTACTTTGTGGTTCGAAGTGATGGACCCACGTCTCATCAACGGTTACTGTGCGACTGAGAAACTCTTCTCCTTCCTCTTCTAAATGCCTTAAATGTGATTTCAAAATTTCCAAATGTTTCTGTTTGTGCTGGTCTGTCAGTCGATGTGGTACCCAACGAGCACACACTTTGCGATAATTTAGTGAGTCGTGGATGATTGCAACTGCTGAACCGTGGCTAATGTTCAATGCATGCGCAATATCATCAATTTTGACACAACGATCATCATGAATCATTCGCTCAACTGTCTCGATGTTCTTGTCCGTCTTCGAAGTGGATGGCCTACCTGAACACTCTTCATCGCAGATAGATACACGACCATTTTTAAAGAGATTTATCCACTCATAAATTTTGCGTTCACTAAGACAGCTCTCACTGTACTGCTGCTGCATTCTGCAAATAATCTCCGCAGGTTTAGTCCCTTCAGAGTGCAGAAAACGTACCACTCCCCTCATTTCTTCCTTGTTGCACACGGACAACTGGGCACTCATAATAAAATGCCCTGAAATCACTACGAATGGAGCTGAGCACTGAAACAACACAGCTAAAGAACAAAAAAACTTTGAGGTTATGATATGTCATTGTTCAGTCAGTGCTGCCATCCATTGCAGCAGGGAAAATAAAATTTGCCTTTACTTTTTGACTTACCCTGTATTATTGTGTATGACTTATACAAGGATTATCCAATAAAAACACGTTTAGAGCTGTAAAGCATTTTTTATTTATCGATTTGAAAAGACATGACATATTGCAAAGACATGAGTCCCACTGTTTCACTAATCTGTAGATTCCGTTCTTGTAAAATTCTTACGGCTGTTTGCCGAACCATTCGCTAACAGCAAACTCTACTTCAGCGTCCGATTTGAACCACCGTCCTTTTAGTGATTCTTTAAAAAAATTTAAGGTAAGATTTTTGCCTACACATTCATTAACTACTAGCTTTGCCACTGGTTATAGTGCAAAAATAAACAATCTGCCATTTGTGGAGTCTGAACAGTGATTAGATTTCTTAACACAAGATGACATAATGCTGCTGAAATGTACTGTCAATTGTGTAAACATATGGGACTACTGCAATGAGTGAAGGAAAAGTGAGGCAATGGTGTCATGAGTTTAGGGACAGTATTCAGGTGTTCACGATGAGAGAGTGTGGCTGGCCTAGGGTCTGGACTGACGATCTTGCTGAGCGTGTGCATGCAAAAATGAGAGGAAATCATTGCTTTATGATTAATGATGTTTCCATAGAATTTCTAGAAGTTTCAAAGACAAAATTGTTCAGAATTGTGACTGACACTCTAGGCTATTGTCAACGGTGTGGACGCTGGGTGGTAAAAATGTTGTCAAGTTCTCACAAAGACCAGGGATTGACATCTGCATGTGCTTTTTTTTTGGACCACTTTCATATAGAGGGAGACAAATTTTCTATATCATCACTGGCGATGAAACGTAGTTTTTGTATATCAATGCTGAGTTGCAGTAGCAATCCATGATGTGGTGTCATTCCAGTTCACTCAAAAAAAAAAAAAAAAATTGAAGCAAGCCCAGTCTCAAAGAAAATCATGGCAACTGTGTTCTGACCCCAAAAGAGTGTGTTTTTGGTCAGAGCTGAAAGAGTGTGTAATTTCGTGAAGGCTGAAATAATCTTCACATCTCAAGTCTATTGTGAAACACTTTAAACTGTGCTACGTCATTCAAAACTAAAACCAATGACAGGGAATGCTGGGGTCAGGAATTGTTCTACTTCATGATAACGCCTGTCCACACATGGGTGCCTGCACAATCAAAACAATTCAAAAATTCTGATGGGAGGTTTTTGCCTTATAACTTCATCTGCCTTATAGTCCTGATCTTGCGCCCAGTTACTACAATCTCTTCCTACATCTCAAGAACTGGCGTGCGTCTCAAGAATTTGAGGAAACTGAAGAGTTGAAAACCTCAATGCAAAATTGGCTGAAATCCTGGGAGGCAGAATTTTATGTGGAGGCTTTGAAAACCTTGCTTCACAATATCAGAAGTGTTTGGAAAGAAAATTGACAGTGTATAAAAATAATGTAAGTTTGTATGTATATGGAAACACTAATACAATTTTCATTTTCTCATTTCTTGTCCTATTATGTTTGATCAGTTCTTGCTTTTGAAATACATCTTGTACCCCTTGTTACGAACATTAAACATTCATTGAATATAATTTTCTTCTCATTAGCGTTTACATTTATTGAAGAAAAGGCCTTAACTATATAAGTTGAAAAAAGACCATTAGGAAACTTTCAAAAGAACCCTCAAGCATCGTTGAGGACTCTATAGTAGTTAAATGTTATCGTGGTTTAGGACTTGATAATGGTAGAGACACTGAAAGGCCTCATCCGGAACACAACAAGTAGCAGTTCAGCAAGTAAACATGACAAAGTTGGAAGTATAAGGTGTGGACTCTGACATCACATCACCTAAGATAAGAGTCTTCTGAAGAAGGATACTGACAAAAGTCTATGAACGTATGCAAAGCGCCAATGGAATATGGAGAATAAGGATGACACATGTATTAGGTCAACTTATGGGTGGGTGGCACTGATTAGTGAGATTGATTGAAATACAGAAAATAATGTGGATTTTGGAATTAATGAGTGAGACAAGAGGTATGAAAATGATTGTGCATTTGAGACCAGAAAGCCGTATAGCAAGAAGGCCAATAATAGTGGGATTGAAAGATAGGAGGCATAATAGGGAGACAACTGAGTTCTGGAGGACAAAGAAGTGTTTAACCACTTGTCTTATTATCCCAAATATTGCAGTATACTTGTATAGTATATTCTAGTATTGTCAGCTTACTTGTGTAGTATTATCCTAAAAAAAGAAGTAAACCTGTAAAGCAAGTTATTAAATCTATGGTATATAAGGAGTTCTCTTTATTCTCCTGATATATGGGATATGTGAATGTTGCATCAAATTCATTTTTTGCTGCTTCCTTATAACGTTGACAAAGCAAGCAGCATGACCATTGACCTGAACTCTCCCCTCCATATATCATTAAACTTTCAAGCACGTACAACCAGTAGTTCAACAGTAGCATTTGTTTAAATTGGACTGGGAATTAGATGTATGTCAGAATAATGTTAGGTATTAACGTGGGGCAACATGTTCATGTGAAATTTCTAAAAAAAAATTTGTTATAGTAACATAACATTTGTGAAGGAAGTTCAAGGTGATAATGAATTGTCAGTTGCATACTCAGGTTGGTGAGGTGTTAAGATTTTTAAAGGCAGAAGAGACATGATCAAATTCAATCTGCGCCTTGGTCATCCTCATGCATCAAAAATAAATGCTGATGTCTGCAAAGTCGGTGAGATTGTTTGAAGCATCACCTGAATCATCGGTAAATCATCACCTGAGCACACAAGCAGTTATTGAATTGGCTAAACTCAATAAATAAACAGTTTGACATATTTCACATACAAATTTTAACATGAATAAATTGTACTTGAAGATGGAACTGACTCCTGAACAGAAATAATTTTGAGTGGACATTTTGTGCAGACAGCCTTAAAAACAAATTTTTTTTTAATTTTATAGAAAATGTAATAACTTGATGCAAATCATTGTTTTTTTTTTAGTGTGAACCAGAAACTAAGTGGCAGTCTGTGTACTGAAAGGGTCCAGATTTACTGAGACTGAAGAAAGCGCGGATGAGCAAATCCCTATTCATGTCAATGATGATAATTTTTTTATATCTGTGGAATTGTTCATAATTATTGGGTGCCTGAAAGTCAAACTGTTTACTAGACTACCATAAGGATGCCTTGACAAACTCTTCATGACCATATGAGAAGAAAAAGATGTTAAGTGTGCAAGAATGACTAATGAATGTGCTGTCTGTCAAGGGGTTTTTGTTAAAGCACAGGATCCCTGCCTTGGAACATCCACTGAGTTTACCGGATGTAGCTCCAAGTGACTTTTTTGTTTTTAATGATCAAGTATGCATTAAAAGGGACATGATTCATGTCTGTAGATGCAGCAAGGGAAAGATGGTGGGGTTCTTGAAGAAACTATCAGAAGATGACTGGCAGCAGTGCTTCCAACAACGCAAAATCCACATGGAGTGGTAAGGAATAGGGTAGGGGAATATGTCTCCATTGTGTAAAATTGTTGAATAAAAAAAATTAAATTATAATTTAACAAAAAATACATTAATTTGATCTTATTTTATAGCTATGCACCAAACATTGTAGAATAATTATACATAAGTATATACATGTGTTTAGAATACAGAGATTTTTTATGAAACAAAATATTTTAAAGTGAAGAGATAATGATTGTATATAGTTATATATGTTTATTTATAGTTATTCTATATAAATATTATTTACAAAATGAAAACCTTAAGATAATGTTTTAATCTTACTGAGAGTGATTTTAGTTTTCCCGTGAGCAGCATTATATTTCTTGGGATCCTAAATTTCAAATACACTAATTATCAGAACCATTATATAATGCGATTGCAGTATTAAAGGGAGGTAAAAAAACACACACAAAAAGTACTGTTGTGTTCTACAGCAATTATCACACCCCTTGGGCTGTAACTGACCGTTTGGGACCACTTTATACTGATATGGAGAGAAGTAATGAGGTAGAGACTGCAATGAATGTGTAAATGTTTGTTTCTAAATGATTTAACTACTACAGTTCAGGTTTTTATACTGTGGATAAGAGATTTTATATTCTGTTAATATATATGTATAAGATATACATGTATATAATAAATTATTTAATGTAATATGTACAAAACATATATGAGAACTCATATGTTTTGTGGTATATATCAGAAAAGATTTTGAATAGTACTTATTGTTTTCAGATAGATTACAAATTAGCACTACTGAATTAGTGAATTTACTAATTTACTGAAGTAATGAAAAAGCTTGCTTCAGCACTATTAGCACTAGTCTGATTTACAAATAAACCTTTCTTATACCAGTCATGTCAAACTCGCAGCACATGTGTGATTCAAAAGTTGTTTTTTGAATAGAATTTTTTTGGGAATAAAGTTTCCCATATAGGTAGGTGAGTAAGTTGAATTATGCTAATTAAGCTGAAATATATGCTAGAAGTGTATTATATTTTGTTACTGTATAAATATGAATAAAGTACATATATTGTTTCTGTTGCAGGGCACTCTAGAGTATGAGATAAAAAATTATGACTGTTTGATGTTTTTGTCAACCTTACATGGCGGCTAAGATTCTGATATAATAATGGATATACATATATATGTTGTGTGCTGTTTTATATGACTGATCTGCTTTTAAGTGACTGAAGATATTGTGCAACAGACAAAATACTGTGTTAAGATGTTGGTACATATCTGTGTGTATGTGCATTTGACAGAACTGCATTGTGTGTACAGATTGCATTGTAATATTTATTTATACTTTATTATTTTATAATATCACTTTTATATATTAAACACAACATTTTAAAGTCAACAGTAAAATTTTATTGTATTTAAATATACTTTATAACCTCTGCAACTTGAATGAGGTAGATCATGATGTGTTTGATAACGTCAATAATGGCTTCTGTGTTCAGTTAACAGTTAACTCTGTAATAAGGATATTTCATAAGTTAACTGTGAACGTTCTGTGAAATTTAGAACTGGTATTAAAGAAGAAGATAAAACAACAGTAGGATGTACAGCAAAAATATTATCACAATTCAAAATCCTATGTATCTGAGAAGCTCTTCCATGTCAATTACACAGTTGAATTCAAGGTATCTGGAATTCAAGAAATTTTTTGCAGGTGTAATTCTTATTACGTTTTTCCGGATTGTTCTCCGATGACACAATGTCTCCTGTAGATGTTCTCCACCACTGTCCATTATGAGTTGTTAAATATTGCATCCATATTTATTTTCAGTCTTGACACTCCTAGGATTGCAGGTGTACTTGAAGAAAGTGAAGTGTTTCTGGATCTATCTTATGCATGCTGTGTATTAGAAAATACAGAAAATTAATATACAAAAATGATCACTTTGCTAAGTTATACTAGAAAGAAGTAGAGTAAATAGGCAAGATCCAAGAAAGAGATAATAGGGTACATTAATTAACCAAAAGGAAAAGGGAAGCTGCAAAAAAACAAAGTCTGGGTTGAGTCCAAAAAGTGGCACCATAAGGCCAGTGAGTATAAATTGGTCTATATTCCATATGGAAAAATGATAAAACAGTACAGTAGACGCTCTCTAGTCTGGCCTCGGTTGGATCGGCCGTTGGATGGTTCGGTGAGTCACACAGTCTAGACGAACCTTCAGCGACAGGCCCCAACTTGTTAAACGGAAAATATATGTAGCTCAGTTGACTTATGCTTTTGTTCATTTGCGGATGTGTCGTATATGTGTCTTGTGAGTTCTATGCATATAGTCTGTGTAAATATATCTGTGTATATAGTAATACTGTAAAAATAAAACATTTTTTGACATGAGTGCGAAACGAAAACACACGTTTGTGACTATGGACCAAAAATTACAAGTCCTTCAGTGTCTCGATAAGGGCGAATCGGTCCAGAATATTTGCCAAGGGTTTAATGTAGGCAAGAGTACTGTTAATGACTGGCGCCGAAACAGAAAGTCGTGAGTAATTGTAATTATTAGTTATTTATATATATACTGTATTGGGTCATTTATTAAATTCATTAAAGAGCGTTATTTCATCATTATAGCATATTTTCGGTTCGTCCGGCCATTTTGTAATCCAGCCTAGGGTCTGGTCCCGAGGTGGCCGGACCAGAGGGCGTCTAATGTACCTGTAATAATCAGTTCATAAGAAATTCAGTGTGAAGTAAAGTTAAGTATGAAGAAATTATACTTTATGCTAAGCTTCAGTGAAGCTACAGTGGAATGCATATATTAAATGAAACGGTGTTAACTGGTATAAAATCACTTGGATACTTGCTACTTAGGCAATGTTGTTCCAAACTTAACACATATAGCTCTTAACACAAACTATTCATATACAAGCAACTACAAACCAGTATGGTGTATTTATGGATTGTAATTTTTTGGGTTGACAAATCCATTGTCAGTCTTGTACAGTTAAGATATTTCAGAAAATGGTACTGTCTGGAATAGTTAATCATCTGTAGTAAAGATATCAGTTACAGTCAATGAGAAAAGGAAAAATATGTATGGCGATAGAATGCAAGTGAACAACAGCAACACAATATGATGTGAGATGAAGTATTACTCCTCATCCAATAAACACATGTGATGTCGCATAAGAGTTAATTATAAATACCAAGTAAGAGTTATTGAGGAGGATATAATTTCTGACAAACAGAGATGGTGTTTAAATGATAACTAATAATTAAGTATTGAATCTCTTGAAGCACGAACTTATGAACTTGGCTGCATACTTTCAATATCTCCAAGATAAGTACTGAAAGAAATAAAAACCCCAGTGAAAAATTGAGACTGCTGCCAAGAAAGGTCATGTGACACCATGTTTACAATGCTGCATTTGGTTTAAACAATACCAATTCCATGGAAGGTAGCTGAGGTAATTATGATTTCTAAGATAGAGGGTCTTCCAAATAAGCTTGCCTTCTAAGATCTAATTCATTACTATTGTTACTGGCAAAAGTGTGTGAAGTGTTACTTCTCCATGCTAAATGTAATATTTGAGAAAACCAAAGTTGTACCAGGCTATCAGTTTGGCATTGAAGTGAATATTCTAGGATAGATAAAATTAGACAATGGACATAATTGAGAAGACGTTAAAGGGAAATAGTCAGGCACACCATATTTTTGGAGGTAGTGTATGCATTCAATAAAATCTGGTATAAGGGATTGTTCTATAAAATACTGTAGGTGAACTAACATTCTCCCTTCTGATGTGGTCAAGCACTAAAGTTCATTGCCTACCTTAAAATTAACATTTATGAATAAAGCAAGAAGACTAATAGTTCTAATGCTTAATATCTTAAAAAAATTAAAGTTGGTTTGCCACAGAGTAACATGTTAGGGGTAATTGTGACAGTGTTCTATATGGCTCAACTGACAACTTGTGACATTTTAAAGGTGAGCATTTCTTAAAAAAATATCAATTTGAATGACTTTTTGGAATTTATACCTTTAATTGTTCAGTGAGGGTTTGTTTGTTTATTAAAGTAAATTTAGCAGATTTCCTTACAGTGGAAAGATGCAACTTTATTATATAGGTGTCAGAATATATTGAATATGTTTTAAATAATAAAACTATTCTAGTATTGATTCAACATAGTTTTCTGCAGTTAGTAATATGTCATTGTCAAAATGCTACTCACTTATAATTGTACATATAGGTTTGTAGGCTTATAGACAACATCTGGGGGACTAAGCTTCATTTGGTGAAGGGAGGCTAAGCAGCTGTCTTCTCAGTGAGGTTGTTGGTAAAGCAGGGTAACTCCTGTGTATTGATCAGCAATAATCATCTTTTTATGGTTCCATTGGATGCAGTCATGTACCACTCAAACGTAAGTATTGATGAGGCGCAGCTCATCCACAAGGTGACATTATCATATGCCCCTATCAGAAAATTGCACAAGGAATATTGTAGGAACAGTTTCATTTCAGATGATTGCTCCAACATAGCATCTTTAAATATAATCTGTGATGGATCTGAATATAATTATTGAAAGAACAGACATTTGCCATCACTATTATTACATGATAATATTTACAAGTTAAAAAAAACTAACTCAACATTACTTCCTTCCAATTTATACTGTAAAATTAATATTTTATAAATACCACTATTACATTAACGACTCGGAACACTAGGTTTTTTATAAGTAAAATTGTATAATAAATCTTGTTGTGGGCGACGGAATCGAATTTCGAAAGATCGATGCTGTGTGTGTCATATCTCACCCCACACACACAGCATCGATCTTTCAAAATTCGATTCCGTCGCCCACAAGATGGACAGCGCTACCAGCGGCAACCTCTGAAGAAGCCTTTTAAAGGAGAAAACCGGTTCAGGCTGTAAGGTAAAACTTTATGCTTTTACTTATAAAAAACCTAGTGTTCTGAGTCATTAATGTAATAGTGGTATTTAGTTAAGTAATGGACACGTCATGGACAACAAAATCCAAGAATTTAATATTTTATTTTTCACTATTTAAACATTCAGTTTTTCTCCATCATAAGCATTCCATCTTGTGTGTTCCCATTGTAGTATTCACTGTAGCTGACTGCAGTGGAATGGAAGTGATCATCATTTTAATGCTGATTACGTGACACTGTGGTGGTATGAAAAGTTCTTGACTATAGAACTTTTGCAACAGACACTATTGCCAATTTTTTTCTGTGTTGATACTACATTTATTATTAGCATCTATGAGAAATTTTGGGAGCTGTTAGAGACAGAAGTGTTGCCGTATTCCTTAAAATTGAGAAAATTGAGTATTGCACAGTCACAAAGTCTTTGTGAAAGAAGGTTTTATGCCAAGTTACATTTATTCACGGTTCATTAAGGTGTATGGGGACTATTCTTGGAAGGCGATCCATGTGAAGAACATCCAAAAACAGCAACAACATTGGAAACTACTGTAAAAGTGTATTAAACGATTATTAAATTAATGTGCATGAAATTACTGAGACTATAGGCATTTTGAAAGAATAGATCAGACATATTTTATATGAGGAATTGCATATGAAAAACTTTGTGCTTGGTGGGTACCCCACTTGCTCACAGATCAGAAACACATGCGTATGAAAATATCTGAAAATAACTAGCATTTTAATATGAACAAAATGGATTTTGTGTTGGTTTATTATGATAAATGAAATTTGGATCCATCACTACACACCAGGGTCCAAACAACAGTCAGAGCAGTGGGCAGAAGCTGGTTGTTCAGCGCCAAGGAAGGCAAAGTCAATTCTGTTAGCAGGAAAAGTCATGGCATCTCTCTTTTGGGATGCTAAAGGTGTTTTGTATACTGATTATGTTGAAAAGCGTGCAACAATAACCGAGGAATATTATTCCAATCTTTTATTGAAACTAGATAAAAAAGACCTGGTTTTCAGAAGAAAAAAACCAAAACAGTGCGCCTACAAAACAAACATGTTTTGGTAATGGGAAAATTAACAGATCTTGGCTACAAATTGTTGGAACATCCTCTCTATTCTCCAGATTTGGCTTCCTCAGACTTTCATCTTTTCCCGAAACTCAAACTCTTTCTCACTGGTCAGCATTTTTCATGGGACCAAGAGGTGATTCCAGCTGTAGAGTGGCATTTTGCAGACTTTATGGAAACCACTTCAGGGACAGGAGAATGGCGTTGGAACATCACTGGAATAAATTCATTACCCTAAAAGGAGATTTTGTTGGAAAATAAATTTTTTGAAATTGCAAATTCATTTTTTTTATTGTTTACTCTAAGAACTTTTCAAAGTGGCCTTGTAGGTACATGGTAGAGTGTACATTTCTGTACAAGTCTGCCTTGTAGGTAGACTGAATATTTCTGTAGTTGTAAAGTTTTTGTTTCCTGATTGTGATATATTCTGTTTAACAAGCTGTGTCATGGATCTGTGTTTATGAGACAATGAATTACCTTTTCAACTTTTAAAATCATATTATTATATATTTAATTTGTAAGTTGTTCACCTGAAAACAGCTCCAGGTAGAGCCAAACTGTTGCTCTGTTCTGTGATTATAGTAATAACGAATATCAACTCTTTCAATAACATATAATAGTATCAACTTTGAGATGAAACGTGTCAACTGTATGACAAATAATGATGGTCACTTAGCAGTTAAAACCCCCCTTAGCACTGCTTTACTACTCCCCTCACATTTTTAACTGTTTTGTAGTGAGAGAGAGGTAATACTCTTTTCCTATAGTGTTAGTTAAACTAGACTATGTGCTGCAAACCTCTAGACCATGTTCTTAAATATGTATCTCTGAATCCTGAAGGTAATACATACTACTGTAACTTAATAAAATTAATGCTGAGGTAATTAGTATCGAATTTTTCCCATTAATTTTTTAGTAACGTATATTTTTTAACAAAGGATTGTCATAATGTTTATTATATAATGTACATGTCTATGTAGTGTAAGGCTAAAGGTGGCATGATATGATTCGTAGGTTAATGAAAAGTGAAGATGTCACTGTATGATGTTCATGTGTCATAAGTAATAAAGTGCAATAACAATAACTTTATAAATGAATGCTTTATTTACCACCAAAAAAACACGTTTTGCCATTTTCTTTATGTAATATGTTCTTTATAAAATACGTAACGTTTCAGTGGCGTACGCAGAATTTTGTTAAGGGGGGGGTCATTATTAAAATTGTTTACTATTGACATTATTGGTATTTTAAATTTTGTGTATTATTATTATATCATGTTACGGTATATTTATTATACTACGTTTGAATAGAACATATTCATAAATACCCTAATAAAATCTTCAAAACGTATTTTTTTCACAGCCTTAGGCTACAATTTTTTAACAAATTTTAACATCTGTTTCATTTTGTATAATAAAAATGCTTGTGCCAGTGCCACATGCCGTTATTACACTTAGGCTACACAATAATCATATATTTTAGTCAACGGTTATTTTGTATACGATAGGTAAGACACTTAACAGGAAAATCCATGGAAGCAATCAAATATATTGAAATAAATTTAATTAAACACAATATTCAATATGGAACTCACCAAAGTTGAAGAATGAAACTGGCATGATGAATCCACACTCTATGAAGGAATTTGAATAAAAAATTGAATGCAGTTGTCTCAAATATTCAAATCAATATTCTACTGTAGTCTATTATTGTTTTGAAAAATCATTGTTTAAAACGAGTACCGGTAATTAAATTAATAGATACAGTAGGCTATATATAATGTACGTAGCCTACAGTATATCAGTATATAACGTCACTACGCTTCGGAAATTTCAGTATTCACAATACAATGTCAATGTCCAAACGAAGTTTTTTTTTCATTAGTTTATTTAATACATCTTCTGCAGTTGGAGTGTAATTTCTATGTATGTTGAGGAGTGCTAATCCATTCAAACGTGTATTTCCAGTAGAATTGTGCAAATATGTTTTTAGATGGTGTAATGTTGAGAAACATTGTTCATTTGTACATGTGGACACTGGGAGCTCAGCTAGTATTTCTAGCAAAGTAAATATATTTGGCATTATGTTGGGATTGCACATAGTTAACCCATCTACGGCCGTTTTCGGTTGGTCTCCCTTCTCAAGACGTGCAATTTTTCTGTACCATAATTTTAATTCATTATTCAGGTCTTCTTGGCAACCGCTTCTTATGTCACTGGCGTAGAACTCTGTGAGTGAAGTGAAAGCAGAAACTTGAGACGGCAGGGGCAGAAGGACTGGGTTCGTAGGTAAAAGGCACTGAAAGTCTTTCAATATTTCCTTGTGTTTCAAGAAACGCGAATCTAGTTGGGACATGAAGGTATCCAGAAATGGAATAAAAGTAGAGACACAAAAGTAAAGTTCTGGCGTTACTGATGATACGTCCAAGTTCACACGGTTTTTTTGTCGCACTGCCATGCGAGGGTTTTGAATGGAGGACCTCAACCTATTCAAGACTTCAGAAGCACAAATGAAAATTTTAGAAAATTCTTCATCGACATTTTCGCATATAGATTTCATTTCACTGTTAATATCTTCAGCAAGGTTTACTGCTTCCACGAGATCAATAGTTGAATTCTGCAGGAATTTATACAATGGGAGACTTAAAGAAAACAGTCTCTGAATACAAAACAGCGATATCACAAATTGACGGTCAGTCAGAGCACATAAAAGTGAATTTGCTTGTGAGGACGAGTCTTTGTCTTTCCATTCTGATATGCTTTGAAGGGTTGCAATAATAGGGTCATACAACTCCACCACCGCGGCCACGGAGTTATACCTTTCCAACCAACGTGTTGCACAAAGTTCAACAAGTTTTTCACGGGTTGAAGTTGTAGTTTCCATTTCACTTATCGCCGATTTTAAAACATGTTGCCTTTTAGGTGTATTAAGAAATTCGTACAGACTTGATATTGTACCCATGCAGTTTCTAATGGCAGCTACTTCACAGGCACTGGATACAGCTAAGTTGAGGCTGTGTGCTGAGCAGTGGACATATAAAGCTGATGGAATTATTTCCTTTACATGTGCCTGGACTCCGTTTACTTTTCCTGACATGGACATAGCTCCGTCATACCCTTGACCACGAATCTTATTTATGTCTATATTTAATGAACGCAACTTGTCCAATATCGCCGTTGCAATTCCTTTTCCGGTCACATCATATAATGGTACGAATTGTAGAAAGTTTTCCTTTTCCTTCACAGTGAAATTTTCTCTATCAACATGACGAACACACAGTGATAATTATTCTAAGCCTGATATGTCTGATGTCTCATTGGCGAGAATAGAGAAGCAACTGGAGGTATTAAGTTCTTTCACGAGATTTTGAACCATCAGGTCGTTGCACACTTCAATTATTTCATTCTGTATTCTAGGACTGCTGTACTGCGCATTTCCAACACTACACGTCAACATATTTTTTAATACAGAATCAGTCTTACTTCGAAAGCGAAGAAGTGGCCTGAAATTGCCATCATTTTCTTCTGGTTCTTGGTCGACCTCTATTCGTCCCGAATCCCTGTGGCCTCGCAGTGCAATACATTGTTTCCCGCAGAACAAAACACTTTCAATAATAGGAATACGATTTTTCCTGTTCTCTAGTTTCTTTTGCATTGTTGCAGTATCTATTAGCACATCGATAGACTTTTTTTCCGACATGAAATATCGGCCAAAGTACCGGCGGCTACCTCCAAACTTTGTTTGTGATACAGACACTTCTCATGTTCTGAAAATCGCTCGACGGCATCCTTCCAGTTGTCAAATTTCACACTACAAAGTTGACCTAAGGGTTGCTTGCCAGATCCAACACCATCACTTGGAGCAAAAAGTGCACAAAATTTACAAAAACTCCCTCCCTTAAATTCAGAATATGCAAGCCACTTCCAGCGGTAAAACCATTTAAACTGAAATCGCAAATTTCTCTTTCCTTTTGTTGGAAAAACAAACCCTGGATTTGGTTCCCAGACATTGTTCAAGACATCCAGTTTCTTTTCATTAGACACGTCTTTTCCTATGTAAACTCCAATATCATAAGTGTGTGGTTCACTGGAACTTGAAGATGTCAATGCTTCCGGAATTAGAACAATACACTTATCACTTCTAAATAATTCAGCAGGCACGTCAACATTATTGAGTGATGTCGATGTACATTCAATATCAGCCGAGTTTTCACAGGGGGATGTGAAACTAGTTTCAGGAAGAACGTTTACGACAACATCGTCACACTGCGGCTGCGAAGAAACATTTGGCAATACGAAATTTTCACTAACCTCACGAGAATCACTACTGGTTTGTAGTGAATCTTTTTGCTAAAAAATTGTAAAATTGAGCTTTGCGGTCGCTTAGACATATCAAAGAACCTGGAACGATAATGTGAAGTTTCTATTTAAAAATATGAACTGCCAAATGCACAAAATGTTAAACGAACGTTCCACAACAAAATCTGAACTCAGACTAACTGGTGAATACCGCTCGACAATGTACAATATTTCACATCTGCACTGCAGAACTGTCAAAACAATATGTTTCAGTTTATATGGTGTCGGCGTTACTTTATTACAAGGTTGGTATTATTATCATACCTTCTTAACAAGCAGCACGGCTTTGATGCTCCTTTCTCTCTTTCAGTAGATGAGGAGGGGTATATGCTTTGACACTCACCGCGCCAGTGAGAGCACTGCAGCGTTCTCTGAATGCTGAATGACAGCTACTTGTGGTCCCACGTGGAGTGATGTACTGTATGTGCCGCAGCACCAAGCACAGGGATTATATTATTGAAGAAGGGGAGGGCGGACTGTAACTTATGTCGATAGATGTTGTTACTCTGACAGTGAGAAATTAGAGGAGAGAAAACGATTATGGATTTTTAAAAAGATACTCAAATATAAATATGTCAATTTTTATTTTTATTTTATATAATATTAAAAAAGTGGTTAAACGTTCAAGGGGGGGGTTCAAACCGGTAATCCCCCCTTGCATACGCCTCTGTACCCTTTAGAAGTTGTTTTTTGTTGAAAGCTCTTATGGAACTGTATAGAGTTTCCAAAAAATGATTTTCAGACTACAATTAATTTTATTCCATAGTAAATGATCTAAAACTGAAAAATGAACTGAAAGTGTTGTACACTCAAGGTAATTTTTGTAGTACCTCTGAATATGTTTCAGTTTTACTCCACTAATTACAGGGTTTAGAAAAATACTTAATTATCTTGTGGAGTTGAATGGTAAGATAAATATCTTAATTGAGAATCACTGTTTGTAGTTTTTCAGATTTCTAATGCACCTTTTAATACTAAGAGTATGTGCATTGTGAAGAGAGTTTTACTTAATTTTTAATTTTCGTAGGGTTTTTTTAGGACTATTAATAAGCCACTTTTTGTTTTTATATATGTTAGAATTTTCCTTGATTTCTAGAGGTGGGAGTTGGTTCAGTTATTTTAAAACTCCAGTATTTTAAAATAGAATTACATTTGTGTATTTGGTATTTTTACCCCATTTTTCAGTACTATCTGGCTTATCATGTACATCTAATAATTCCAGAAGAATAGAGACAGGTGTAGGTGATTTTGTTATATAAAAAAGGGGACAGAACAGACAAATACCTACTTACAGAGGAATAAGTTTGCTGGACTCAACATACAAATTGCATACAAGAATTCTCAATCAGCAATTAAGAGTTATTACAGATGAATTAGGTCTTGAAGAGCAGATGGGTTTTAGAAATGGTAGGTCTACTGTAGATACACTGTTTATATTACAACAGGTAATACAGTAAAAGGAAGGTGTATAACCAGGAAATGCATATTGCTTTTATTGAGCTGGAAAAAAGATTTGATGGTGTAGATCATCAAAAATTATGAAATATTATGGATAGAAGAGGACATTTAATAAACATTTATTTAATAAATTTATAGAAGATCCTTTACAAAAGCACATCTATAGTCCTAGATCTGAATGGTAAGACAGGATAAATAAATTTAAGAACATTTACGGAATGATTAATACCACTATTAGAAATAGAATAAGACACAACACAAGAATTAAATCTTAAAAGACATTCCAATAGCCACCTTGATATATGTAAGTGAGGTGTGGGTTATGACGAAAAAGAATGTGACATGATTCAGACTGTGAAGTGCAGTTTCTTTGAAATACTTTAAACTATATGTTGCAAGATAGGAGAAGGAATGAGGATATAACAGCAGAACTAGAAGTAAAAGACATAAATGCAATTATTTCAATATATAGAAGACAATGGTGTGATCATTTGCAAAGGATGACAGAGGCTCGATTACCAAAAGTGGCACTGAAAGGATCTTGTCCGAGGATGAGATTTTTCCCTGTGTTTTTTTGTGTATGTTCGCGGACTATTCGAGAATGGCTGGGCCGATTTTAATAAATCTTTTTTATTTGGAAAAGCATGTTTCTGCTGGTGATCTCATAGCACTTGAAATTGGTATTGGTCCAGTACTGAGCCGGTACCAGTAGATTACTGTATTTTATACTTACACTTGCGCTTTGAGAATTCAATAATAGATGTTCGAATATGATTTCTATCCTACTTGATATGAAATGACTTTTTGAAGTAATCTCCTTTAATTAAATCACTTCGTATTTAATTTAATTAAGACGTGTTTAATAAAAGTGTGTAACCACGTTACTGCCTCTGGTGTCAACTTAATTTCAACACAAGAACAATCGTTAGCCACGTGACAATATTGCAACACTGAGGAAATAAATAGTAGCATATAGGACCGCTTAGTGCCTACGTGATTCTTGGCACCTCGCGGCGCGTGAGAGTGTTTCAGACGTTTACAGATCAGTTTACATAACGCTCTGGACTGTTTTAGGTCATGCGAGATATTGATGCCCCTTCCAGACGTTTACTCGACTACTCTACCAGCATCCAGGCTCGGTGTCTGACTACAGGCAAGGCGGCGGAGGTATAAATACTGGATTTCGAAGTGGATATATTCAGGTGTGGATCGAAGGTTCTGTGGCGGTATAATGCGAAGTGATCATTATGTTAATTAGTGCGAAACTATAATATGTTGACATTTATGGTTTTGTCTTGGACAAATTTAACTTGAATTATTGTAGGTTTATAAGTGTGATTTGTTGATTTATGACTCCTGTTTGAGTCTGGTTAGTGACTTCATTGGTATCAGTTATTCTGTTTCCACTCTACCCACGAGGATCCGGTGTGATCGTCGTAACAATACTGACTGTCTGTAATGAAAATAATAAAGATGATGATGATGATGATATGTGTACAAATAAGTCTGTATAGGCCTACATATCGTTAATCTGTAATCTATAAATATTTATCGAAAAAATGTATACGAGCAGCAAGAAACTCGTACATATCAGCAAGAAAAGATCTTTGTCGCAGTGAAATTACGGAGCACCTAGCGGCCGTCATATCGAGGAATAAACACGTAACACATGTTGTATACATCTCGAATAAAAAAAACATGGAATCTCTAAATACCGACTGATGGACTGTGACGTATTGTACAATGAACGGATGACAAACCACGACGCTTTCTGGCTTGTTTTGTTTTTGACAGAGTTTTATTAACAAAATGTCACAGCGAATGAGGTGAGACAGAAATATATTTTTGTAGCCACTCATTACTGAATACACGAAATTACTGTACTCTATTATCACATCGGCTTTCTTTCTGATCTTCTTCAAGTGAAACTAACAAAGTTTCGTTTCCATGTCAAAACAGGTTGTCTTGTACAAGCCGCTGTAATAGCGGTTGCTGCCAGTGGTCAGTCAAAAGTTCACATAAGCAAGCGCGACAGAGGACACAGGCTTGCAGTGGGCAGATCCCAACTAGCAAACAACCGAGACTGGACAAAACTGGACGTAATATCGATTTCGATGCGACGAAACTACAGGACGCTAATCCTGAAACGAAACTGAAAGACCACTGAAAGGCCTGCCAAAAAAATTGACGGATTGCGACTTCACCCAGTTTGGAAGCCGCTCCTTCACGCATACAACACCATGCTGCCAGAGCTGTTGGGATGCGCGTCGTGAGACGTCCCAATGGTTTCCTAGTACCGAGCCTCCGGTAGGGGCTCCTGCCTAGTGGTCCTGTCCAGACGGAATCTTAATTAATTAATTAGTGGCCGCTACAACGGCATGCTCGTACTAGACCATCCTAGTGCAGTATTTGCCGAGGCCGTTTCCAAGAATCACTTGGACGTGTTCGGTACTTGCCAAGGCCAGCTATGAGAGGGTTTGCCTGGGTCCTCGCAGCTCGGACGTAAAATTTACGTGCAAGTCGCCTTACGGTGTCATCCAAGGAGCGGACACCGAGTCCTCTTCTCAAAAGTCGAGAAGGGAACCGATATCGAGAACGCTTTGCAACTTTCTTTTATGAACGGTTGCGAGGTAACCCCAGACGGGAATAACGTAGGTAATAATCGGTAACAGGTACGCGTTGACAATCAACTTACCCAGCTTGCGGGTCATAGCCTTGTTGGAAAGTATCGGAAACATTTGCGCGAGACGAGCGGACGCTCTCTGACGCATCGTCTCAGCGTGGGCACGCCAGGTGAGCTGACGATCAAGGTGGACACCGAGGTATTTAACCTCTATCGACCAGGGCAAAGAGGTCTGCCGAGTCTCACTCGTCCTCGTGGTTCTTTCCGGCGCTTTGGGAATAGCACCGCGGAGCTCTTGGTTTCGTTGACGGCAACTTTCCAGCTTTCCGTTCACGTCGTATACGCATCGAGTGCGCGCTGGAGTCGTATGATAGCCCTGTCAACGTTCCGATCGGCGGTATAGACCGCCGTGTCGTCGGCAAACATGGCCATCTGGACTCCAGGCTCTCTGGGTGCGTCGTTGACGAACACGGATAACAGGAGAGGCCCTATCACGCTACCTTGAGGTACCCCGGCTGTAATGCGTCTCTCGGAAGAGACGTGGTCGTCTATTCTCACGCAGAAAGTCCTCTCCGTCAGAAAGCTAGCAATCAAGCGAAGGTAGCAATCTGTGAGCTGGATTTCCCGGAGCTTGAACAAGAGCCCGTCGTGCCAGACACTATCAAAGGCCTTCTTCACATCTAGGAAACAGGCGACAGTCTCCTCATTCCGACAGCCGGCGCCCGTGATGTATTCCACCAGTCTCATCAGCTGATGAGTGGTGGAATGCCCCACACGGAAACCGAACTGTTCGGGGACCAGTACATCGAAGTTTCCTAGATGATCTAGGATTCGCCGTTGTACAAGACGTTCGAGGACCTTTGACGTGGCTGACAGTAGACTAATGGGCTGGAGGTTGTCGGGACGGGAAGCGTCCTTTCCCTGCCTCGGGATCACTATGACCGTCGCCTTTCGCCATTTCTGGGGAAAATAGGCCAGTCTTAGACACGCGTTGAACAGCGCAACCAAGAAAAGTATTCCTTGCTCCGGGAGTCGAATTAGAGCGGCGTTCGAGACGCCGTCCGGGCCAGGAGCTTTTCTCGGTACGAGTTCAACGAGCCGATCTTAGACCTCTTCCCTAGTAATGGGGGGTCCGCAGTGATCGGAAGAGACAGAAAGTCTTCCACTTCGTTCTCGACTTCTTCATCGAAGTCCAGTCCATGGGCGGGTTTGGAGCGAACTGACGCTCGAAACACGCTCCCAAGTACTCGGCCTTCGCCTCCGGGCGAGCCAGGTTTTGACCGAAAGGTCCAGCAATGGCTGGGATACGAGGTCGGCGCCTCTTCCCTACCAACGCCGAAGGTATCCGGTAAGGGCTACTTTCGTCCGATCCGTCCCCCGCTTGGGCCACGGCGAGTTCCCAACAGCGTCTCCGGTAAGCCCGCATTTCACGATGTAAAATGCCGGTCGCCCGGTTGTACGCTGCCTTGTCGTCCGGATCACGGGTCCGCTGCCAGCGTCTCCGGAGGCGATTTCTCTCGCAAGCGAAAGCACTCGTGTCCTCAGGGATCCGCTGCCAGTGGGGCGTGACGCCAGTCTTCATCCTGGAAGACGCGTCGATCGCAGATACGACAGCTTCGTCAAACGCGGCAACTGCCTCGCCGACTTGGCGGACGGTTTCGAGTGGTCCCGCCTGTGACAATCGGCGACTTAACGCCGGGCCATAGCGGTCCCATTCTACCACCTTCCTGACATCTCTGCGTACGACGTGCTAGGTAGCGACGTGTATCAAGATGGGGAGATGATCGGACGCTAGTTCCGTTAGCGCGGACACATGGACCGAGCAGTCAATTCCTTGGATCACCGCTATGTCCAAGACATCGGGAGCCGCGCGGAGTTGTGAGGGGTAGAACGTAGGTTGGGCAGGCCCAATCACTGTCACCCTGCGTGAATCTGCAAACCTGCGTAAGCGCTTCCCGTTTGGGGCAGTCAAGCGACTGTTCCAATCGCGATGCTTACAATTCAGGTCGCCGGCCATGATGGCCCTCCTGTGTGCATCGAACGCGACCGCTAGATCGGGGTGAAGGAGCTCTTTTTGCTGCCGTTTGTACGCCGCTACCAAGAGTACACCGCCTAGAGTGTTCAACATCTCCACAGCAGTAACTTCCAGGTGAGTCGTTGCAGGCAAGAGGACGGGGTAATGATCCAGACTGAGCCTCACCGCGACCGCAGTACCGCCACCAGCAGTGCCCGGCCTGTCGTTTCGATAGCACACATAGTTGGCCAATCGGAACCGATGCTCTGGTGTCAAGTGGGTCTCATTGAGAAGTACTACATCGGGTTTGAGTCGGGCCAGTAATTCTTGGAGTTCCTGGATCTTGTTATCCAACCCGTTGGCGTTCCAGGAAAGAATGGAGAGGTCTCGTTTGAGGACCCGACTCATAGAAGTCCTACACAAGTGGCGGCTTCCACCAAGAGCATGAACCTCTCGGTTATATCGGCAGTCTTCAAACGGGAGCGGATGGACCTGAAGGTCTGGGCAACTTTGCGGAGGTCAAATTCCGCAAGGAAGTCTTTGACGACCTGGTAGTCGTCCGGTTTTTGAGGCAAAGTGCCCCGAGACTGTGTGCGCATAAGAGCGCCGAGGCTTAACAATCGAGGGAAGCCAAGGGTGTTACAGGGCCAGGTGTAGCGCCTCTAGCGGAGGTGCTAGGAAGAGGGACAGATGCGATTGCGTCGGTCTTTTTAACGCGATGCGCAGGCTGTCTGGACGGTGCGGCTGGGTTGGCAGGAGCCCGGGAGCAAGCACCACAGGGCTTACGATGCCGCTTCTTTTTGCCTGCATTAGGAAACCGCGGGGTTGGGAGGTCAGGGTTCTACTGGTTCTGCTGGTTCTACAGCAGGGTCAGGGTTCTCCGGTGTTGGGGAGGATTGAGTTGTTGTCTCAGGCTCCACAACCGAGATGATTTCTTTGGGCACGGCTGTATCGCTTACAGATGACGCGGTGTTAAGGCGCTTTTTCGCCCGGGGTGGGGCAGGGGCCTGGGAAGGAGCCTGAGTTGAGGTTGCCTATACCACAGGTGTTTGCTTCGGGCCTTTAGTTCTTTTCTGTTGCTTGTTAACAACAGTGGCGACAGTCACGGCAGCCGTAGCAGGAGGCGGAGGGCCTGGCTGCTCGGTTGCAGGCCTAAAACCAGCTTCCGGATGCCTCAATAGTGGCAGGGGCCTTTTTGGCTTTCGCTGCTCGAACTCCAGTTTGTACACTGGGCAAGACCGGTAGTTGGCGGGGTGACTTCAGCCACAGTTGATGCATTTTTGAATGCCGGTGCGTCACAATGTTAGTGAGGTGCGGCAAAGAGCACCTCACGCACGCAGGAGCGTTTGAGCAGGTATCTGTATGGTGCCCGAAGCGTTGGCACCTGTAACATTGAGGCAGAGCCCCGGGAGCGCGGCTTCTTTCCACTTTTACGCGGAACCCAAAAAGCCGCGTTAGAGAGAGTAGGCTTTCGCCTGCCTCGCTTTTCTCCGCCATAATGCGAACCAGGGGAATTGGACGCTTTGGTCCGGCTGGGGCATATACCCGATGAACCGAGCGAACTGGATAGCCCAGCTCGCGCAGCTCATCAAGGATTTTCCCGAGGGGTGATTCCACGTCCAAGCCTCTGAGCACGAAGGACAGAGGCTTCACGTGCTTGGGGGAGAAGGTGTGGAACTGCAGCTGGGCGGATTCCACGAACGCTATGACCTGACGATGCACGTCCATTCCGCGGACAACGATCTTGACTGTGTCGCCCCCAGGGAGCTTCAAGTCGACGTTGGCCGGGAAAGTCCGGGCGCCGCTAAACGTCGCCGGTAAAAACCGGTGACGTTGTTCACGCCGTGGACGAACACGGGCGGGATGCGACCAGAAGCCGGCGGTGCTTGGGCATCGCCGGACACAGTCGGCCCCGAGCCGGATTCGCCATCGGCGGGGACAACTTCTATGGCGGACGCCGAGGAAGAGGTTGAGGAGGACCGGTTCCGCCTCGGTTTCTTAACCGGGCGCCCCCGTGACCCAACCGTCACGAAAGCGTCGGTCTCGTCACCTGGCAGCGGGACCGTCCGGGGATCAACTTGGTCCGCATGCATTGGCGGAGAACTCGGCGAGTCGCTCGAGTGGGGCTGTGCAGAGGCGAGCGACTGCGTGCTCGTTGACTCGCCCGTACCGGGCATGGCCGTCAACGAGCGGGAGGTTCGCCGACCAGAGGCAGCAAGGCCGCCTCTGGCGGTAACCAGGGACCTAGGGTCCGGCCCGAGCCGGACCTCGAGTAGCTGAACGGCACGTGGAGTTGCGGATCATAGTGCGCGAAACCCTTCTATCAACAAACCCCGTTTGATGACGATCTCACCTGATAAAAGGTAAAGAGCCGGCGTGAACCTTTCTCCTTCTTCAGATGAACAACAGACGAACAGGGTCCTTGCGAAGTTTTGACCATGGGAGGTGCTCAGTAACAACCACCCCTCGTCTTTTTCTTTGATCTTTCGCATGCAGTCGATCGTCTTTGACGTCCCTGAAGAGTGACACACTTTTCTAAGTCCCTCAAGGATGCGGGGTTTGTCGTTGTTTATTGATATTTATCATCAGGCAAGCTACTCTGCATTCAAACTTGAACTCAGGAGGAGATCCGTTTCATTCAAGTTTATTTCACTCTAATCAACTCTACCAAACAATTCCACACACTTGATCTTCCTCAAAAGAAGGAAAGTCAGTCAACTCAGAACCAAACCGACCGTCCAATCGTCACCTACACATCCCCAGTCAGGACCCTCCTTTTAAACAGACACATTTACGACAGTTGCCGCTTCCGTACCAGGGCCGCGTCCCAACACCAAGGTCGTAAACTCAAAAAGAAGGAAGATGGCCCCAGATGACCCAACCAGCACATCTGCTGACCATCCAAGCCAGACGTGACTCCAGCACTCTCACCCTAGCTACCTAACCAGCCCATCACCCCGTAACACGAAACCGAACCCTTCGACTGCAGTCAGAGACATGATGATAGTCACGGAAGTGTCTAGCCCACTCTTACGAGGCGACCACCTTCGAGATAGACGAGCTGGTGTAGACTGAGCACAGAGAAGCGATCAGTGGAGCAGCAGTGATACTCGACTTGGCAATAAAACGGAATAGTCTATAAGTTCTCCGAAATGACTAATGTCGACTGGGATTACTGCGTTATTGCGGTTACACATTAGCTTTTCTTATTCTCAAATTACGGCGTAAAATTGTATGCAGTTCTTCAGTACTCACAAAACGCATACAGCACGATACACGTTTGGATGTTGTTCTAAGACCTTTTGGCCTTCTAGCATGTGAATCAAGCAACAAAAGGACCTGATGTCTCTCTGTTCTGTACATGCGATATCTACTGAAAATAAATTAGTAGTAAAAGTCCCATACTTGTGATTTTCGAAAAATCATTGGTTGATCAAACCATTTTTCAAATATGGAAAACCCTCGTTACTTTGAACTTCATCATTGTTACCGTCGAAAGATAGATCAAAACGTACATTCAAATTTATCCAACGATTATCGAAATATAAACGTGACTGAAGGTCAAGCATCGCTAAACACTCCCTATTTTGCTCTTGAGTGTTAGGATTTGTTCGCAATGGTATGCATTCCTTATAATATCTACCACCTATTATAACTATGTAATCTATGTCATTTAAAGTGGAAATATTTGGATCTAATAAGAAAAAAGTTAAACAAATAACTTCTATGCCAGTACAATGTTTACTGCGTCAGTCGATGTTGAACTGTTCATCACCTTGATGAAATGAACCACTTAAAATGGACATATTATCGTTTACAGTTACTTATTTTTTGTTTGTTAACTCATCGATCGGTGCTTGGTTATTTCTTTGTTGGATCTGTTGAGCCTGCATTTGCAAGTCTCCTCTGTATTCCGCATTTTCTGTCACCTGTACCATCTCAGAAATATTGTAATTCGATACGTTGGCAAAGTTGGGTCTAGCATCAAGATATAAATTGTAATGATTTAATAACCACTGAAGTACAGTTCTTAGTCGTTCAGTATTTATTTGGCATTCTCTGTGCTGTTGTAGATTTTCACGACTTTCTACTATAATTACTAATCCTGCATTATACAAACGTAATGGCAGTTGTTCAGCAACTTCTACGACGTCTTGAGCAAATAAAACTAATCGCCTTTTACACAAATTTTTGGTAAATCTCTGTATTACAGCATTTGTTTCTCTGTATCCGATAAATTCTTCAATTCTGGAGGTACAGGCATGACGTCCATTTTGTTCCAAAACACTTGAGAAGGAACTTCACGTTTCTTTATATTGCTAGTGCAACGAGTACCACCACATTAGACAATTCAACTAAATTATTGGGTAGAAGACCAGCAAGGGACGACGTTTCAAGTTTATAACGCTGCCTTGGGTATAATAAATTTCTAAACACAACACATGGAACGTCAGGGAATTCATTTATTGGTGACATAAAATTATCTTTATTAATACAGTTGTGTCGTTTATAATTTTTACGCAAGTTTTTCTAACCGTTGTGCTCTTTCCTCCCCTCTTCGTTTTGTGTTACTTTCCGATTACGTTCCTGTGTTGCCGTTAACTTTTTTTGTTCATAAGAAAGTTTATCATCCAGACGATGATGGGTCATATGAAGGCGCTGACTCATGATCTAATAGATCACGAACCAAACTGAGTCTGTGCTCACGCTGATTGCTTGCTTCGCTGCTCAGACATTCACGGAATTGAGATAATCAGCTTTGGCACCAGGCGACTCTTGAGATAATCTAAAAAGCACATATCACATTTGCGACAACCTAGCCTAACGATTAGCAAAGGTCTCTTGAGGACATAATTTGCCATTTCGCTGAGCATTTTTTAGTAGACGAAATTTTGTCTGTTTTAGCCCGATATTTTGTCATATGTGATTCATCTTTCGTTCGTCTGCCCATAATTTAAAATTTTTGTTTTTTAAACCAACTTTAAAAAGGAGAAAAATGTTTTAACATGAAATTATTTTGTAAAAGGCTCTAAAAAGTGAAAAATAATTTTTACATTCAATGCTATGCAACATGGAATTAATGAAATTTCGTTAAAAACTTTGTACCGTAACATTTATTATGAATGTATGTACTTAGTATCTTACACTACGTGGCTGAAAAAACAAGCTTTCACATAACTTTATCCCAATACACTTCTTGAAGTCGGTGTAAAGTTACTTTTTTTATCCTTACTAAATCCTCAAACGTAACACCAAATTACGTTTTACGAAGTTGAAAGCCAAGTCATAGTTACGTTAGAAACCGCTTGTAACGTAACACTACCGGTTACAGCTAGTTGTATAGTAAAACACACTTATATCAATTACATATTTCGATGTAGATTATTAATATTAATTTTAGTAATGTTAGTAAGTAGATATACAGATGAGCATTGTACCGAGTAGTTATTATATAGGCCTAAGTAAGAGGTGTGTTAGCGAGGCGACACGTCGGCGCCTAGCCAGTGTAAAATTGTATTGTATGTACAACTTTCTAAATCGTAAAGATATAAAACGCTTTGTTTGCAAAAAAACAGCAAAAAATATGCAGTACCGTTAGATTTAGGGTGTTTTCGGCCTTTAAAATACAAAGAGTGATACGTCATAAACGAGGGTGGTGGAGAAAGCAGATTTCTCTTTTTAACGAGAAAACGGTTTCGCGGCAAAAAGTGCGCGTCTATAAGATTTCACCAATCATAGAAAGCGTCACCTCTGCGCGCGAAGTTATTTCTAGTGTTTACTGGACAATTTCAAACTTACCGGCAACACGTTCGAATTTCAGCCAATGATGGTAATCTTAAGAGTAGCGGCAGTAAGGGAAGTTTAGGTGAAACTATAAAAGTAACTGATGCAGGAACTTAGGATCAGTCAAATCAGTCAAGTCAAATCAGTCAAGTTAGTTAGTTAGTTAGTTACTCAGTCGTTCAGTAAATTAGTCAATTGTCAATCGGCCGTCAAAAATCAAGAGTCGGAGAGTCAGTCAGTCCGTGGAAGTTTGTTAGTGGCGATTTTGCTAGTTGTTATTGAAGAGAGATAGAAGTTATATCTTAAAAACTATTAAGAAAGCTAAGACAGTCTATTAACAGATTCATTGAGTCAAGTAGTATTATTTATCCTGTGCGCGGCATCAAGAGCGAAGAAGTATTATTTATTATGTGCGCGACCGTATGAAAAGTCAAAGTTTCGGAGGACGTGGAGATGTATGGTTACGCGATAGTGGTGAATAAAACAAAAACATCAATTGTGTTGTGATGTGTAAAGTGTGGAACGAGCAAGACGGAGAAATGGATAATCAAACTCAAGTAACCGTATCAAATTAAATGTTGTAATCAGATAATTGCATGTAATATATTTGTCTACCTAAGTTTAACCCGTTTCATTCTAAAAGAACCTACGAATTGTTCAGATGCTGAACAGTATTTTATATCTTACGACATAGAATAAGAGTATAAAGTATAAATATTTAATATAAATTTTGAATGATAGTTTGATATTTCTAAAATGTTAGGTCTTAAGTCATGTCATTGATCAAAGTTAATTTATGTTGACAAAGAAGGAGATTTCCAGTTTCAAGAGTAACTTGTTAATGATCAATAATATTTAATATGTTCATTAATCTCTTATTAATGGTAAATAATATTTAATGTGTTCATTAATCTCTTATTAATGATGAATAATATTCAATGTGTAATTAATCTCATAAATGTTAGAGAATAGTCAATGGACTAATTCAGCATTCATAAATGGTAAATGATATTAAATGTATTCTTGAATTTCTTGTAATGATTAACTAGGGATAAGAAGTTAGTAGAAATTGAGAAGTAATTAACCTGTCAAATTGAAATGATGATAATATTATATGTTATATATTTAAATGTATTCAAATGGTAAATATAGTATTGTTTAATTAGCATCTGAACATAAGAGTTGTTTTTACAACACCCTGAGATTTATAATTATCTCTGGCGCCCAGCATTTTATACTTAAAATTTAAATAATAGTCACAATTGACACCCGAACACGAGGGGCATCCAGAAAAAGTTATATTTGGGGCATCAAAACGTGGAGCTATAATCCAAAAAGGTTATACGCTATAGTCGCATACGGTATGAACAGTGTTAGCGAGAAGGGTACAAATATGTGAAGCTATAGACGGGAATTCGTCTTTTATATCTTATGTTTAAAGTAATTTCTATAAAGGTGAAATATTGTAGCACTCAGTGATACCAGTAGACTTTTTTTAAAGAGTGTTTGAAAGACTTTACGTTTTTCAACGATGTAGTATTTGATGTAGAGTTACTTAATAGATGTTTAAATTTTAGTGTAGGATATTGCTGATGCGTTAATTAGAGAATCTTTATAAGCGTGTACTGTAACAAAAATAAGTAAATTTTATGTAAACATTGTTGGCTATGTAAACATACAGTGTAGGCCTACATAACGTAAAAATCCGTGTTATGTGTTCATATGAACTATATAGTAACTTAAGCACAGTATTTATCATTAACCCGGTTTCATTTACACCTATTTACCACTATTTATTATAAACTTGGTTTTATTCAGCAGATTAATTAACTGCTACGAGAATCTACTTATACACAACACTGCAGCTCAACACACTGACCTGTCCAGACTGACAACTGGGTGGGCCACACTGTAAGAATGTTTTGCTTATACTCGTAAAAAACGGATTAAAAGTTACATAATCTGTTTCTGCAACAAGAATGGGTGGCTTTCACCCCTGCAATCACATCATACTATATTATTCGAGAATACATATATTTATTCTAGTATATTATTTTCGTTCACTTATAGTTTTTAGTCTTGTACTCTTTTTCAATATATAGAAGGCAGTAGAGAAAATAACAAAGAAGTATAATGTAAAACACATCAAAATGTAAAATATAACTTTTCAACATATCAAAATGTGTTTTATATTTAATATAAAAACACATCAAAATAGATATTATTTACAGTCATGTCCAACAGACTCAGTTTTATTAAAATACAGTAGGTTAATTATCCTGTTATTATGGATATATAATGACACATATATTATGTATATACTAGCCAGATCAATTTTTTGGCCAGTTACCTTTGAACTGTTATAATTTCCAGACATGATATTCAGCCATCGATCATACATTGTATTCCTTAAGTAGGCTTTTGGTCTTTTACAACACAAAAAAAGATCTTTCACAGGATATGGTTAATGAAGGAATAGTAATGATTAAGTGGATCCTTGTGCCGACGTTACATTTCTCTTAGTCCTATTTGTACCTTTCCATTAGCTAAAGAAGAGCAGATAAATGTCTAGGTATTGTACTATTTTTCTTGTCATGCTGTAAATTAGATTCTTTAAGATTTTGATTTCCGCACATATAAAAGTTTCACTGATTGGAACTAGACAACTTACACTATTAAAAAATGGCCGAATTGTAATTGTATTGTCTTTCAAGTCTTGTCTAATTAAGGTTAAAAATGTTCAATAAACATTAGATGTGAGTGTCCAAATTGTTTTCTGGCAGCAACGAAAGTTGCAAAACCGCGTTTTTTTAATTAGTTTTAGTTTATACGTGTACTGCAGGTCGAAACATGTAAAGGACTATAGGGTTTTTCCTAAAATACAGTTTTTTTTGTAAACTACAATGTTTCTAAAATTCTAGATATAATTATTCAGAATTTTAGACAGATTTTTGACTTAGAAAGATTTAGCTCGCTGTCTTTCCTTCCATTATTTTTCTGTTTTAATTTGCTTTTTGAAGGCACTATATTGCCTAAAACACTTGCACCTTTAAGAAGAAAGGCTTGTATTCTTTTATCAAAATTGGTGCAATTTTTTGATTTTGCAGTTTCGGGGGGGGGGGACACGAACATGAAGTATACCTCAACACATTTCCATACAATACTGGACAATAAACTGCTGGTTATTTTAGTATACTATTATCGATGATAATAATAATAATGGTATTATTATAATATAATGTTGTTATTATTATTTTAGTGGTGGTGGTAGTAGTAGTAGTAGTAGTAGTAGTTTGCAGCTAGAAAGACTGTGTATGCGGGAATCCAATTTCCCGTGGGTCCTGCTTATATTGTCGGCAAAATTTAATATTTGTCATACTTCGTCGTGACCCATTTTACGTGGTATTGACTGAGTGAGCACGTAGTGTCGGTGATCGACACCGTTACCTTCTCTTTGACTTGTAAATTCTGCCTGCAAAAAATTCAATTTACTGCTTGTAGAGGTCGCTTTGTACAGAAAACGGTTGGTTCATATTATAAGCTTGTTTTGTTCTATAAAATAATATACACTTTCTCTTTGTATGCTATCATCTCCAGCTCTAGACTTACAGCTTTCAAAAGACAATGAATATCGATTTCATTAGTCAGAGCTCTCTTAATGCAACTATTACTAATCGATTTAATTAGATAATTATAATATGTACAATGGAATACAAGGCCAACTGGTGTAAGCATTTGGGAAGAATGCAGCAAAATCGCCTTCCCAATATTGTCTTGAATTATAAACCCACAGGGTATCGTAGTGTGAGGCGTCCGAGAACGAGATGGTTTCCGAAACAGGCAGTGCAGCCTAATCCGTAGTGGATATGGTACCGTATGTGAACCATAGAATATGGTGTGGTTCAACATTTAGGTTAGCGTCAGTACGACTATGCACGAAATAATATGCGCAAATGTTATTAGCATTCTTTCAAATGGCCATCCTTAAAGATTCATAATGCATAAAAACGGCACTCTGAAGGGAAGTGCAGTGCCTTCCTTTGCAGGGAAATATAATATATTCAAGAAGGACAGGCGATCGGAGATGGAAAGGAAATATTTGCTTAACAAGCGGAGTAGGTTAATAGAATTTCAAGTGCAGTCAGGCCTGTAGCCAGAACTAGCTATCAGGAAGGACAAATATTTTCCAGGCCGGGCAAAACATTTTCTAGAAGGGGCATACGTTTATGTATTTTCCAATCGACTTGTTTAAACTTTGTACTGGTTTATCAGCTGTAAGCGGTCCACCACCGTATACGGCACGCGCGGATGACGTCACGCGTTTATCAAACGTTGCAGCCGGCCAGCACCGCCGACTGCAAGCCAGTTTAGTTCAGTTTATAACAAGACTCCGAGCGCAACTCTCGTAAAACACTTCTCTTCCAGCCGCGGCTTCTGGATATTTTTTAGCATGCATTTATAATATTTCATTTCATTCAACTACCTGCGTCCATCTACAATGGACCACGATTTTATTCAAAATTAATTTCGGGCGTTATTGCCTCAAATGCATCCGCACGTGCCGATCGTAATTAACAATCAGATTTTTTCAATAAACGAATGTTCAACATCTTTAATACAGTCCACTTCTTTCTAACAAACAATCCAGCCTTCCTCATTAGCGTCTTTGGAATAACTCACGATTATTCAAGAGCTTCCAAACCGCATCATTTTTGGTCCCACCGGACCGGATTTCATATTTTCAGGCCAAAAACGACATCATTTTTGGTCCAACCAGGCAGGATTTCATATTTTCGGGCCCAAAAAACGACATCATTTTTGGTCCCCACGGCACGGATTTCTCGTGTCTGAGTGCACAGGCGACGGCATTTATTTGTACATGTCATTTCTGGAAAGACCGATCTGGGGTTGATCACGCCATACGGGCATCATTTTCATCCTGAGCGACACCATTATTGTGAATCACGTCGCAGTCATCTCGACAAGATTCAGCCAAGCAGTAGACCAGAGACGACGGGACGAAACAGGACAATATTTTCGAGATTCCACAGCTTTAATTGATGGAGGGTACAACATGAGGCATCGGCTGACCGGCAGAGACAGGAGGTGTAGCAGCTCCAAACGGGATCGAAGCCAGCTTCATCACGAATGGATCGACGGCCACGTGACTATAAACTTTACTTATATTTGATTTTTAATAATATTTCACTCAGTGGGTATTTTTTGACACATTTATATAAACAAATACCTCATTACACAATACAAATTAATAAATGGTTGGCAGCTCATTATCAGTCAGAACTTTAAAGATAAAGATATACTTTGTAATCATTTAGATTCATAATTTCAATAATTTAACTGCCAACAAGTTTGATTAGTTAGAGAGAGTAAGTTTATGTTCAAAACAACGATCGCTAGCTACCAAAACGTATTTAAACTCATTCAAAATTAAGTTTGTGGTTCACATGCTCTATGCTCAATTGCTTTCTAAATATCTTTCCCTTTTTATCTTAAACTGTAATAATGGCCGATGTAAGGGCTCTAATAAAAAAACGAGACACAATTAAGGCCTCAATATCCCGAGTAAATACCTTCGCGGATAACTTCGATTTGTTAAACAGCGATCCTCATGCGCTGAAAATAAAACTGCGTCATTTGATGGAATTATCCACCAAATATGACGAGATTCAGTCACAAATCGAGGTAGCAGACGTTGCTTTAACGAGTGATAGAGTGCAAACGGAGGACGATCTCTGTGCTATAGAATGTAAATTGCAACACCTGCTAGAGCAAGCTGAGCATATGAACCAAAAACCAGTAATTAATGCTGAAGGTAAACAGCCTAAAACACCCCCCATTCAATTGGAACCAATAAAATTACCACGGTTTGAGGGTAGTATTGTGGAATGGCAACATTATTACCATATTTTTCTGGAACTAATTCATGTCAGAGCAGATCTGACAGATATACAGAAACTTCATTATTTGCACTACCATTACATGGCGAGGCGCTTAACGTAATAAAATCGTTGCCCATAACACATGAGAATTACGCGGTGGCTATCGATCTGTTGAGGAATAGATATGATAGTAAGCTGATTGTTTCCGCTCACCACGTGTGGAATGTCCTAGACGTACCATTAGTTCAGCAGGAATCCCAAGTTAGCATATCGCAATTTATTGATCAAATCTCTGCAAATATAAACGCTTTAAATAATCTCAAACTGCCAGTCAACACGTTTGAAATTATTGTCGTAAATTATTTAGCCAAAAAACTTGACAATTACACTTTACGTTTGTGGAAAGAGAGTTTATCGGAGCATAAATTCCCTGATTTTAATAATTTTATAAATTTTCTAAATTCACGTAGGAAATTATTGCAAAATCTCGATAACGCGACTAGCCCAACGAGCAGGTTGAACAAAAGCGATAAGTCTCCTTATCGCAAGGCAGTTAAACAGATAAGCACTCCAAAGGGCGCATTCCACTCACATATTAGAAACAATTTATGCAGGCTGTGTAACGGTGTACATAGACTTAGGGATTGCCCACAATTTACATCGCTGTCTATCCCTGATAGAAAAAACGCGTTAATAAAAAACAAACTTTGCTTAAACTGCCTCCGTTCGGGACACGAGGGTTCAAAATGTCCCTCAAAATTCTCATGTAAAAAATGTTCTAGGCGTCACCACACAACGATTCATGTCCCCAACAGGGACGTAACTTCTGTTAACAACCAGTGTTCACTGAAATCACAGACCAATAAATCGGTATTGTTATCTACCGCCGTCTGTATGACATACAATAAAGTCGGCAAAAAATTTCCCGTTAGGATATTACTGGATTCCGGTTCTCAAGCGAACTTTTGCACAATGGATTTCGCCCGCAGGATGGGCCTCCAATTGGTTAAATCGCAACTGCCCATCACGGGTATAAACAACTCGCTTTCCCAGGCTGACTTCAGTACTAATGTAAGGCTACATTCACGCTATAAACCCTTCACGTTAAACGTACATTGTGCCGTATTACCCAGTATAACTAATAATTTACCGGCGGAGTCGTTCAATCTTGCCTCTTTAAATTTACCCAAGCGCATATTCTTGGCGGATCCTCACCTACATTGCTCGTCGCAAGTCGATATATTAATCGGCGCTCAATATTTTCTCCAATTAATTGAACCTATGAAATATACGCGCGGACCACACTTTCCTATAATTCAGGAAACCAAGTTAGGATTTATTTTGGCCGGTGACTTACCATTCAACGTCGATATAACTAAAACGGTTTCTTCCTTTATGGTCTGTAGGGACGATAATCAGGTTTCCTCGCAACTAAAGGTATTTTGGAAGTTGGAGGAGATCTCTAGTCGCGAAGCCCGATCTGAGGACTCGCCGTGTGAAAGGCATTTCGTGGAAAACACTAGCCGCAATCGCGACGGGAGATTCGTGGTAGCCCTGCCCCGCAGATCTGATAAATCTTATTTGGGAGATTCTCTCCGCGGAGCCATACGCAGATTCCAATCGTTAGAATTCAAATTTAAGCAGAACCCTACCCTTTATAAGGATTATAGTGAGTTCATGAGTGACTACTTAAGACTTGGCCACATGTCGCCGCTTAATGAATACGATCTGTCGCTTGACAGGTCAGAGATCTTTTATCTGCCCCATCACGCAGTCTTCAAAGACTTTAGCTTAACCACTAAATTGCGCGTGGTATTTGACGCATCCGCTAAAACCACCAATAATTTGTCCCTTAACGATACTTTAATGGTCGGTCCTACGATCCAGCAGGATCTGTTTTCGGTAATGGTTCGGTTCCGCACCCACCGATACGTACTTATTGCGGACATTGAAAAGATGTATCGTCAGATCATTGTTAATCCTAAGGATTCAAACTTGCAACGCATTGTTTGGCGTGATGCACCGCATAAGGAATTGCGACATTACGCGTTAAGGACGGTTACATATGGCACTGCTAGTGCCTCCTTCCTTGCTACGCGTTGTCTGGCTCAAATAGCATATGAAAATAAATCCGACTACCCTACAGCTGCTAAGGCCATAGCAAATGACTTTTACGTAGACGATCTCATAACGGGTTCGGATGATCCGAACGGCTTAGCTGAAATGAAATGCGAGATCGAGAAGTTGTTGAGGAGGTATGGTTTTTCGTTACATAAATGGTTCTCTAACCACCATAAGATTATGACTCTTCGCGCCCAAGTTACCCGTGACTTCAGTAAGGGTCAAAACGTGCGTACATTGGGAATACAATGGAATGTTGAGGGGGATAACTTTTTATACACCGTTAGGGGTGATGACAATTTAACCGTTTTCAACAAGAGAAGCGTGTTGTCAATCATCGCCGGGATCTATGATCCACTAGGCTTAATCGCTCCCATCACATTTTGCTGCAAGCATTTCGTGCAGTAGTTGTGGTTGGCGGGCACTGATTGGGACGAACCCTTGTCCGGATCATTAGCCAATCAATGGATGGAATTATACGGTCAATTAGTCTCCGACACTCATTTTGAGATTACGAGGTCGGTTAAGAGTTCGAACAGTTACCCGGTTAGTTCATTGCAGCTGCACGGATTCGCCGACGCTTCGGCTAAAGGTTACGCGTGTTGCATTTATGTGCGAGCGGTCTATTCGAACGGCGCCATATCATCAAACTTGTTGTGTGCTAAATCTAGGGTCGCTCCGCTGAAACAGATAACGCTTCCTAGACTTGAACTTTGTGCTTGTTTATTGTTGGCTCAATTAACCTCCAAGGTTTTAAATGCCGTCGATTACAATTTTGACGGACTATATCTTTATTCGGATTCGATGATAGCGTTGTACTGGATACATCAGCAATCTTCCCGCTGGAAGGTATTTGTGGCCAACCGTGTCGCGGAAATACAGCGTCTTGTTAGCAGCAGGGGAATTTGGCGTCATGTAGTATCAAATGACAACCCTGCCGACGTTTTATCGCGCGGTTGCCTCCCTCGTAGTTTGCACTGTCATACTCAATGGTGGCATGGTCCCTCCTGGTTGGCTCGTGATGCGGCCTCATGGCCGGTCAGCGCGTTCGACATTAAAACTCCCTGTACTTTTCCCGATATTGAAGAGGAACGTCGCAAGCAGGCTCAAACCTCACTAATTGTCGCGTCCTCAACACATAGTTACATTGAAAATTATTCATCTCTTACGAGGTTTATTCGCGTCTTCGCATATTGCCGTCGATTTTTTCGCAATTCTAGGCTCGCGGTGGTTGATAGAGACACGTCCTTTTTGTCGGCTCAAGAATTGTCTGACACGATCTTGATTTTTGTCCGGCAATCACAGAAGTTGCATTTCGACGTGGAGGTTAGGGAACTTGAGGCACACCGGTGCCTTCCTCGCAGTAGTAAAATTCTTGCTCTCAACCCTTTCCTGGATGAATCGGGCATTTTAAGAGTAGGAGGCCGCTTGCAATTCTCCCCAATTAGCTATGGGAGTAAACACCAAATAATTTTGCACCCGCACTCTCATCTCACGAGATTAATAATTGAACACGAACACATCCGTTTGTTGCACGCTGGAGTGCAATCAACTCAAGCCTCGCTTAGGCGAAAGTATTGGATCATACACGACAAATCCTATATCCGCTCAGCGATACATAAGTGTGTCACTTGTTTTCGTTACCGGGCTAAAGGCGCGAATCAACTACTAGGTCAGTTACCCCCTTCAAGGGTCACGCCTTCTAGGCCATTTTCACAGTCGGCCGTGGACTACGCCGGTCCTGTACTTTTGCGCCATGGCGGGCAGCGCTCTAAGTCCACGACCAAGGCATACATCGCGCTATTTATATGCATGTGTACTAGGGCCATACATTTGGAATTGGTGTCGGATCTCACTTCCAACGCCTTTATAGCGTCTTTAAAAAGGTTCGTCTCGCGCAGAGGTATTCCCGCGCAGATATTTTCGGATAATGGCACGAATTTTCGTCGTGCCAACCACACTTTGCACGACTGGTACAAATTTCTAACCTCCAAGGAAGTTGAGCAATCTTCTCTGGAGTTTTGCGGTCTCCACGGTATCAAATGGTCCTTTATCCCCCCTTCAGCCCCTCATTTCGGTGGTTTGTGGGAAAGTGGTGTAAGGAGTGTAAAATATCATTTACGTCGCGTAATAGGCGGTACGATCTTGAATTTTGAGGAATATTCTACTCTTCTTTCTCAAATTGAGGCTTGCCTTAATTCACGCCCGTTATGCGCGGTATCCGACGATGCTAGAGACCCTGAACCCTTAACACCTGCTCATTTTTTGGTCGGTGCTCCACTGACGGCACTTCCGGAACCCGACTATACCCAAAGCAATAATAGTCATTTGGGCAGATGGCTTCTGCTCCAAAAATTTACGCAGACCATCTGGAAACGGTGGTCTAGGGATTATCTGCACCAGCTGCAGCAGCGCAATAAATGGCGCACCCCGTTAAGGAATTTGAATGTCGGACAGCTTGTCCTCATTTTGGATGACAATTCCCCCCCTCTAGAATGGAAGCGTGGGGTAATTACCAATGTTTTTCCGGGTCAAGATTCTTTAGTACGCGTCGCAGAAGTTCGCACCGCGCTAGGTATCTTACGCCGACCCATCCACAAATTATGCCCCCTTCCGGTGGCTACACACTATTCGTATGCGTGCCATACGAGGTGTGTGTGTGTGTGTGAGTGTGTGCGTGTCACATTACATGGACCACGCCCGGGACATTCCCCGGGGCGAGCATACAAGTCAATTGTATCATAAGCATTGTAATATTGTTTACGTGCCGCTAGCTATTACAGCAATAGTGACTGTGTCTCATATGTACTATCAATCATTATGGATGATGTGTATTGTTAATATGTTTGTGTGATTCAAATTCTGAGAACCACAAGTGTCATTTATAGTGTCAATTATTCTATATATGTATTGTATTTTCTAAGGGTCAAACATTATGAAATTCATTGGGGTTGTTATGTCAATATCATGGGGAAATTATTGTATTTTTTATGGTGTTATCACTTGTTATTGTAATGCTTGGCAAATATCAAGGGGTATTATTTGGGAAAGATCAATATCTACTTAATTATTGTATTATTGTGCGTATTGTATTACTATTATGTTTTGAATAATTTTAACGTCAGTAAGCCCTTGCTATTGGCGTAAGGGTCAATTTATTGTATGCTTGGTGATTGTTAATTGAATTCATATTATGTTTATTATGTCATTGCTCTCTGGCCAGTGCGCCAATTATTGTATCGCTTACGACATGTAAGTTTAATTATTATATTGTTCAATTTAACCTTTAATGTACAAAATCGTCCCGATTTTGGCGGGCAGTATGTTTAAACTTTGTACTGGTTTATCAGCTGTAAGCGGTCCACCACCGTATACGGCACGCGCGGATGACGTCACGCGTTTATCAAACGTTGCAGCCGGCCAGCACCGCCGACTGCAAGCCAGTTTAGTTCAGTTTATAACAAGACTCCGAGCGCAACTCTCGTAAAAACTTCTCTTCCAGCCGCGGCTTCTGGATATTTTTTAGCATGCATTTATAATATTTCATTTCATTCAACTACCTGCGTCCATCTACAATGGACCACGATTTTATTCAAAATTAATTTCGGGCGTTATTGCCTCAAATGCATCCGCACGTGCCGATCGTAATTAACAATCAGATTTTTTCAATAAACGAATGTTCAACATCTTTAATACAGTCCACTTCTTTCTAACAAACAATCCAGCCTTCCTCATTAGCGTCTTTGGAATAACTCACGATTATTCAAGAGCTTCCAAACCGCAACACGACTATTTATGTATATTTATGTTTAGGCATAATATATTTCATTTATTATAATTCTATACTTTTTTTTTACACGAACAGGCCAACCGTGGACCACGCGACTATCATTTCCTTTTCTTCTCCTGTCAGAAGGCCCTCATTCGCACACTATGCGCCGCCTTCCTTTCCACTGTCCACCCCTTTCTCGTCTTCTTCTCAACGCAGAGAACCTCAAGATTTTGAATTTTGTTTCTGTATGTACTTCTATCCACACAGTCGTTGAAAGAGATACCCAATTTCATCATTTCCTCCTTGAGTTGTTTGGTGTATCCGTTCAGACTGGAAAGTTGCCAAATATATTTGAAAATTTGTTTATTTAATCTGGACCGATCCATCCGAACCATATGTTCAAGAAATCTCAGTCTTTTCCTTCGGAAAGGCGTTTCCAGATCTTTCAGATCTCTGTACAACTCTTCTTGGGGTCTATGCCTGTACCCATCTTCAGTTTTCTTGGGGCAATACATTTTCCGAAGAATTCTTTGTTCAATTTTAAGAAGAGGTTCCAAATTTTGAAAGCACATTGTTTCCACTCCATACATGATCACCGACCTGATCACAGTGCTATAATGGCGGACTTTCGCACTTCTGGAAGTTTTATCTTTCCGTACAGTTTCCGGATTAAAGTAAAGGCCTTTGCTAATTTGAGTTTCCTTATCTTAAAGGATTCCTTGTGTGAGGCGTTTCGGGATATGTTTTCCCCAATATGTTTAAAATTGTTAGTATATTTTATTTCCCCATACGTAGTATCCAGGTACGTTTTCGGGAATTTAAATACCGTAGGGTGGTCATAATTTCCATTTTAGCAAAGGAGATTTGTAAGCCAGTTTTCTGAGATTTGTAGGCTATCTCTTTGAGATCTTCTACTTGCTCTCTTGTTTCTTCTTCTATTATAATTATATATATTATTTATATATATAATTTATTTATATATTTTTAATTCTATTTAATTGTATTTAATAATCCTATCATCTATCGCTATCACAGGCAGGTCACAATTTTTAGTTAAATCAAAATATTTGTTGTTTTTGTTCGTTGGTTACACATCTGTGCGTTCGTTGGTCACATAGATTACTTGGTGACGTTAATCTATCATTTTTACTATCAGTTACTTTACGTCTTCATGAGTCAAGACTATACTTTCGTGTTCTACTGGAGGCTGCTTGTTTAAAAACAAACATTTATACATAGCAGTGAAAACCACTTCAACTTCGTAATTGTACGATGTTTCATTATCTCCTCACAATACCACTCACGAAAACTGCGCATTTTCTAACAAAAATAACACCGTTCCTATTCTTTATTCCTAAAACCATATAGACAGCAAATCTAACTTTAAAACGGTGGACCCACTTTAGATATATTTCCAACAAGCTATGTGATACGTTGGTAATTCTATAACGAGCGTATAGAGGCCTCACAAGTTCAAGTAGCAGATAACTTCGCTTTACTTCCCTACTTGAATAAATGGAATTTTTAATTCATATGTTTTTAATAATTTTTCCCGAATTTAAAAATTTAATAAGATTTTTAAAAATTAAAATTTCGAATTCGAGTTTGGTAAAGGATATTTATAAAATGCGTTAGGTCGGGCGGCGTCCGTCTTGGCCCGCCTCTGGCTACAGGCCTGAGTGGAGTGGCCACTTTAGAAGAATGGCCGAAAAATATATGTACCTACACAACAAAAGCTGAAAGATTAATGTCATGTGTACCATGAAGATCACATATTCCCTAAAACGTACACAAGGCCTTAATACGCGATTGGACAGACTGGAATTTTTGGAGAGAAAGAACCCTGAAGTTTCAAGGAGAAAAGTTGTCGACAAGGTAGAAAAGACAAAATACAATTATTAAAAAAAATCACATGTAATGAATATTACATATATAATGTCATAAAGGGTTTTAAAAGTATACAAACACTTGGTAAGTTTCACAGTATATTCTTTACCTCTGACAGCTGTTTCAGTTTATTAAGCTATTCTCAAAGAGATCAAGGAACAACAGTTGTTCCTTAATAAACTGAAACAGCTGTCAGAGGTAAATAATAAACTGTGAAACTTACCACGTGTTTGTATATTTGTTAAAAACCTTTGTATTAATAATAATAATTAAATATCTGACGATTCATAATTATTTAGTTCAAATGTTGACAGAACATTGTAAAAAGTAGCTGTAAAAATAATTTCATTATTTATACTAAAATACTAAACGAGCTGTATGATCGTGTTCTTAAAGTCGTGTACTCCACTTGCCTAGATCACCAGGTTACAGGTATCACAAACTGGATAGATAACCACGTGCCAGCTCGGTGGCAGGAGATCTTTTCATTCTTAAAGTTATATTATATTAATCTACATATTGTTATTATATTATTACACGGTATGTATTAATACATTCTACAATGTATGTTACGATTTATAAAACTAGTTTGTGATATGTATAGCCGAACTACAGTTGATCCAGGGATTACAGTTGATCCAGTTTTTTGATTTCCTTCCTGTAAAACGTAAATTATGGAGATGTGTTTATAACGGTAAACATGTTTCATATTCTGGAGACTTTGTATAAATAAAATTTGTATAATAAAAAAAATATATTTCTTCTAGTTTGTAAGATTTTTAAGACTCATAACTTTTTAAAGGAATCTTAAAATTCGCGTGGTTGTTGACACATCTTAATTTTAACAAGTTGTTAATCATACCGAATTTGTAATTTGAATAATCTCATAATCTGATGCTCCTACATAGACTTTTAGAATCTTTTCGAAATTTTTACTTCCGCTTTTGGCTCCTAAATTTAAAAAAATTCAAAGTAAACATTACATTTTTATATGTGGGTTAAAATTTCCTTTAGTCTGGACTTTCACAATTTAAAAAAAAATTGATTCTTTTTTGACCTCTGTCCCTTAAAAGTTTGAAATTTACAAAAACTGAATACTATATTCAACTTTTGGTTAATATCCTCTTTTTAATTTGATATTCCATGCGGATTTTGCGAGTTTGTAAAAAATGTTGACACTCATTTTTACCTCCGCCCCCTATTTTTATGGGGCATAACAATAGTGGTTTATGGGCGGTAAAAGTATGGATACGCAGCTAAATTTTACAAAAATCGCTTAATGCGTTAAAAAGTTATCGTGAGATATCCTCCATACAGGTAGATAGACAGACATGCAGACAAATGCCAAACGGTCGAGTTAAAACTGAGAACGCGCTCTGCTCGTTCAATAATTAGTAACGTAAAGTGAGATTAGCAATATTAGTGATAGTAAAACTAAATTTTATAAATAAATTAAACTGTATGAATGTAACCTTGCAGCCCTGATAGTAGTTGGATAGCCTCCTTTGTAATATTGTGAAGGTAATAGTGTTTGGAAATCCTTTGTACCGGATAATTGAGTTTTTTGAATGGGTATTTAATCTGTGATGACAATAGAGCAAGATTCTATTGGAAGTTGGTTTTGACAACAGTAATTTCCTTTTGATCAGCCAGTCAGGTTAAGAATTAGAACTGATACTGGAACAGAAACATTTAGGCAACTATCATAGTGACATTCTATTGGGTTTATGTTGAGCGCCCAAGGGTTTTATTAAAGTAAAAAAAAATGTTTAGTCGATCAGACTAGAGGTCACAGATGTCAGCTGGCTCACTCGTACCCATTATAGAAAAATGTGCATTATTCTGTAGGGATATACACATTGGTCTTGTCGCTGATTGGTTGACGCAGAAGCTTTGTACCAAAACAGTTTGTATTTATAAACGTTTATTACACAAACATCACATAAACATTTCTTTGCCCTGTTTTGTAGTAGACTTTTGTATACAGAATTTTCCATTGTTTATATAATTTCAGTAATTTTGAGAAGTTTTCAAACCCGCAATTATTTTTAGCTCGCATGTTAATGTTATGACAGTGTTGTTGGTTGGTTGTGTCTGATAAAAAATAAACTCATCACACTAATCATAAAATGTGTGAAATGTTATCAGTGGAGAAAACTGGAAGAGATGATGTTCGTTCGAGGTAATTATCAGCTACATAGCTTTGGTAGTATGGTCAAAACAATATATCCTAAATCTACCTAATTATAATTAATAATTAATGCAATAACCTCACGTCTAGGAGGTAGTCCACCAACAGAATTAAGAGGATTGAATTCTGTTAGTACATCGTTATTACATTCAAGTCAATCTTACTTCAACTTCGCGAGTATACAGTTTTTCCAAGTTTAAATTAGTTACGTCAATTACAAAATCAAGTACAGCTAACAATAATATCCGAGTGATACGACTCAATCATTCTGATATAAAAGTGTCCTTTACTAAGAAATCATATTGCGTTGCATATGATTAAAGAAGTATTTATAAATAAAATTGTATTAAATTTTATATGTGCATGTGACTTGTGCGGTTATATTAATATTGTAAACCAACTCGTCCACAAAAGTGAAAGTGAGTGTAGTATCAGCGTCACCAGGAACTCGCCACGGGATCCAACGTCAGAGACCATCACAACACTACTCACCAGGAAGACATCAGGGACACCACCACCGATATTAATTTGGAATTCAACAACCAAGTAACAAAACTGTCATAATTAAAATTGTTAACTAAAAGTAACTCAATTCAATGCTCTGAAAGAACTCGCTGAACAAAGTATAATTCCATTTATTAATATTATTAATGTTCAAATTGTATAAATTTGCAAGTGACCTTATTAAACAAATAATTGCAATCATATATCTGTGTATTGTATAATTATTTATAATATTACCCTGAGACAAGAGAACATATATAGTATACCTATTGGATTGACACCAATTATAAGTAAATGCATAAATATTATTGTATGACACCAACATGAATAACTAACTTAATTTGAACACATCTTTAATAAATACATTTAAATTATTATTAACGATTGTCACTCATTGAAAATATAAATCTCAAGTCAATGCAGTGATATTATCGAGTTCTTGATAATTACTTATTGGATCTGATTGGTGTAAGATAAATATTAATTGGTGTTAACAAAAATATTACAACCAAAGGTAATAGTCATCTCGATTTTGCAGCTCACACCCATGTCCTCCGTTGATCCGTAGGTCCTATTCTGATGGAGTTCCCTGCACGTTCTCCAGTTCCACTTGTCGTCCTTCAGTTACTTGTCCCTCATGGTCCCATCTGGTTGCTGTAGTGTAGAGTGGTATGTTGCTCTGCACCAGCTGCTGTTGTTCCAGCAGACGCATCTGTTGTTCAGCATAGCGTTCCTCTGCATGATGTAACCTCGTAGCTTGTCTTAACTGACGGACGTTTGTGTATGTAGACGTCGTAAAGTATGTTCTATGATCGTATTTGGAACAGACTAAGAGTTACTGTTTGATACTTAAGATGAACATAGCGTCCATCAGCCTTTACTGTTCAATTAACAAAATTTAAAACTCGCGTCGATACTGGACATAGCGTCCCGCCGCTACTGAAGACTGATTGAGAAGAAGGCTGGCTTCTTCCGTGCCCTATTTATATTCGAGCATCGTACCGCACCTGTTGGGACAGAATTCTGCCTGTTTGAAATTGCTCAGTGGCGTGACTTCTCCCACTCTCGTCCAATTTTATATTTTCGCACATTTCTGCTAATGGCAAAGTCTAATGTGAACTACAGGGTGCTCTAACGATGGATGATTTAATTACACATGTTCAACGTAATTACCATCGTAATCGAATAATCCGTGTAATTACTACGCACTTAAAATCGCACTGCATTCGCACTGCGCGTCCTTTTCACGCCGTTTTCTCACTACACATGCGTATTAATTTTCTACATATTTAGGAGTCTTTGAATTTTTTCTACCATTTCTGGTTTTCTTATAATTAAATAAAAACTATAATTTGACAAATATCCAGGGTGAGATTGCAAACTTTCATGCTTGGACCGGCCTCACTCACACACATCATTTACTACTGTACACACTCTCAGCGACAATCGCGTGAGCGTGCAGGTCGGTTCCTGTATGTCTACATGCCGTATTTTTAACATAAACTCAGCTTTCAATCTCATACCTGCTTATTTATTACACATTTATAAGTTTAATTTAAATATTCATTTTATCTAATAAATGCACAGTACAGCATATGACTGTTTTGTCGCAATATACTATAACAAGATACTGTGCCTTACAAATTGTTGTTTATTAGTAGTACAGTAATAGTTGGATGTTGCGATATCATGTGTACTAAAGATTTTAATTTCGTTTTAAATGGCGATTCCTAACATTACTTTTATATTTCATATTTCACATTATATTACTAAAGCATTGTGTGTGTGTGTGTGTGTGTGTGTGTGTATACACAGGATGCAACGTAAAAGATGTACTCACTATACATACTCGAATTTATGCGTCAGTATAAGAAAAAAGTTCCTGTTTATCTTAGGCCGAAAAAGTCTCCTTTCCTCCGTTTCTCCGCCATTTTGTGTGTTTAAAGAAAACTTTATATCTAAAGAAACGATAGAAGTTAGGATGGGACAAAAAATATTTTTATTTTTTTCGATTCGCTATACCGCGGAAAACTTGCCCCTAGGACACATAAGTAAAAAAATAAATAAATAAATAATCGGTTAATATCTTCTGGTCTCGCATCACCCTGAAAATCATAAAAACTGATCAATTTTAACAATTTTTCGTATTTAAAAAAAACGAAACTTTTTCTATGTAAGTCAAATTGTAGGCCTACAGCTTTAGATAAGTAAATAATAGCAAAGGGAAGATAAATAAATTTAAAAAGCGTAGATATTTTAACTTTTATTGGTCGCGCATTGCACCTGAAAAACACATTGTTAACATTAGAACTGCAAATTTTACACTTTGACATAAAATAGTTAATGATAGTTGTTATGAGCTATGGCATTATGTCAATAGACTTTTACTCATTCTTTTTGGTACTCGCTATTTTAAACTCCGATTTGTGCGAAAAACGTGTCATGATGGATCGTGAAAGAACCGTCGTTCTGATGAACCCATCTGTGGACTTGGCAACAACGATTTTTTGTATCGCTTCTGTCACCACCTTCACACACCGCTCCACTGCTTGTATATGACATGGAAACTTGTCAAAATTCCATTCAGCTACTGTTCCCGATTTTATTACAGATGAATCTCCACAAAAGATTAAAGCAGTACTATCTACATAGCGTAGGCTACAAGCTCTTGAAAATGTTGACTATGAACAAAGACGGGCATTTTGTTTACTTTTCTACACGAAATTGCAATTGATCCGCACTTATTTAGTCTTTGATATATTCACTGATGAAGAAGTCTTACATGAAATGGAATTATTAATGTCCATGATAATCATTACTGGGCAGAAAAACCCCATCACACAAGTGTTTTAAAATTTGTTAGAAGTTATTCATTCTAATTTCTCTAAAAACCCTTACTTTGTTATAATCTGCTATTAGTGAGGCAGTTTTAAAAAGTAGTAATAACTTTAAATAAATTTTTCTTATACTGAAGGAAACGTAGTCCTAATTATGAAATTAGGAATATTTTTTAATTCATTAACTTCAATTAATGTGAACATAATTAATTAATGTATATGCCAAACTTCATTAAGATATCTCTGTTACCCCTTGATATATAAAGTTTTCTTTAAAAAGTACAAAATGGCGGCCAGACTGAAAATAAAGTTTCCGGACCTGTGTGTATACGAACTTTTTTATTGTGCTGACACAAAAAATTCGAATCTGTATAGTGAGGACACTTTTTACGTTACACCCTGGCGTGTATGCGCGCGCGCGTGTGTATAATCATATAGTATATAGTATACAGTTTATATTACTTTTAACGTCACGTATTTTTTTAAGATTACAATATTTTACACGTTTACAATTCACAATTATTATTTTAGATAATTGCTTTTCCCGTAATACAAATGTTTTGTCCTTGCTTAGTTACATGATATTTTATATTGATTGTCTAACACCGCTTATTCATTAAATATTATAAACACACTTTCAATTATAGGTAAAGTGAAGCTTTTTTTGGTAATTAACGTCATGTTATTTTCATACATAGAACAGAGTGATACTGCTCATGTAACTGTTAACACGTAAGTATTTACATCATAACTAAAACACTAATAAAACTGTACAAATAATGTGTAGTCCTTCAATGATAAAATTCACTCCGTGCAGCAGTAAATCGACGTCGCTGTTCGGGAGAAATAGATTTCGAACGCCTTCAATGCGCCGAATAGGCATTTCCACACACGAAACCCGGCAACAGTGTAGCCCATCTAACTAATGCTGTAACTTAAATGCGGAACGGCCATTAGATAAACATCAAATAGGCTGGTATCCAACATCGTTCATAAGTTCAATAGAAACGTTTAAAACAAGGGCTTAACCGAATAAAGGTAACCTGTGTTTACTGGTCATTGACGTTTGATCACAAGCACACGCGCGCGCGCGCGCGCGCGCGCACACACACACACCGTTTAGCAGAGAAGGTCAAATATGGCTGGGATGGCTGAGGACTGACCAGGCTCGCCTCATGCTGCCTCATATACATAAAGACCATGTGACAAGTAAGCACTATTCTGTTGTCGCTTTGACGTCGTTAGCAGGAGTGAAGTATACATTTCAAATGAAAAAATATAAACACAAAAGTAGGATGATAATTAAATTAAAAATTACTTATTTTTTATAATACATTCGTTCAAACATATTGTTCTGCTGACGCGACGTAAATAACATGCTTGCGTGCAGCTTGCCGCCTATTGTTATGAATCATCACAAAACAATAAAAAAGCGGACACTTCCAGCGGTATCATAATTACAACACCGCTGTAATTACAATACCAACACGGAGGTTCCACAGTGCTCTAGAATAACCAAGTGGACAAGTGTAGTAATTTCGCAACTCTCACGTTGTTGTTTCATTGTTGGTGACCTTCATGTGTCCGACTACAGTTCATGTAGTTAGTTCTGAGATTCTTTTACAGAGATTAGAGTGCAATTTTAGTGCAGGTGTTAAACGTTTAATTCTTATATTTTAATTTATGTTGCGATATTGTAACTTAGTTACTCTTGTTATGTGTTGTGCGTAGTGCTTATTAGATATTTTTATAAAATAAGAGCATTTTGTGCAATGTGCATTTTGGAATACTTAAAAAAAAGTGTTAATAAAAATATTGAGTATCGATATATCTGTTATTTGCACTGTATTAGGATTACGATCTGTATGATTTCCGAAACAGTATTGTAAAATGGGTAACGTGTTGAGGTTACTTGACATATAGATCACGTTGTCAATAGTTTACGCAGTTGTTTAATGTAAGTACTTGAAATCACACAACTACAAAATATTCCGTGTGTACTACGTTAAAGGAAACTTAGGCTATTTAATGCTACGAATTTGCAAGTCGATTAACACGATGTGTCTGTTACCATACTTAAAACGGTGTGCATTATACTGAGGTCATTACATGTTGTATGTAATGTGTAATCATTAATCACATGTTGTATGTGACCAATTTAGCTGTACGCAAAAGTGATCATGATATCATATTTTGGAGAAAGACGGCGTGTAATCTATAGGGTTTGTGTTCTGTGCGAAAGTAATATCATCAGCCAGAGCGTGTTGTGACGACGGTTGAGGAAAATAGCAGATGGGAATTGGGAGAAACAGGGAATTAGTTCTCCGAGCTCTAGTTAACTCAGTGTCATCCCCGGAGGTTTGGCTGTCGAGAACTTTACTGTTTCGGTTCAGCTGTTTGTTGAATGCATGTAACAAGAAAGTAGCTAATTTAATTCGTAGAAGAAACTATAACAAACGAATTAAAAGCGTAATATTAAAAATACAACTTAAAAAATAAATTAAGTAAATATGGGGTAAAATGTTTTAGTTACTAAGTTTAATAAGCACAGTTTCCAAAGCATTTCTTCTTCTTTCTGTATCATGCCAGTCTTCAACAGCCTTGCCTCTTTCAACGTCTACCTCTAAAAACTATTCAGAAACATTGCCTGTCAATGAATGATACCCTAAAACTCTCTGCCATTCGTTCTGATGTTATTCCGCCGTAGTCCATTCATCAATCCCAGAAACTCCTTTGTCCTTTTCCAGAAAGTCCTCTTCCGTTCTTTCTACGTACCCTGAACATCTAAGTCTCTACAAATTAACAACGTTTACCAGCGCTTGTTTCTTGTACAAATGATCCGCTCGTGATTAAAAAAGTTATTCTCTAGGTATCGTTTCATTACTGGGCCATGTAGCTTTGGTAATAAATTTCTGTCAGAAACATTTAAGCATTTCGTCACTCTTTCAAAATATTGGTTTGTGTATATGGCTACAGAATCATATACAATGCCTATAAAAATTCTCTACATGCGATGAAGTCTTAAAATTATTGAGACAGAAGGTCGTAATTGTGACACTATTCTTAGTTTCTCAGCACCTTTGTATTATCTTCCATTTGCGATGTTTTCAATAATTTTTCAATAACATTTTTGAAAGAGTATTACAGTATTACATTTGTACTTTTAAAAATTGTACTTGTTGCAATATTTTATTTCGTAAGTTAATTTTATGTAGAGACTCTTCAGGGTAACGTAGGCCTACTGAAAATCTAGAAATTTGGCACAGAATATATCTGCCGATTTGGCAGTAATACGGTCCGTAATTTTACCCTTATAGGTAACGAGTGGATGATATTTCCAATACTGTAAGTATAGTAAAATGACTAATAGGTTTTATTCCATGGTGTCACACTTCTGCAAAAGGAGGAAGTTACTTATTTTAATTGTATCTCAAGGAGTTGCCCAATAGTGTATTGTATTTAACCAACATTTTGAATCTTGTTCTTGTACCCGAAAGGTTAAATGCCATGAAAATCTTTTCCAACCAAGTCCTGTATATTATTAGATTTGGTAAATGAACACTAAATACTAAACGTGATTTGTAAAAATATGAAAGTTTCAACGAGTTTCTGAAAATATGCAATAAAAAAATAAATCTTGTTGCCTTGGTCTTCACGATATAACATTTATTTATTTATGTATGTTTATACTGTTAATAATCTTAATTGTTTCAATCATCGTATTAATTTAGTAGCGCATAAACATTCTGTAAAATTGTAGTTTTATCGTTTTGTTACCATGTAAACGTTTTCCAAAATAACTGTGCACATATTGTTAAACAATAAGCATGATGTGTTAGCAAGTGTTAGCAAACAAACACTTTTAATATCACACTCGAATTTTTATTGAGTCAATTAATTTGTTATTGTTAATACGAAAGCGTGTCTTCCAAGGTAATATGTATGCTTTCTAATAATTAGATAATATAGTATTTAATAATTATCTAAAATGAAAACAGCAAATTCATTTAAAACAAATATATAAATAAAAAAATGTTAAAGCAAAAAATATATAGTATATACACATTTCAAATAAGAACATAGGCCTACTTGGTTAGAAAAAACGTTTTAATTAAATAAAATCACATATTAATTTGTTGATAATATTGTTACGTAATGGTGGAACGTTCTCATGCGTTCGATGGTGTCGTTCTACAAGCTTCTCGACTAGCCCTACCGGTGTGTGTTTCTGCCAAGGTCGCGCTGAAGTATCCTCTAGAATTTTCGAGTGCTTGTTAAGGACGCATATTATGGAATCCTGCAGACTATAAATAGCCCACACCTGCCGCTCAGTTTTCAGTTTACTTAGGGCGATTACTCAGTGCGTTTCAAGTGGCTATTAGTGAAAAGTGATTATCGTGCGGGGCTCTATTAGTTGACATTATTATTGCGTATGGACAAATTTTATTTGAATTATTGTACGAGTATAATCTAGTCGAATAACTTGTTGGTTATAAACTGTTAATTGTGATAATTAAAGCTGGTTTGTAGTGACTACATTGGTATCTTGTTTTTGTTTTCCACTGTACCATACGACGATCAGTGAGACCGTCGTAACGAGATTATAGACGAAATATGGTATGACAGGTAAGCTATATTTAGTTACTTTTAATCTCGTGCAAACGCGTTTTCTTTAATATTGTAAAACGATACGCCACTTACGTTTTGCGTTTAATGCCATAATGCATTTGATAAAATTATGTTAAAAACGATATAAGAATTTGGGCAGTGCATGTTTAAAACAAGTAATTTATAGACTTGTAGATAGAACAAGAGTGTTCTATATGGAAGACTACCATTGCATCGGACGTGTAATGATGGTTGGATAATGGCAATTGAGATTTGGGAGAATCAGGATATCAGTTCACTAGCCTTTCATTAGGCCAATATCATATCTGGAGTTGTACTGTCAAAGAAGTTAAGTTTAGGCTTTCGTGAACACGTGAAATACTTAGTTTTACTTTTTCCTGCAACTACTTGTATAGTAAGGCGAGTTTTGTAGAACATACTTGTAACGTATTAACCGAAAAACAATAATTGAAAACTGTCAAGTTATATATACAGCACATGAAGCTAATATTTTCATTAATATTATTTTAATCACATTTGTGCATTATATTAGGTTGTAAATAAGCATGGGTAAAATTATACATTAAACTGTGAACGCCAGGAATAATATTACATACTAAAGTGCGCGGACATATGAGAATACCAGTAGGTGGTATATCGATGAGTGACTCTTCGCCGAAAGTGAAGATACAGTAAAATATATTTAAATAGAGTTAAATTACAAACGGTTGCCGAAACAAATTCGTAAACGAGAAAGCAGGAGGGAGCAAACGGATCAGCATCACTGCGCCGCAGTAATAGTTGCTTTGGAATCAGGAAACGCAGTTTGGATTCAGTTTTTGCAAACACATTTTGGCGTCTGGATCACTGCTGTTTCGTTGAAATTGCCTTCAGCCCCCAGTGTGCTTACTACAGATCTGATCGTATTGTTGGTCCACTTATCCCTCTGGCGAGGGGGGGGGGAGAGCACAGACTGCCGTAAGTCGTTGGTTTTGTCGCAGACTGATCTCGAACTATAGCTGAGACAAACACATTTGCCTTCAACACATTTTTACAAATTTGTCGTTGTTTTTATTTGCTTCTTATTCGCGTAAGAGACGATTTTATAATTAAATTGTTACACTTATATAACAGATACTAGACATTTTAACTTGCTATTAAGATCACACAGAAACATACACACGTGCGTACATTAGCCGTATAATTCTCTTGTCCTTCCTTCATTTTCTTTACGTATATAAAATAAAATAATTATGTAATTATGTAAAATACGTAAATATAGAGCTATGGGTATTTTACACAAGATTTAGGTCTCTGAGTACTCTCTTAACCAGATGACGCTTTATGCTTCACAATAGGCTGTCTGTCACACTCACAAATGTCGTTACACATATTTTACACGTACTTTATTAATATGCATTAATGTTAATTAACGAGATATTTAATTGAGTTAGTCGCCACAGTAATATAGCATTATAATTCAAGTTTCCTTTACAGCTCGTTTCATAGTATTGGGTTTAGTATCCGTGAAACGTTTTGCGTTCATATGTGACGGAGAACTGCAATCGTATAACGACAACGTCGGAGGGCTTAAGGGGATGTGAAGCGAATACATGTTTTCACTGAAGAGATGTATTTCCACTTCTTGTGCTCAGACCATTCTGTCCCAAGGTGGTAGTAACCAATCGCTGTAGCGAGATGTATCAGTGACCTGTCGTAATGAACGCGTTCTGCTAGGGGAGTTTTAAGGTAACCTCAGTCTATGCCCGCAGGATGGAACAACCGACAGCAAAATACGTATGTTGCCTGATGAGGTGGCGGAAACCTTTAATTAGGCCAATGACCTCACACACAATCTGAGTCAGTTATTACTGCGCACGGAGAGGAGACCTCGATATCGGAGAGGAAAGTTGTTCTTTAGAGGTTACGAACTTCTAATCCAAAACACCTGTCACCCAAATTGGGGGGGGGGGTTGCGTAACTCTCATTCACGGAAAACAGCCGTGTGACCTAAGATACATATCGTTATAGTAATAAAGCAAGTCAAGACCAGCTAATTATCCTTATCGCAAATATCGCAGAAGGAAAATGGGTAGATCCGCAGTCTGCTGATTATTGTAACGTAAATGATTATTGAAGGCCATTCGGTAGACAAATTAAATAAAAACGATGTATTTTAACGAAACAGCGGAGTCTTCACGCTGTAAGAGCTGCTACTCGAATTAAGGTAATCAGTTTCAAGTTTACTTTCCTTCTTGTGCAAACTGAAAATCGGGTACTGATTCTCCTACTGTGCTTGGTTGCTAAGTCAACAAACTCTATAATTTTTAGTGGAGGCTATAGAGAGAGCGAGAGAGAGAGAGAGAGAGAGAGAGAGAGAGAGAGATTACTTGGTTAATGTACGTATTACAGAATGTTGGAAATATCACGTCCACCATACACACACATACACATGCACCCGACTATTTCTATGTTTTCCTTCGTGTTGTTTGCCCACAATAATGATAAAAACGATATTTTACGCATTAGCTGAGGCGTGTCTGTTCGAAGGCTTACAGTCGCGCAACTTTTCCCGATTCTCAAGTACACAGTTCATTCCGAGTAACTTCCTGAATTTATGACTCTAATTTTACAATTTTTACCTTCATAATTTAACTGGTATATTTCACTTCAATGTTAGCAATGGGTTTTCTTATCTCCTTCTTTGCGTTCGACTGTAACGATAATGAGGCTCCGTTACAACATAACACAATGTCACATCCAGGCCAGTCGCATCCAAGCGGCTGAAATGAGATTTCTCAGGCACGTGGCAGGGTATACTATCCATGGTCATAGAAGAAACACAGATATACGGCAGGAACTGAATATTATGAGGATACTCGACAGGATTGCCCAGTATCGGCTGAAATGGTGGGAACATCTTTGCCAAATGGATGACTGCCGCATCCCCAAACAACTCTGGAACTATAAGCCGAGGGGACGGAGAGGTGTGGGACGTCCGAGAAAGCGCTGGAGTGACCAGCTCTAATCTTTGCCTATTTTAGACAGAAACAAACCATCCTTGGTTTAATCCGTGAAGATAATGATAATGATGATGACGATGTCACATAAAGAATAAAGTAACACAGAGATTAATTGTGTGTTGGTGTAAATTTGGGTGTCTGTGGTTGATCGATCCTATTACGGCCACAATACGTAATCTGTAAATTAAGCGTAATCGTTATGCTTTTTTCCAAACCGGTACGTTTCCTTGCGATTTTATCACACTGTATTTTCTTGAGAAAGTCAATCTTTAATGTAACTAGATATTCTTCATTTTTCTCTCAGGGAATCAATCTGCATCGCTTTCGTCTTGATTTTTTTAAAAATTCTGACAGCAGTTAAGACAAGTATGCTGTTGTCAGTTAGATAACCGCACTATCTTCACAGAAACAAATAAAATTACCATAAGTAATGTATTATTTAGAATATATTAAAATAATACACTACATTAACACACCTATCTACAGTTTATCGTGTTTTGATGTAGTCGATTACGGTAGAATGCCGTTAAGGATTTACAAAGTTTAATTCACAATAGAATCTAAATTTATTGATTTAATCACATAAAATTTTAAAATTTGAAGACAGTAAAATTTCCAAAGATTATGCTAAGATATCTTAAAAAATTCGAAAATTGTTGTGTAGTTGATGTATAGAGTGGATTTCACTTATAAGATAATTATTTGTAGGAGAAATACTCGTAAAACGTGTGGGTTACAACTCAGAAAATCTATAACGCTAGGAAGGCAGTTGATTATCTAAAAATTTTAAAAAGATTTGCCACTCAAGTTTGAGAATGCTTAATAAACTATGTTATGAACGTTGAAGAACTTCATTTCTATTTGGAAAGATAACTAATTTTATGTGCTCTTTCCATGCCCTTCCGTACCCGCTGCGATATGAATCTGCTCTATCACACAAACTGCAGCAGCTGTAGGAATATCAATAACAGTTCACAAACAAGGTGAACAACATTAATGAAATAATGGTAATAATAATTATTACAATATAGTTAATATAGAGGACGCTTGCAAAGTTTAATGAAGAGAGGCTAATACAATGATGTACACTTGTATTTTACTTGGAAAATTTTGGTTAATTCAAATTTGCTATACTTCTTTTAAGAACTCATAAAGAAAACGTGTTTTAGGATAGATTTAAAAGTGTATTGAGTTGTATTGAACGAGACGTCTGTTTCACTTAAAGACAGTTAATTTCTTACTATCCACCCTTATGTGGAGCAATTGCAAGAGTACAAAGAAAGCATTAGCTTAACAATGTTAAACGTTTTCTGCATTCAATGACAACTTTCTAAACAGACATACGAGAAAAATCCAACAATATGGAAACAGATTAGTGTTTTACATTCTAGAAAGTTTTGAGATATGAATGAAAAATAAATAATTGTAATTTTAGACAGGAGAGAATAATTCTAGCAATATATTTTCTTCTAAAATATCAGAGGCTTCTTTTGCACTAACAGGTCTATGTGGGAATGTGATTGTTACCGTGCGCTTTAACTCGTCCAATTGAACGAGTATTCTATGGGCAATATATGTATGATCCTATACATATGAGAGTCAATTAATATAAAATATTAATCATATAAGAAATGATACACATGGATAAACCATATGTACTAACATTTTTGGATTCCTCAAGAGATAACCTAACTATAGAAGGGTAGGGAATTATTGTGCGTAGATAATCAGCTACTAGAGGGCATAAGAAGATCAATTAACGATAGTGGACTAAACGATGAAAAATGCAACGACAGACAACAATGGAGGTTAGGCATCGGACAACGTCGTAGGACGTTTTGACCCCGGATTAATAATAATAATCAGCTACTGATTTTATGGGATAACGACAAGTTGAAGAGCTGTAAACTTATAAATAATTAGGAAACCCATAAACCTCTAGGAAAAGGCGCATATAATACAAGTGTACGCTCAGTTTATAAGAGGAACTACTTTAAAATTTGTAGAAGACATAGAACATAGTCTACAGATTTATAGGGTTATACATACAACAATGCTAGGCAGTAGTGCAAACTTGCTAGTAAAACTTAACTGACCAAACTTTAGGCTGTGTTTTTAAACACAATAGATAACAAATAGTGGAACTGATAAACATGTAAGCATGAAAACATGTAGGCAGGTGGAGAGACGTACACAACACAGGAGATTTATTATTTAAAGCAAACTGTGTCAGTATCAGTTTAAGTGTTAAACAGTTTTTCAATCTTTAGATTTAAGTATTTAACTTTAACTTTACCTAAAGAGCAAACTGTCTGTGAAGTATATCTGATATTTATAAAGGCTATTGCTAAGGTGTTGTATCTCCGAGAAATCCGAGAGCACTGTTCAACTCACCAGCTGATGTGGTTTGTCGAGTACGTCACTAAGGCCGACTGCTTGTGAGAACAAACCGTCGCCATAATTCCGGACGATAGATTTCCATAGCATATGGAATCAAACGTGCATTCTGCCTTTGGTCTCCTACATTAACTCAGTTGCTAACTTTAATCGGTAGAGGACTTTGTGTGCAAGAATATGCGGATATCATTTACTGGCGAACCTCAAGGTAAGGTTTTTCTTCTATTCTCGATCTACACCAGAGACGCCGAAGTTGCCTGAAGTCTGACTGTTCGTGTTTGACTACGATACGGCTGAATATGTCATATATCGAAGTACTATATTGTTGCAGTTCGGTATTAGGTCTGGGCCCAGGTCAGCTAGGGAAATCCAGGTCAGTCAGACCGGATTTCCCAAGAGGTAGCCTAACTACAGAAAAGCACTAAGAACACAAATTTGATCTCTAGAGGCAGAAAACATCCCGGCAGCTTGGCATGGGTCGTAACAGGATTCCGTGGATGGTGTGTCAAATACCTCGGTTATTATTAAGCAGCAGGACCAAAAGTAATGTTAGCAGTAACTAATTAAATTTTTTAATAGCCCTATAAGTATACGTGGATGTCTCAATGTAACTACAATACGTAGGACACTTTATTTTAGCAGAAATGTAATGTAGAATGTATAGCAGAATACGTCAATGTTATTTTTTATGATTTTTGCATTTATTCCCGGAAAAATAATATTTTTAAAATTTCATCATGACTAATTTTTGCGAGTAACTGACTGGTTAAGGAGTAACGACGATTGATCAATACTGTAATATTTTCTTTGACTTGAAAATTCCGCCGGGGTCGCACAATATGAATAAAAATTCAATTTACAGCTTATACGTCACTTTGTGCGGAAACGGCTGGTTCGCTTATGAAAAAGCGTGAAGATTGTTTTTCATATAAAATATTATACGCTTTCTGTTTGTGGCTCACATACCCATTGGGGCAGACTTACAGCTTTCGAACTAAAATAAAAAATTGACTTTTCCTTACACACTTTTAAGTTACACTTTTCTTGAATATTGATTTACGGTTAATGAAATTTGCTAACTATTTATTGCATGTATGTGTCGCTCCTTACGCTTTAAATATTAGTTTTATTATTATTATTATTCACAACGTTGTGTCTTGCATTATAAGACACTAGCTGAAGTACCCGTTCTACGCCCGGGTGGCGAGCATTTTTATTGGCACATATTGATAAAGCCACGGCTGGCTATGAAGTTGAATTATTGGGCGAAAACTTCTTTGCAGACCACATTTTTGGTGTAAACTCTGTGGTCTTTCTTTAAGTTGCCTTGTTGGTCAGTTCCTAAGAGTTTTATCTTGACTTGCTGAAAGGACTATGTTCTTGAAAATGCAACATAAAGTTGTCCATGACTGAATACTGGAGATGGCAAATAAATACCAACTGAATCCAGTGTTTGCCCTTGGCTTTTGTCGATGGTCATAGCAAAAGCAAGTCTAAATAGAAACTGTTTTCGTCTTAATGTAAAGGGAAGGTCAGGGTCACTAGGTGCAAGAATAACTCTTGGAATGAATAAATACCCTGGTACCTTTAAAAGATCCGGTCAGGATTTCAAAGTCAATGACTTTTGACATCATTTGCTTGACGACCATTCTGGTGCCATTGCAAAGACCTCTTGTTGAGTCAAGGTTTCGTAGCAACATTACTACTCACCAACTTTCACGTTAAGTCTATGAGGAGGCATACCTCCAGGTGTTAAGCTGTTTAAAAACTCCATTGGATAGTTTGCTGCCTCCTCGGCATTTGCACTGTCTTGCTGAATAGAACCTATGCTGGTATAGCATTTCAATTCAGATTGAATTCGTCTAAGGACATTTTCATTAAGTTCAAGTGACTCGTGGTTTTTTGGAGTCAGGATTGCACGGTTAGCAGTGCTCTCATCTACTGATTGGATGACCTCAGGAAAGACAGCATCAACAATACATCCATTTTCAATGCAGACTGGAGGAATTTCGAAGATGCCTTCCTCTAATCCAGGTGTTGCGGTTTGGAAGCTCTTGAATAATCGCGAGTTATTCCAAAGACGCTAATCAGGAAAGGATGGATTGCATTAGAAAGAAGTGGACTGTATATCGAATATTGAACATGCGTTTATTGACAATTTTGATTATTAGTTATGATCGGCACGTGCGGATGCATTTGTGGCAATAACGCCCGAAAATTAATTTTGAATGAAATCGTGGTCCATTGTAGATGGACGCAGGCAAATTGAATTAAATAGAATCTTATGAATGCATATTAAAAAATATCCAGAAGCCGCGGCTGGAAGAGAAGTGTTTAACGAGAGATGCGCTCGGAGCCTTGTTAGAAACTAAACTAAACTTGCCTGTAGCCGGCGGTGAGGACCGGCAGCATCGTTTGATAAGCGCGTGACGTCATCCGCGCGTGCCGCTTGCGGCTGTAGGCCGCGTACAGCTGATAAACAAGTACAAAGTTTAAACATACTGCCCGCCAAAATCGGGACGATTTTGTACAGTAAAGGTTAAATTGGGAACAGTATATTACAAACATTATCAATGTATATATATAAACAATACATAGTACACTTAAAGGCTTACACATAAAATATGTAGAAAACAAAATTCATTAAGCTAGCACAAAGCTTAAGTCAAAACAAAACAATTTCTGTGCTAGAAAAGGTACAAAAAATAAAAAATCATGATAAAAACGAACCTTTACATAACTAAACATGATCTCTCTTGAAGCATAACATGTGGATAAGAAATACATACATTTAAACCTTGACAAACGTAAATAACAACCTTAAATTATATAAGAGAAATTATCTTGCTCACTGCTTCATATATAGTAATAGAAATAATAGAAACATAATAATGTACACGTACATAATGTTATCATAATGTTCATTAGAAAATACAATACATATGTGGAACAACTGACACTATAAGTAGCACTTGTAGTTCTCAGAATTTGAATTATATAAACATATTAACAATGCACAACATCCATAAATAATTAATAGTACATATGAAACACAGTCACCGTTGCAGTAATAGCTAGCGGCACGTAAACAATATTACAATGTTTATGATACAATTGACTTGTATGCTCGCCCGGGGAATGTCCTGGGCGTGGTCCATGCAATGTGACACGCACACGCACACACACACACGCACACACACACACACACACACACACACACACACACACACACACACACACACACACACACACACACACACACACACACACACACACACACACACACACACACACACACACACACACACACACACACACACACACACACACACACACACACACACACACACACACACACACACACACACACACACACACACACACACACACACGCACGCACGCACGCACGCACGCACGCACACACACACACACACACACACCTCGTATGGCACGCATACGATTAGCTTGTTGCCACCGGAAGGGGGCATAATTTGTGGATGGGTCGGCGTAAGATACCTAGCGCGGTGCGAACTTCTGCGACGCGTACTAAAGAATCTTGACCCGGAAAAACATTGGTAATTACCCCACGCTTCCATTCTAGAGGGGGGGAATTGTCATCCAAAATGAGGACAAGCTGTCCGACATTCAAATTCCTTAACGGGGTGCGCCATTTATTGCGCTGCTGCAGCTGGTGCAGATAATCCCTAGACCACCGTTTCCAGATGGTCTGCGTAAATTTTTGGAGCAGACGCCATCTGCCCAAATGACTATTATTGCTTTGGGTATAGTCGGGTTCCGGAAGTGCCGTCAGTGGAGCACCGACCAAAAAATGAGCAGGTGTTAAGGGTTCAGGGTCTCTAGCATCGTCGGATACCGCGCATAACGGGCGTGAATTAAGGCAAGCCTCAATTTGAGAAAGAAGAGTAGAATATTCCTCAAAATTCAAGATCGTACCGCCTATTACGCGACGTAAATGATATTTTACACTCCTTACACCACTTTCCCACAAACCACCGAAATGAGGGGCTGAAGGGGGGATAAAGGACCATTTGATACCGTGGAGACCGCAAAACTCCAGAGAAGATTGCTCAACTTCCTTGGAGGTTAGAAATTTGTACCAGTCGTGCAAAGTGTGGTTGGCACGACGAAAATTCGTGCCATTATCCGAAAATATCTGCGCGGGAATACCTCTGCGCGAGACGAACCTTTTTAAAGACGCTATAAAGGCGTTGGAAGTGAGATCCGACACCAATTCCAAATGTATGGCCCTAGTACACATGCATATAAATAGCGCGATGTATGCCTTGGTCGTGGACTTAGAGCGCTGCCCGCCATGGCGCAAAAGTACAGGACCGGCGTAGTCCACGGCCGACTGTGAAAATGGCCTAGAAGGCGTGACCCTTGAAGGGGGTAACTGACCTAGTAGTTGATTCGCGCCTTTAGCCCGGTAACGAAAACAAGTGACACACTTATGTATCGCTGAGCGGATATAGGATTTGTCGTGTATGATCCAATACTTTCGCCTAAGCGAGGCTTGAGTTGATTGCACTCCAGCGTGCAACAAACGGATGTGTTCGTGTTCAATTATTAATCTCGTGAGATGAGAGTGCGGGTGCAAAATTATTTGGTGTTTACTCCCATAGCTAATTGGGGAGAATTGCAAGCGGCCTCCTACTCTTAAAATGCCCGATTCATCCAGGAAAGGGTTGAGAGCAAGAATTTTACTACTGCGAGGAAGGCACCGGCGTGCCTCAAGTTCCATAACTTCTATGCCGAAATGCAACTGCTGAGATTGCCGGACAAAAATCAAGAGCGTGTCTGACAATTCCTGAGACGACAAAAAGGACGTGTCTCTATCAACAGCCGCAAGCCTAGAATTGCGAAAAAATCGACGGCAATATGCGAAGACGCGAATAAGCCTCGTAAATGATGAATAATCTTCAACATAACTATGTGTTGAGGAAGCGACAATTAGTGAGGTTTGAACCTGCTTGCGACGTTCCTCCTCAATGTCGGGAAAAGTACAGGGAGTATTAACGTCGAACGCGCTAACCGGCCATGAAGCTGACTCAAGCGCTAACCAGGAGGGACCATGCCACCATTGAGTGTGACAGTGCAAGCTACGAGGGAGGCAACCGCGCGATAAGATGCCGGCAGGGTTGTCATTTGATACTACATGACGCCAAGTACCCCTGCTGCTAACAAGACGCTGTATTTCCGCGACACGGTTGGCCACAAATACCTTCCAACGGGAAGATTGCTGATGTATCCAGAACAACGCTATCATGGAGTCCGAATAAAGATATATTCCGTCAACATTGTAATTGATGGCGTTTAAAACCTTGGACGTTAATTGCGCCAACAATAAACAAGCACAAAGCTCAAGTCGTGGTAGCGTTATCTGTTTCAGGGGAGCGACCCTAGATTTAGCACACAACAAGTTTGATGATATGGCGCCGTTCGAATAGACCGCCCGCACATAAATGCAACACGCGTAACCTTTAGCCGAAGCGTCGGCGAATCCGTGCAGCTGCAATGAACTAATTGGGTAATTGTTCGAACTCTTAATCGACCTCGTAATCTCAAAATGAGTGTCAGAGACTAATTGAGCGTATAATTCCAACCATTGATTGGCTAATGACCCGGATAGGGGTGTGTCCCAATCTGTGCCCGCCAACCAAAACTGTTGCAGGAAATGCTTGCAGTAAAATGTGATGGGAGCGATCAAACCTAGTGGATCATAGATCCCGGCGATGATCGACAACACGCTTCTCTTGTTGAACACGGTTAAATTATTATCACTCCTAACGGTGTACAAAAAGTTATCTCTTTCAACGTTCCATTGGATTCCCAATGTACGCACGTTTTGACCTTTGCTGAAGTCACGGGTTACTTGGGCGCGAAGGGTCATAATCTTATGGTGGTTAGAGAACCACTTATGCAACGTAAAACCATACCTACTCAACAACTTCACGATCTCGCATTTCATTTCAGCTAAGCCGTTCGGATCATCCGAACCCGTTATGAGATCGTCTACGTAAAAGTCATTTGCTATGGCCTTAGCAGTTGTAGGGTAGTTGTGTTCATTTTCATAGGCTATCTGAGCCAGACAACGTGTAGCAAGGAAGGAGGCACTAGCAGTGCCGTATGTAACCGTCCTTAACGCGTAATGTCGCAATTCCTTGTGCGGCGCATCACGCCAAACGATGCGTTGTAGGTTTGAATCCTTGGGATTAACAATGATCTGGCGATACATCTTTTCTATGTCCGCAATAAGTACGTATCGGTGGGTACAGAACCGAATCATTATCGAAAACAGATCCTGCTGGATCGTAGGACCGACCATTAGAGTATCGTTAAGGGATAAATTATTTGTGGTTTTAGCGGAGGCGTCAAATACCACGCGCAATTTAGTGGTTAAGCTAGAGTCCTTGAAGACTGCGTGATGGGGCAGATAAAAGATCTCTGACCTGTCAAGCGACAGATCGTATTCATTAAGCGGCGACATGTGGCCAAGTTTCAGATGAACTCATGAACTTGCTATAATCCTTATAAAGGATAGGGTTCTGCTTGAACTTGAACTCCAACGACTGGAATCTGCGGATGGCTCCGCGGAGAGAGTCTCCCAAATGAAATTTATCAGATCTGCGGGGCAGGGATACCACGAATCTCCCATCGCGGTTACGGCTAGTGGTTTCCACGAAATGTTTCTCACACGGCGAGTCCTCAGATCGGGCTTCGCCACTAGAGATCTCCTCCAACTTCCAAAATTCTTTTATTTGCGAGGAAATCTGATTATCATCCTTACAGACCATAAAGGAAGAAACTGTTTTAGTTATATCGACGTTGAAGGGTAAGTCACCGGCCAAAATAAATCCTAATTTGGTTTCCTGAATTATAGGAAAGTGTGGTCCGCGCGTAAATTTCATAGGTTCAATTAGTTGGAGAAAATATTGAGCGCCGATTAATATATCGACTGGCGCCGAGCAATGTAGGTGAGGATCCGCCAAGAATATGCGCTTGGGTAAATTCAAAGAGGCAAGATTGAACGACTCCGCCGGTAAATTATTAGTTATACTGGGTAATACGGCACAATGCACGTTTAACGTGAAGGGTTTATAGCATGAATGTAGCCTTACATTAGTACTGAAGTCAGCCTGGGAAAGCGAGTTGCTTATACCCGTGATGGGCAGTTGTGATTTAACCAATTGGAGGCCCATTCTGCGGGCGAAATCCATTGTGCAAAAGTTCGCTTGAGAACCGGAATCCAGCAATATCCTAACGGGAATTTTTTTGCCGACTTTATTGGATGTCATACAGACGGCGGTAGATAACAATACCGATTTATTGGTCTGTGATTTCAGTGAACACTGGTTGTTAACAGAAGTTACGTCCCTGTTGGGGACATGAATCGTGGTGTGGTGACGCCTAGAACATTTTTTGCATGAGAATTTTGAGGGACATTTTGAGCCCTCGTGTCCCGAACGGAGGCAGTTTAGGCAAAGTTTGTTTTTTATTAACACGTCTTTTCTGTCAGGGATAGACAGCGATGTAAATTGTAGGCAGTCGCTAAGTCTATGCCCACCGTTACACAGCCTGCATAAATTGTTTCTAATATGTGAGTGGAATGCGCCCTTTGTAGTGCTTATCTGTTTAACTGCCTTGCGATAAGGAGACATCGCTTTTGTTCAACCTGCTCGCTGGGCTAGTCGCGTTATCGAGATTTTGCAGTAATTTTCTTCTTAAATTTAGAAAATTTATAAAATTATTAAAATCAGGGAACTTGTGCTCCGACAAGCTCTCTTTCCACAAACGTAAAGTGTAATTATCAAGTTTTTTGGCTAAATAATTTACGACAATAATTTCGAACGTGTTGACTGGCAGTTTGAGATTATTTAAAGCGTTTATATTGGCAGAGATTTGATCAATAAATTGCGATATGCTAACTTGGGATTCTTGTTGTACTAATGGTACGTCCAGGACATTCCACACGTGATGGGCGGAAACAATTAGCTTACTGTCATATCTATTCCTCAACAGATCGATAGCCACCGCGTAATTCTCGTGAGTGATTGGCAACGGTTTTATTACGTTAAGAGCTTCGCCATGTAATGACGAGTGCAAATAGTGAAGTTTCTGTATATCCGTCAGATCTGTTCTGACGTGAATTAATTCGAGAAAAATATGGTAATAATGTTGCCATTCAACAATGCTACCCGCAAACCGTGGTAATTTTATTGGTTCCAATTGAATGGGGGGTGTTTTAGACTGTTTACTCTCAGCATTAATTACTGGTTTTTGGTTCATATGCTCAGCTTGCTCCAGCAGATGTTGCAATTTACATTCTATATTACAGAGATCGTCCTCCGTTTGTACTCTATCACTCGTCAAAGCAACGTCCGCTTCCTCAGCTTCGATTTGTGACTGTATCTCATCATATTTGGTGGATAATTCCATTAAATGACGCAGTTTTATTTTCAGCGCATGAGGATCGCTGGTTAACAAATCGAAGTTATCCGCGAAAGTATTTACTCGGGATATTGAGGCCTTAATTGTACCTCGTTTTTTTATTAGAGCCCTTACATCGGCCATTATTATAATTTAAGAGAAAAAGGAACAATATTTAGAAAGAAATTGAGCATAGAGCATGTGAACCACAAACTTAATTTTGAATGAATTTAAATACGTTTCGGTAGCTAGCGATCGCTGTTCAGAACATAAATTACTCTCTCTAACCAATCAAGCCTTGTTGGCAATTAAATTATTAAAATTATGAATCTAAATGGAAACAAAGTATATCTTTATCTTTAAAGTTTTAACTGATAATGAGCTGCCAACCATTTATTAATTTGTATTGTGTAATGACGGTGTTCGTTTATACAAATGTGTTAAGAAATAACCACTAAAGTGAAATATTATTAAACATCAAATATAAGTAAAGTTTATAGTCACGTGGCCGTCGATCCATTCGTGATGAAGCTGGCTTCGATCCCGTTCGGAGCTGTTACACCTCCTGTCTCTGCTGGTCAGATGACGCCTCATGTTATACCCTCCATGAATTAAAGCTGTGGAATCTTTTTTGATGACCTCGCAAATGCTGTCCTGCCTTGTCCCGTCGTCTCTGGTCTACTGCTTGGCCGAATCTTGTCGAGATGATTGCGACGTTATTCACAATAATGGTGTCGCTCAGGACGAGAATGATGCCCGTAGGGCGTGATTAAATTCAGATCGGTTGGTCCAGAAATGATGCGTATAAAGAAATGCTGTCGCTTGTGGACCCAAACATGAGCAATCCGTCCCGTGGTGACCAAAAACGTTTTCGTTTTTGGGCCAAAAATATGAAATCCGGTTCGGTGGGACCAAAAATGTTTGCGTTTTTGGGCCCGAAAATATGAAATCCGGCCCGGAGGACCATAAATGTTATTCAAGAGGGGGGCTCTTGAATAATCGCGAGTTATTCCAAAGACGCTAATCAGGAAAGGATGGATTGCATTAGAAAGAAGTGGACTGTATATCGAATATTGAACATGCGTTTATTGACAATTTTGATTATTAGTTATGATCGGCACGTGCGGATGCATTTGTGGCAATAACGCCCGAAAATTAATTTTGAATGAAATCGTGGTCCATTGTAGATGGACGCAGGCAAATTGAATTAAATAGAATCTTATGAATGCATATTAAAAAATATCCAGAAGCCGCGGCTGGAAGAGAAGTGTTTAACGAGAGATGCGCTCGGAGCCTTGTTAGAAACTAAACTAAACTTGCCTGTAGCCGGCGGTGAGGACCGGAAGCATCGTTTGATAAGCGCGTGACGTCATCCGCGCGTGCCGCTTGCGGCTGTAGGCTGCGTACAGCTGATAAACAAGTACAAAGTTTAAACACCAGGCTCTTGGAGTTTTCCATTCCCAAGTTTTAAAAGCCAATCGGAAAAGCCTCGGTGTTCTGATGGGACATTGTCCTCATTGGCACGCATGTTTTGGTCTAACTTTAGGACCTGAATATTTTTCCAACACTTACTGTTCTTCATGCATGAAGATTGTATTTCGGTTCTGCTGCCATGTGGAACAACAGGGAGAATTTGTCTAAAATCTCCACCGAAAAGAAAGACCGCACCTCCAAATGGTTTTTTAGAAGGAACTTTTGGACCTTCAGCTAAGAGTTCTTTATACAGTGTGTCAACTGCATTTTTTACTCCATGTGCTGGGGCCTTGAAGCTTCATCCCAGATCACTTTGGCCTATTCTAGTTCATTTGCCATATTAGTCCCATGTCGAATATTACAGGTTGATGTTTCATTTATTGGAATAGGCAGCTTGAAACGACTGTGGGAAGTTCTGCCTCCCTCAAGCAAAATTGCTGCTATGCCTGTAAATGCACATGGCAAGACTAATTCATTTTTGCTACGCACATAGTGCATGATTGTGTTGTAAAGGAAGGTTTTACCACTTCCGCCAGGTCCATCAATAAAGAATAGACGTTTGGGTAAGTTAGGGTTTTCAATTGTTTCCCTGATTTTGTCGAAAGCCCTTGTTTGCCCTGGGTTGAGAATTTTAAACTTTTCTTCGAACATGTTTTTTTCGGCAATTGGATCGTAATATTTTCCAAAATGGATTGGCTCGTCATAGCTGCCGACTGGAAGTTCTAAGCCAAAATCAACCAATGACTTTCCATGTGTTCGAAGGACGGATTCAATTTCTTTAAGTGTCAAATAGAGAGCTTTTTCTCCATCAGGAAAGTGTCTCTTATAGTCTTCCATAAGACTGTCCTTATGTCTGTCGAATAATGCTGCTGCATCCGACGGCTCACACATGATACAAATAAATGCAAACAACTGCCTAAGTTGTACTGGCATTTGATGGGTTGCAGCTTCTGTTAGGCAAGTATCCCATTCTGAGTCATCATCAGTTAATCCCCTTGCAATGCATGCTTCTTGGAAAGTTGCAAAGGGGATAGGATTTCCTTCGACCGTTCTTATGTCCTCGAAAGATGTTGCTCCTCTAACATTGAGAAGGAGAATTCGGAGGAACCTATTTTTCTCTATCCGTGGGACTTACGGCAAACATTCTGCCAATTGTAGTTTCATGTCCTCTAAGACGTGGTTTCCATTTAGAATTTTTGTCATCCCAGGTATAGTGTTCGGAAATTTTAATATATAAATACTCTCGGGTATTAGGGTCTTCCTGATTAAGTTTAACCAAGCCAGAAGTTAAACTTGGTGGCTTTTTGCTGTACAGCTTCAGCTTCCTTGCCTGGTATAAAACATATTGTATGCTTGTACTCAAGGTGGACATTTAATCTTTCCACATGATAAGTTTGGTGGTGCATTTTGTATTCCCTGAGCCTCCAGCATGCTTCAGGTGCACTTACGTATCGGGTCTCCAAGTAATTTTTTACTTCGTCCCATTCAATAGTAGCTTTCTGTTCTGTGGGAACAGTAACGAATTGAATATTTGCACAGTCATGCCCCTTGTAAACGTATTTGAGCAGGTATTTAACGCTTTGAGCTACAAGTCTCTACGTTAATGTGGGCGTTGTATTTCAGAGACAGGTATGGGTTGTATGGCACCATCCATCTGTTATCCACTTTATTTCCCCCAAGTTCAACAAAGTTACCATCATCACGGCGTTGATATTTTGGGTAACCGTTGACATTGCTGTTGGTCTCGGCACAGAAATCTTTTGGGAATTCTTTTGTGAATTTACCGTTTTCCATACACGGTGCGTTTGGATTTAATGGACCACATGGGCCGTGTATCATACAGGTTTTTACAATTTCATGTAGCCTCGGGTGGGCATCTTTATCAGGGAGTTCTGCACTGACAATTTTGTCAATTCTTTCATTCTCCCAGGCTTTGTCTTCTGGGGCCATGAATAGCAATATGTGCCCATGTGGTAGACCACGTTTTTGGAACTAGATCACGTGGAGCAAAGCCCTAACACGTCCAAATCTATGGTGTTTGGTTAAGTCTTCAAGTAGCAATTTCAGTTTCAACTCAAACACTCTTGCTACTAAATCAGGCCAGTCGCATGGTCACTGACCGGGAAGTAAGTTTTCCCTGATTTCCCTCCATTTAGGATTGCACGTGAATGTTACAAATAAGTCAGGTTTGCCATATTTCCTGACCATGGGCATAGCATCTTGGTAATTTTGAGCCATATTTCTTGGACTCCCATGGAAGGTTGAAGGCAATATAACTTTCTTTCCAGGCAATATGTTAACGTCCTCAAAATTGTGGTTGTTCACATATCGGTGAAGGACATCATAGTCTTCAGCTCTTATTGTGTTTTGATTTTTTCGAAACCAATTCAAACGGTTTGCCTCGGTCTTGCAATAGACATCAACCATGAATTGGTGAGTCAGCTTTCCTGCGTTGAGGAACTGGTTAAAGTTTCCATCACGAATGGCAAAATGGTATGAATACCATTGTAGTTGGGACACATTTCCTTGACCAACAGCTTTCTTCAGATCTGTGGTCCACCCTGAATCCCCATATGGGAAAAGCAAAGGGTAGCACATTGGGTCACAGAGTCTACTCAGGATGGATATATATTTTGTAAAATTCCGCTTTTCGGATGAATTGTAATATCCGATTTTCTGGGGGTGCACCATCTGCACTGTGAAAAACGGCAGGAATTTCTCCTCTGGCAGTGGGAGCGTTGGTTCTGCCGGGGTGCATATTATTTACTCCTTCTGTCAAGAAAGTCATGCTATATTCAATTGGCGTTCGGTTTTTCCGATTTGCCTTTATCGGATTGATATCTCCAAGACGTTTTTGGAGGTTCTCCATTACGACACGAATGCATCCATTGTTTGCTTGATTGTTCATTCTTTCTGTCAAGGCTTGGGCCGAATCCAAAGTGTACAGTTGGGCATACTTTGGTGATTCACCTTGATTAGGGTGTAATGCAGATGTAGCGTGATAAATTTGCCCATGGATTCTGTAACAAAAAGGACCTGAACGTCTGGTCACTGACTGGTCAACTTGTGCTCCCATTGAGGCAAAGGCCATTGCACTGTTGTAAGATCTTATGTTTTCCATGAAATTTTTGAAATTTGGATCAGATCCATTCATGTAATTTTTAATGAAGGGATGCATTCGTATTTCTTCTAATGCAATGGTCCCTTTATGGCACAATTTGACATTAATTAATTTTTGAAATGCTTGGCATTGCAAAATGGACATTTAGCGTCCATTGGGCCAAGATAACTTTCTTCAATTTCGTCTTTATTGAAGTTTTCGGGAAGCAAAGCGGTGTTGCGGGATCGGACGTATCTACTCGGGATCTCAGACGTCCTCTTTGATGTTGGCGTGCAACCCTATGTGTTTCAGCGTTTGCCTCGCGCTCTTGTTGAAGTAGATTTTGTGGCATGTTTTCTCTGCGTCGCCGTTGACTTACAGCATTAGCTTCACATTCTGCTTGAAGCTGCTCTTCTGACGTGGCCGTTCTACGGCGTCTTTGAGCTTCAGCATTACGTGCTTTTTTTGCTGCAATTTCTTCAGCAGTTGGTGGTTGCCGGCATTTAGGAGGCATATTTGATCGTTTTTATGCTCAATACTACTGTCTTTATGCTCAAAGGCTTTATTCTGTACCCAATGGCAGGATCTTATGGCTCAAGGCTTCCAGCTTGAACCGGAGGCTGAGATTCGCCGTGCGCCACCTACACACAGAAAGTGAAATCAGAGATCTGCCTCGCCACGTGAGGTCGCCTCTCGCTCTGACTCCACGGGGCATACTGGCGTCGCCCCCTCCAGCGCGCCCCACCACCTCCTCACACCCTCTCCGTCGCTCTTCCCCCTCACTCCCCTCTCCCTGCAACTCCCTAAACCGATGACTGACACACTACCTACCTCGTTATAGATGTTTCATTATTTATTCATTGGATCATCGGAAATACGTATAAACATAAATTTTACAATTAAAACATATACAGAAATATAGGACAATTACAAAATATATAGACGTATCTCTATACAAAATTACAAAACATATCAATACAATCGCATAGTAAAATATCGGTATGGAGAACCATACATGACTTCCATGTTCTAAGATTTATATTTAAAATCATATTCGAAATGAAATATTTCCATAGAAACTACGTCTTTTTACTTATTGCTTCAGCATTAACCACAGTACTGTGGTCACTAACGTATACCACCTCACGTTTTCGCACTCGATTTTCACTGATGATGGCAGTCGATGGCACTGCCGAAAAGTCTGGTTTTGCAGCAAACATTGGACTACGACTAAACAGCCCGGGAAGCAATTTTAACAAAAAACTACTTCTTTGTTGCCGATAACGTAGTACACATATAAAAAATTCTCCACTCCACCTTCAACTATAATTTTTAATAATAGAAAATTACCCCCACCCCGTTCACCTAACCTCTTTATTTATAGATATTTCATCTACGTTTCTACAGTGGATTATTATGAGCTTCTTATCAGGATACTGTATTTATAAAAATTAAGTACTTTACTCTTGTTAAATCATAAAATGTTTCAGGTAAACTACCCCTTTCTCTTAACCGATCTTCTCCAAAATCAATAGACCTTCAGTCTTCTACAATTCAGGGATGCATGCAAAAAAATATTTGATTCCGTTTGAATGTGCGGCAGTTATCTTTCGTCATGGAAATATTTCTCTTGTTACAACATAAAATGTTGCCGGTAAACTACCCCTTTCCCTTAACTGGTCTTCACCAAAATCAACAGACCTTGAGTTCTATACAACTCAGGAAAGTGTGCAAAAAATTATTTGATTCTCTTTGAATTTTCGGCAGTTATCGTACGTCAAATAAAAAATTACCCTTGTTAAAACATAAAATGTTGCAGGTAAACTACCCCTTTCCCTTAACCGATCTTTACCAACACCAATAGGTATTCAGAACTCTACAATACAGGGCTGTATGCAAAACATCATTTGATTCTGTTTGAATTTGCGGCTGTTATCGTTTGCCATAGAAAACTAGCCTCTTCATTTATAGATATTTCATCTACGTTTCTACAGTGGATTATTAAGATCTTCTTATCAGGATACTTTATTTATCATAATTAAGTACTTTACTCTTGTTACAACAAAAAATATTTCAGGTAAACTACCTTTTCCCCGTTACCGATCTTCACCAAAATCAATAGGCCTTGAGGCTTCTACAACTCAGGTACGTATGTAAAAAAATATTTGATTCTATTTGAATTTACGGCAGTTATCGTTCGTCATGAAAAAATTTCTCTTGTTACAACATAAAATGTTGCAGGTAAACTACCCCTTTCCCTTAACCGATCTTCACCAAAATCAACAGGCCTTGAGATCTTTAAGATTTAGAGATGTATGAAAAAACATATTTGATTATGTTTGAATTTACGGCAGTTATCGTACTTCATAGAAAAAAATTAACCTTTTTATGACATAAAACGTTGCCGGTAAACTACCCCTTTCTCTTAACTGATCTTCACTAAAATCAATAGGTCTTTAGTCCTCTACAGTTCAAGGACGCATGCAAAATATTGTTTGATTCTGTTTGAATTTGCGGCTGTTATAGTTTGCCATAGAAAATACCTTTGTTAAAATATAAAACGTTTCAGGTAAACTACCCCTTTCCCTTAACCGATCTTCACCAAAACCAACAGGCCTTCAGTTTTTTACAATTGAGGAACGTATGCAAAAAATATTTGATTCTGTTTGAATGTGCGGCAGTTATCGTTCGTCATAGAAAAATTACCGTTGTTAAAATATAAAATGTTGCAGGTAAACTACCCCTTTCCCATAACCGATCTTCTCCAAAATCAACAGACATTGAGATCCCTACAATTGAGGGCAGTATGCGAATAATTATTTGATTCTGTTTGAATATGCGCTGTTAAGGTTTGCCATAGGTAATACCCTTGTTAAAACAAAAAACGTTCCAGGTAAACTACCCCTTTCCCTTAACCGATCTTCACCAAAACAATAGGTCTTGAGAACTCTACAATTCAGAGTTGTATACAAAACATTATTTGATTATGTTTGAATTTGCGGCTGTCATCGTTTGCCATAGAAAATACCATTGTTAAAACATAAAATGTTGCTGGTAAACTACCCCTTTCCCTTAACCGATCTTCACCAAAATCAATAGGTCTTGAGAACTCTACAATTTAGGACTGTATGCAAATAATCTTTTGATTCTGTTTGAATTTGCGGCTGTTATCGTTTGCCATATAAAATACCCTTGTTAAAACATAAAACGTTTCTAGTAAACTACCCCTTTCCCTTAACCGATCTTCACCAAAAACAATAGATATTGAGATCTCTACAATTCAGAGCAGTATGCAAATAATTATTTGATTCTGTTTGAATTTGCGGCTTAAATAATTATTGAATTCTGTTGCATTTTATGATTTAACAAGATTAAAGTACTTAATTTTTATAAATAAAGTATCCTGATAAAAAGCTCATAATAATCCACTGTAGAAATGTAGATGAAATATCTATAAATGAAGAGGTTAGGTGAAGGGGTGGGGGTAATTTTCTATTATTTAAAATTATAGTTGAAGGTGGAGTGGAGAATTTTTTATATGTGTACTACGTTATCGGCAACAAAGAAGTAGTTTTTTGTTAAAATTGCTTCCCGGGCTGTTTAGCCGTAGTCCAATGTTTGCTGCAAAACCAGACTTTTCGGCAGTGCCATCGACTGCCATCATCAGTGAAAATCGAGTGCGAAAACGTGAGGTGGTATACGTTAGTGACCACAGTACTGTGGTTAATGCTGAAGCAATAAGTAGAAAGACGTAGTTTCTCTGGAAATATTTCATTTCGAATATGATTTTAAATATAAATCTTAGAACATGGAAGTCATGTATGATTCTCCATACCGATATTTTTTCATGTTTTGAGTGTAGTACAATCAGAATATGCAATAATCTCGAACACGATTTTTTTTGCCATCACCATACTTCCATTTCCTTAAGGAACATGGAAGTAAAACTTTAAAAACTATAGGAACGGATAAAGGCATACATTCGATGCCGGTAAATAACATTTGTTTATTTACTTGTTACTATGGTAATGAATTCTGGTCTCCTATACCGATGACTGACACACTTCCTACCGCGTTATATTATAGATACTGTAGCCCAGGTATTCAAAATTTCTAACTTGTTCCAGGACAGTACCATCTATAACAATTTTTGCCCGTAGGGGATCATTTTCACGAAAAGCCATTACCTTGGTGTTAAGTGTAGATAGTTTTGCAATACAGTATTTGCAGATTCGATTTAACAAATGTATACCCATCTGCAAACTGTTTTACGAGTCCGACAGAATAGCCTGATCGTCCGCAGACAAAATAAGTGTCAATTGTAGAATGACCAATCATAAAATGCTCTGGAAGACACATCTGCCAGTTTTGTATGACATCGTCAATATACAAATTAAAAAGAGAAGGTTGTAGGTTGTAATGGACACCTTTGTCGTACTCCACAATTGATCAGGCCAACGTTAGGAGCTGTTCTCGGTTTCCCTGCTTCAATTAAGATTTTATTCTCCACATAAGGACTCTGTATAGCTCTAATTAGATGTTGTGGGATCCCTTTCCTTGTCATTATTGCCATTATTATAGTTGTTTCCCAGACCCATAAAGAAGTGTGTGAAGGGCCATCACTTGTAGAATTTTAGGCGTGTTTCTCTACTTGCTAACTTAAGAGTTCGCCTGATTGTCCCGCACATAAGGTTGAACGTTGTAAAATAAATATGTTTAGATGTAATTATCTTTTTTGTTTGTCGATCTATTTTGATTTAACGCCCCAAGTTGTGGACGCCATTTATGTAATAGTAAAATATATATATTGCAACGATACAGCCATACGCTGTATTAGGCATTAATTTAAAAAAATATAAAATTTGTATAAGTTACGGGTAAATGGATAGGTCAGAGATTGTAAAAATATTTCATTGTTAGATTAGGGGAGAAATTAACCTGTTCCGACAAGCAGTGAACACCTGCTCAATTGTATGTGTGTTACACGTGTATCTTGTGTGTGTTAGTGATGCATGCAAAGACAGGAATCTCAGCAACCCGCCCCAAGTAATTAATAAAATAATTATTTTAATTCACTGTGCGAAAACTAATTAGTGTATGATCAAACCAAAGGCACCAAAGTGTGAGTAAAATTTATAGTTATCCCCAGTGGAAAGATGACGTTAATAGAACACGCTATGCGAAGACAGTGCAAAATAAACGTGTCAAAAAATACGCAAATTACCCTAAGACGCTCAAATTAATATAGTGAGTGCTTAATCGAATTAGCTATGATTTGTGCTATCTCGATTCCGTGCAAAACATTGCTATTTGCTAATAATTGCAAATAGATGAAAAGGTTCGGGAGTGGGGGTTGTCACGCAATATGCAGGTATCTACAGGACGATTTTGGAGCCAACTGGCGCGGAATCTCGAGAGGGTATAAATTAAGGATTCGACCAAAAACCCTTCTCTTCATTTCAAGACACAGTTGCAGTCGGACATGCTGTCCGTCGGCAAAACAGTTTTATTTTATTTCTATTACAAGTCGCAGTAACGAAAGAAATAACGTTCGTTAAATTCACGACAATATTCCGGAAAAAGTAAATACCGAAATAGTAAGTCTACCAAGAGTATATACGGAAAAGCTACCAGAGCGACGAGGGATGCTGGACGTTAGAAGATGTTTAAGATCTACCTTGCAGCAGATAACAACCTCTGATGAGGACCACACTGCTGGAGAGCGACGCTGGACTCTAGACGTATCCAGGAACAAACGCTGCTGGAGAGCGACGCTGGACTCTAGACGTATCAAGGACCACGCCAGGACAGGAGGAATGGAAAACTAACTCTGGACAACGCTGGACCCCGGACAACAAGTCGTAAGATCATCAGAACTCGAGGTGACATGCGTAATGCATTTTAAATGATTTTTAAAAAAGAAAAAAGCTCATAAAGACTATATCAAAAGACAGTAAATTAAAACAAAGAAAAATTTATACTTAATATTTTAAAACGTAGATAAATGTTTAGTCGTAAGAATGAGCGATCGCATATAAAAAGAATTAATAAATGAAAGAGAATTTAAAGTAGAGAGAGTAGAGTTTATTATCAAAATAAATAGTAAATTGATCTGATATTTGAATTATAGAAAAGATTAATTTAAAGTTGAATATTAAAACAAATGCCAGTTTACAAGCAATTAATATAAATTTAAATTGAATTTTAAACATTGGTATAGACTGAGCGAGTTGAGGTCAGATCTGAGTTAAGAAAATTTATTTCAAAAAACATTTTAATTTTGTATTTAATTAATAAACCAATTTATTAACATGTCTAGGTATAAGATTATTGACATGTTTAGATTAAGATTATTAACCTGTCTAGATATGAGATTTTTAAATATGTGTAACGCTGCATATCATAAGATATAAACATTTAATAATGAGCAATATCGTGACCGTCAATTATTAATGATGTTTATGAATATTTATAATATTGAGTAAATAATAAATATGAGTTTTAAATACTGATAAATAAAAATACTCTTATTATAGTTACACCTGGTATCATTATACAACCTGCATAAATTACAGTATATCGAATTTATATTAAATATTGTTGTATAGAGTGGCTCCCAAAGAACGTGGGGCTACACAAATTTAAATTACAGTACATATAAATTTGTACACATGTATAGTTGTATAATTTTGGCGCTCCAAGATCGTGGGGCTCCACAAATTTAAATTATATAATAAATTTGTTGTAATATATATATACTTATATATATATATATATGTTCTCTAATAATAATTTTCAAATAAAATTTTCTTAGTTAGGCCTCACGTTGCTCGCCAATTTTGTAAAAGTATAATAATAACGATTTGAGTTGTGTTGATGCGTTGCGCATCACGTTGTGGACGCTTTTATGTAATATAAAATTACTGAATACTGGTTTATGAACTGATTGAGTTTCACTGTTACGCCTCAATTTTGAGCGCCAAAATATGTAGGCCTTAATAGTAAAAATTCTATAATCGTAAATTGGAATATGCTTAAATTTCTACCGGTACTTGTAGGTATATAACTATATTGTTCTTTATTTTGTTATTTGTTTTTATAAATTAAAATAATTAACGTCTTGATTAATTAAAATTCTTAAATTTCCTTTAATTCCTTCCTTTATTCCGTTTGAATTCATTTACCTATTTAAATAATTCAAATTGCGCATGGTACACAAGAAATAGGTACTACCTACTTCTTCTTCTAATGTTTATGAAAACGCTAATATTCGTAAACTAACAAAAATGTTAAGTATTAAAAATAATTATTCATACACAATTAATTCCCTTCAATATTCTTTTATTTTCTTTTTAAATTCTGTTCCTTTCTTCTTAAATTAAAATGAATAATATTTTTCTTAATTTTAATTGTCCAGGCTTGTTAAATTTGTAGCTCAGCGGTTGGTACGATGATCTTCTTAAAACTCAGACCTAGTTTAATGGTTACGTTATGTAAATATAACCTCGGGTTCTTGTGACTACAATAATAAATTACGAAAATGTCCTTTGTGAAGTATAAAACATCACAATATCTTGAGTATAATATAACAAAACAATATCTTATATCTAAAATAACGAATAGTTCGTATGTGCCGAACAGTGTCTATTTTGAGGTTAACCAAATCTTAATAGGTTATACTGCTTTAAACATTAAACACAAAGAAATAATAGTTTAAACGTGAAAAAATTACAATAGTGTTAGTGTTTTTGTTCAGTGGTAGTGGAATAAATAGTTCACAAGTGTACATAAGTGTTGCAGTTTGTATTATTATAATTAGTTATAAGCCGTTTAAAATTTTAAGTATTAACACTATAGGCCTACTTTCCTTTACTTTGCACAAACTTTCTTATTCACTGTTAATATTATTAATTCACTATAACTCCTTTCTGATTATGTAAACAATTCACATCACTTTTCTCACTTTTTGGTTATGTTATGGTAATCACTCTTCACCTAACCTAGCCGGGGTTCGATTCTGATGGTACTTTCATGGCTATAGGTGTCGCAGAGGAGCTGTTCTTTACTGTACGAATTTCAACAATATACTCCCTCACTTGGCTTCACTTTTTGGGTCGCTGAACAAAAAATGTGAAAAATTCCCATTGGTTGAAATCTCAAGCATTGTTATGGATGGCGTCGTTTTTCTGAGATCAGAATTACCAAAAATTCTTAAATTTAACATTTTTCCTTATGCTATGCAGGTACAATTGTAAAGATATTATTACCAATGAAATGCTTTTTTTCTCCCGATCATTTTAAGATCTCACAACATATGTTTCTATACAGTAATTCCAAAAATAACATTTCTAAGTTTGGCCTATTCTAACAAATTATTTTTAAAAGTTATCTTTTTTGTTACATAACTAGTTTTCTTGGCTGTACATATGACTTTATGTTAATAACACGTATTTTAATACTAGTGATTACCACTATGAACATTAACTTTTTATAAAAACATTGACTTGTATAATAGGCTTAATAATGTCTTGTGTACTTTGGACTATTATTTGTTTCTTAAAGTGAAATTGCTTAATTCTAATACAAGTTAACATTTATTCTTTATTCATTATAAACTACATGATCTATTACTAGACATATCATGATATAATATAGCATTTATACATGGTAATGTCCCTGTCTACCTTCTAAAGTAGATGTAGGTTTTTCGCCCAAGTTAACATCTTGTTAATTACATTATTACTTGTCCATTACAAACACTTATGATTACTTATACCTTAATCTAATAAAATACACTATTTCTTATTATATATGGCATTGTCTAGCACAATGTTTAGCACAAAATTGTCTCCTTTTACCTACCAAGTAGATGCATGTTTTATGTAACATTAATCTCTTACTAACTACATTATTATCTTGTCCATAACAAACAATAGTTTTTTGCGTTATTCATATAGACGCGTTTCGTGACATGTGTCACATCATCAGTATCCTACGTCAAGCGTTAAAATTCGCATAAAAACATTTGCACATATTTACTATGTTAAGTCACAATAACAGCACACACATAATACGATATAACTTCGGCTCCGTTGGACCGGTCCGACCGCGCGTGTAGTTGACGAGCCACTCAACACGCGTATAGGGTGGCTCGTCAACTACACGCGCGGTCGGACCGGTCCAACGGAGCCGAAGTTATAACGTATTATGTGTGTGCTGTTATTGTGACTTAATATAGTAAATATGTGCAAATGTTTTTATGCGAATTTTAACGCTTGACGAAGGATACTGATGATGTGACACATGTCACGAAACGCGTCTATATGAATAACGCAAAAAACGAAGTCACTGACGGATACAAGGTAATTAAATTATTTTGAAAATTGTGACTTGGATACTACACAAAGCAAAATAAAACAATAGTTACTTTCTTATTTTATAATCTACTAGTCAGCTTATGTGTTACACTTTCTATTACTAAATTATTTACATCACATTCTTTTTTACATCTTTAGCCTTCTTTTAACATAGAATAGTAGTCCTTCGTTCCTACCACACATTATAACATTTTTAAACAAAAATAAAACTTTTATCACCCATTTATATCATAATAATCTCTATCTGAATTGTCTATGTGCTTATCAGTCACAATCAGATATAACTACTTAATCTAGTTTTATCTTAAATTTTATTTAGCTTATGTTATCATTTTTCCAGTTACTGGTTACCCAGCTAGGCTCTGCATTATAGGCTTTTACCTATTCTGTACACTATTTCTTATGCAGTCTACTGGAATTGTTGTTATTAAGTTCAATATAGACATGTTTGATATTTTAGTTTTCATATTCTATCATACAATGGTCTTAAATTTACTTGTTAATACCTATCTCTCATGACATAGGTTTATTACTTTATTATTGTTTTGTACTTCAGTATATTTATATGACAATCTTTATGTTGAGGGAAACGTCACGTTACAACGTATGCAACTTCTCTTTCTTTAAATATAACTAAATTTGTAACGAAGCTAATTTCGAAGCTGTAGGAATAATATATTTGCTGAGCAAACAGATCAGTGTAATGTTAGTACAGTTATTTTATTTAAACCAATTAACTCAGCATGGAACAAAACTGGCTGAAATTCGTTTACTTGGTTTCCTGTAATTTCCCTAAAATGGCTTCAGCCCTCAGCAAACTTTTTGAAGATCTCATAATGTTTACTCAGGTTGGTGGCCACGTTGTTTGCTGGCCCATCAGAGGCGTAGTTGGGGGGGGGGCAAGGGGGCAACCGTCCCGGGCGGCATAGCCAGGAGAGCGGCAAAGTGAGCATAGACTTGAAAAAATTGTTTTCAGTTTATAAAACTACAAACAACTCGTTTCTTTGATATGACTATTCCTTTCATAAAAGATTAACAACGGATAGCTTGTCCGTTGTTATAAACCTTGCGTGATAAACAGTGTTAGTCTATTTACGCTCAAGCATCGCAATTACGGTTCATTATGATAACAGATTTGTAGTGACTTTGTAGTGAATTGTTGTGTTGGAAAGGCGAACTGATAATCATACAGTATTAGCTTTGTATAGATAATCTTAACTGCTATTCATAGACGAACAAATATATTATTTATAAATGTATAAAAAAAAACGTTACGTGCGCTGCATATGTGCAATTCTTCCCGGTTCGACGGAGCGAACGTGTTGATCATCAGTTATTAATGAGTATCTTGAGTGTGCGGTTTGTTTTTGGTTTGTGTGTCTTGTGGGTATATCTACAATACTTCACGTGTATGTCATCATACTAACACTATTATTGAAAATAGATTTGTTTAAATTTTATTTGAAGCTGATATGAAACGAACTAAACTCAGTGGCGCTCAGTTTCGCAAGAGGAGGGAAGAAAGATTATGAAGTCTTTTATTAAAGGAAAATCGAACCCTGAGTGTCAAAATATTACAATTAATAAGGAATCAACTTGTAATCATAACGAGTATGTTGTTAGCGACGAAGCTGTTGATAAATACAGCAAAGTTAACGACGTGAATACTTCAAACTGTGAAAGTGTCAAAGTACAGTTGCAAGATTCCCATGGTTCTAGTACCATGGATGATGTTGCATTCTTAAAATTACAGGCGATGAAGGACAGAACATTACTAGCAACAATGTAGACCATGTTCCCGGTGCTCCTCTACAAGATATGGGAGCTCATGTAAATGTTCAGACAGTGCCATTTTTTGGTACAGTGGAACGTCTATTCACCTTCTTTTCCTGTTCCACTTATAGATGCAGTGTTCTTAAAGACTTCGTAAATATTACTCTAAAAGGACATTGTGATACCAGGTGGAGTTCAAAGGCAGATGCGGTGAAAGCAATATCCTCTCAGCTGGATGAAGTGATTGCTGCACTGGAGAAACGGAGGGATACACCGACTGAAACAATTGATACGAGGGAAGATGCAGCATTAATAATTAATGCGATAGAAAACTTTAATTTTGTAACCTTCCTCTTTTTCTGGACAGACATTTTTTCTACTATGGACAAAATCAAGAAAATCTATAGACCAAAGGAATAAGCTTTATTCAAGCATTGACACTCCTGGAGAAGCTAACGGACAAATTCAAAGTTTGGAGGAACGAGCTGTGTGACAATGTCATTTCTAAGGCATAGCAGGTATGTAATGAGTGGGGTGTCAGAATCACAGAAAGAATAAAAAGGAAGCGCACGATGCCAGGGGAGTATGCACACGATTCTGCATTAACCGTTCGGGAAGAAATGTGACGTTCTCTAATAGAAATTTTGGACAGACTATCAGTTGAAATTTTAAGCCGTTTCTCTAACATAAAAGAGTTAGAAAAACGCTTTGGGCTCCTCTGTAAATTTGAGGCGTACGTAAATGATGGGGATATACATTTTAAGGAACAACTTTCTCAAATCAATATTAAATGCACAGTGCTTGCAAAACTGTATCCACATGACCTAAACAGTGAAGAATTGTTCAGTGACTTGAAAGACGTCATATTTTTATTTAAAGAGCAAAAGTTAACGGCGAACAAATGGACTTTACGCCTTAGGTACTACTACAATACATTTATTCAATGGGTTTAGGAGCCCACAAAACAATAGCAACACATTTAAAAATGTTTTATTACTTTAACAGTGTCTGTGTTTTCTCGTGGAAGATCGTTTAGAAAATTTAAATTGATTAAATCGTACCTACGATCAAAAATATCTCAAGACAGGGTACCTAATGTACAACTGAAAACGACATCCCTTCGTCTTTAAATTATAATGATCTAATAACCGACTTTGAAGCAATTAAGACAAGGAAAGTTACATTTTTAAATGTTTTGTTTTAAATATTTATTAAATATTAAAAATAAATATTAAGTGTTTATTAATATAAAACGGAATCATTAACCTGTAAGTGATTTATTTCTTTACTTTTAATGTAGTTCTTTGTTTAAATATATTTCTTTAGGATATTGTTTTGACGATGCCCTTTAGACAAGGCATTTGCATGTTTATTAGAACATTTTTATGTTATAAATTTTTTATGTTACTACATTTTTTTATAGTCTACATTTGTTACTAATAAATGTATACAAACTGAATACGTAGTATTATAAATATTCCTGACTTCTTAATTTTAACTTAACAGATGTTCTTCACACGTTTTCTGGACATGCTTTCATACAAAAATCTACACATTTGCATTTATTAAGTACTTTGTTCACTGGATGGGCCATCATTTTTGTTCTTTTGTTCCCTTTTAATTGTGAAGGCGAGGCGGCCGACGATCTCCTTGACCCGGGCGCCAAAAAGCTTAACTACGCCACTGTGGCCCATGCATTTCTTGTTTGTCATATGTTTCTGAAGCAAAATGTAGCGGACAAAAACACAATCGAATACATTACCTTCGTACTTCCTGTAGTATAGTTTACACTTCCTGTTTATGTGTTGAGCATGAAATCTCATTTTATAAATAAATTGTTACTTTTGTAATACAGCTTAAATAAAAAATTCAACCTACCGCAATAAAAACACACGCAATTAAGTTCACCTGCCATTTATTTATGTAAATTCAAGTAGGTGTTTTTACTTTATTACTTTTATTGTTATTACTACTAAAATGTATGAAAGTTCTGAAAATTCAATGTTATTTGAGAATTTAAGTTTAAATAGTGAAAGTAAGTCGACAGACAGATATTCAAAATAAAAAATTGTTACGTTGCACTCGTACAGTCTAACAATAATTCTTCGCAAATTCAATAATACAATACAGACTGTTGCGTAAGCCATTATGCTCTTAGTTAGGACAACATGGAAAAGAATAGGAATGTGGGACGCAGATAATAAACAATTTGTTCACATCAGTTATGTGACCAACTCCTGTCTCTGCAAAAAATGTGATTAGGCGTTCTATTTCCTTCGTTTCAAAAGATGTTATCAAATGTTTGTTTCCATTTAAATCTCTCTCTAGCTACTGTCGTTATTGGTTTTGTTTTTAGGTTTTTGTTTCACTCGTTCACTTTTATTCTTACATTAATAACACAATATTAAATTTAACATGACTTGTTTTTCTTGACATCTTTTGTTTAAACTCAGAAACATGTCCAAAAGTTTCACCAGCTTTACGTTACAAAATAGGAAAATGTAAATATTTTAAATCGGGTTTTCTTTAACTGTGCTAATCATAATTTTTGTGCAAAAGTTATGAGAACCATTCCTTTTTACATAACTTGGTATCCGGCTCATCGCACAACATACACAACGAGACAAATATGTTTATTTATGAGATATAACAACCCATCTTGATAGCTTTAACCCATCTTGAACAACTTTTAGAGAGTATCGGTTTAGTACTCACCTAATGACACCTGTAAAACACTTCTATTAAATCAAGCGTTGATAAGGCGGAGAAGGGAAACTGCATACAGGCGGAGTTGGCACACTTGTCACGCAAAGCCTATTGCAACATAAATGATTAATGGCGTTCGAGTGAATGGAGCGACTAATTAAGGTGACATGTGCTAATGAAATGGTAGAGTCTTTACGCGCACATTAAATTGTAAAACGGATTTAGGTAACGAGTTTCAAATTATGCATTGCCACTTCTGCGAATTGTACTGTATGGAGTCTCCCGCGTGGAGCGACATGATATGATGACTCTGAATTCTTAAAGTGATTTGGATCAATATACGGGATACTTTCCATACTTACCACTCACAAACGACGTTGTTTATTTATTTTTTTGTTTTGTGCGATCGGTATTTGCAATAACAACAACGAATAGTTTAAAGAGAAGCAACCGATACGCATTTTGTGAGTTTTCAGTCGCTGTCTCTGGTGAAATTCAGGTATAAGTTCTGTCCAACCAATCATATCCCGCAATTCTGACTCACTTTGAGTTTTTTATGTTCTTTAGTGTGCATAACTGGAGTAACTGTTCATTGCATGTGACGGAAACAATAGTGTACGTAAACACTGTGTAGAATAAACACGAGTAACTGAGATTAAACGTGTGAGTAGTAGAGATTTTATGAGAAACTCCCCTGATCACCCGTATTACTTTTAAACTATCTAAAGCAGTGATACCAAACCTTATTGAGGGCCCGGCATTCTAAATATAGCCAGATGAATTTGATGGCACCCGGATAAGTAGTATGCTTGCAGTAACCGATTTGGTGATACTCTTTATTTACATTACTGTAACTCGTAGCGCCCGTAGTACAGTTATGAGTGGTTATTTATAAAGAGAGCTGTAACTTAAACCTTCCTTATTCTTTGATCAATTGTTTTATGTAGTTATAAATTATTATATATATTTTTTACACATATTCATTAACGTTTCGAGGCAACCTAACGATTGTCCTCGAGTCATCCCCTGTTAGTAAAAATATAATTCTTTGAAGTATTAATAATAATAAATAACACTTGTTTTTATAAGAAAAATGTAATGTTTTATATTATAATATACTCACGACGTCCGTCTTATTCAAGCCTCTCTGTTGTGAGTGCCTATTTATAATGTATCTTATTTCAATATGTGTTATAATAATGTTTAAGTATATTGCAGTTCCTCTCTATTTAATATAATTGTGTTATGGTGGGTGAAAATTATGTGTATAGTGTGTAATTCAAATTTTTCGCTCAAGCCTATTCTGTGTTGAAGAGAAGAGAAGAAATTTTTATTGTATTCTCTTTCTCTTTAATACTCAAGCAGTCCGCGAATAGCGCTGTGGTTCCCTGACAACGGAAATTTGTAGGTTAGCCCACCGCGTACGATAATTCTCAGTTACACTCTCTACTTATCTTATATCTTGTTCACACTCCACTAAATATTATATAAATGAGAAGATATCTGAATTGTGAAAGGATTCTTTATTAATATTTAATATTTCTTGTCTAACAAAGTTGTTTCTTTTACGTAGATACAAAAGTCTATATGTTAGAAGTAATCAATTATCGATCGGATTCAAGGTTTTATATTATTTTTAGTTATGATTTTTATATTTCTTTAAATACAGGGCGTGAAGGTTCTTTCAACTGTTAGTAAGATCAGAAAATGCATAAATAGGAATACAAGGTATTACAATGTAGAATTAAGTTTTTTATTAAATAATATTTAAAATAATTGTAGTTACCGTCCGCTCGGCCTCGTGACTCGATAAGGCAGTGTACAGATAACCTCTTCGTGTTGTTTGGTCAATAACAGAATGCAGATGAATTTGCTCTCGTCAGTCTTCGTTCCAAGTTGAAATAAAGTTTAATTCTTGGTCCTGGGATGATGCAGAAATACCGCTCCTTTTGTTCACCAATGTCCGAGTTTTGTGGTTACGTGCTTCGACGAATTTCGAGTCCAACTACGTTTTTTCTATTGAATTGTAGAAACTGAAGTTCCGATATAATTTGGTGTTTTATTTTCGTTTCTTTTACGTTATAGGATTATATCACTTTATGCAGGTAGTTATTTCTCTGGTTTTGTTAGTTAATTAAGTTAACATTTGTTCATTTTATTGAATTTTGCAATCAGAGTTCTTCCTTTATATTTTTCGTTACTTTCATGTATAGGTTTTAGGTTGTCCAATTATATAAGACGGTTGAATGACAGTGGATCATACTATTGTGATTTATTATTCATTTTACTTAAATTTGTATGTACTTTGTATTTAAATTAAATCAAATCTTTTCTGTGCGTCTTTTAACTAAACCGTCTTCGTTCATGTAAATTTATTTAATAATCGAATCAACAAATTCTACCTCTCTCGTCGTCCCTAACAACCATCTTTTTTATTCTTATTGGATATTATATTATACTATAACCATTTCATACAATGTTCTTCCACTCATCAAAATAATCCTTTTCTAAATTTCCATTATATCCTATTATAATTTTACCTATTGCTTGTTACTAACTTTTATATATTTTGCTGTCGTTTCCTCTTAGTCTACTTATTTTAACAAATATTATTTTTCTGCTACAAAACTTTGTCTATCGGTATCATTGCACTATGTAATTATAAGAATTTATTTAATTTGAGTTTATTTATTTGTTATTATCAATTATTATTAACTTCTCCTAACTCATTAGATTTTATTTAGTATTTGTTACCAATTTCTTTACCTAACCTTTCTGATCTGACTTACTATATAATGTTACTGGTTATTAGGCCTATCATTATACCTTGATCTACTTCTGAATTTAACTTGTTACTATCTGCAATATTATAGAATCCTTTATCTATTTATGACATGGTTATACTAAACTCTTTTGTATCTCGTTAACAATTATAGCCTTTTTGGACAAGTTTACAATTATAATCATCCTACTATCTAAGTACATGTATACAAATAATTAACTCTATAAAGTCTAACAAAAGCTTATGGAATCAAAATGACCTATGGATAACACATAAAATGAAATTAATTAGTAATCAATTAAGGTAGGGGGTCCAAATATCGCCCACTTAAGATTTCCCGTCAGAAAAAGAATTTTTTTTTCCGTCAGAAAGAACTTGTAAATAGCTTAAATTATACTTTAATATCTGTACTTCTTATAAGAAAGCTTAAAGGTGTCGTAATTAAAAATTATATATATTATTTTTTTATTATTATTAAAAGACTCCATTTATCGCTTTTTGTAAAACCGTTCCTAATATCGCCCACTGTAGGTAATTAATATGAAACACATTAAAAATCAGATTTTGAAGGTGAAATTAAACAGTCAATGATACTGAAATAATAATATGTAATTTTACATTTAAAATAAACTTGAAATAGTACATTAACCCTTTATTTACAACTCAGAACAATTCAGACAAATGTACTTTAAAAATTTTTTGTTCCTTTTGTCGCATTTTTCATGGCTCCACACAAAACAGTTTGTACACTGAATCCACTGTTCACCGTGATGGTCCATAGAAAACATACCGAGGCATATTGGACATTCAGTGTCATCATTGTCAGTGCTATCTTCGTCATCGGTTGACACATATTCCGGTTCCTCATCTTCGGAAGAGGTTATGGAAGGCGACTGCGATCTCTTCTTTTTCTTCTTTGTTATTTTAGCGGCTTTGTCTTTACCGAAAACCAGCTTACGTTTTGTGAGAGTCTCATTTTTCTTCAGCAATGACTGCATAATCTTTTCTTTGTGTGGAGTGCTGGTGACTACTAGAGCTGACCCTCTACGGCCGTCAGATGTGGAAGGCGCGTTTAGTTCAGGAACTGGCACAATGTCGCTGGGAGAGACACTAATCTGTTCCCGCGATTCTGTTACCACTATTTCTTCAGAGAAAGTTGTAGATTCCATTACCTTAAGTGACTCATTTTCTGAGTGAAGAAAATCAGCTTCTTCAAAGACATTTGGGTTGTATGGCAGGATACCAGTTGCCTTAAACCCGCTCACGGCATTTTTCATTGTCGCTGCCCTGATGTACGCAATTCCTAATATTTCGGATATTTGAAAAGCTGTGACGATGCGCCCAGGATGATTACTCAACCAATTTTCAATTTCTTGGGAATAAAAAGTTTTGAATGGCTTCATAAATGCAACGTCTAACGGTTGCATGTGGTCAGTTGAGTGGGGTGGAAGGCACACAATACAGACCCCATGTTCCCGCGCTAAATCTATCACGTCGATATTCCTTGTGTGCGAATAGTAACCATCGAGTATGAGGACAACTGGATCTTCCTTACTTGGTTTTGTAAAAGAAATAAAATGTTGGAGCCATTGCGTGAATAGGTCTGTTTGAATCCAACCTGATGGGTGGCACGTTGCGATGGTGCCGGGAGGTGCACCATTTAAAAGTTCCGCTTTCATTCTTTTCCTCGGAAACACTAACATTGGAGGTACATATGCACCAGCAGCTGACACGGCAATAACTACTGTCACCAGGGAACCTCGTTCTGCTGATGATAGTTTGTGTACTTGTTGCTTACCCTTAAGGGAAATAGTTTTTTGGCTGTTGTGTTGGACTGCTGTTACACCGGTCTCGTCTACATTATACAAGCGAGCAGCAGAACATTTTATTTTTACCAGTTCAGGTTTCAAAAGGCTAAAAAATGCAGCTACATTTTCAGGAGTGAATCCACGAATTCTTGACATTGACAATGCTTGAGGTTTCCTAATTGACAATTGTGGATGCCGTTTTAAAAATAACCGTAACCACTTTCTGCCTGCTGTTTCTTATCTATCGAAAATGTATGTTTTATATTATTTCTAATCGCCAGTTGAAATGCCATACGTTTTAAATCTTTCATGGTTAAACCGTAGAAGGACTTCTCCATTATTAAACAATAATTGACTAACTGACCTTCTATGTCAGGGGCCAAGACCGGTTTCCTCCCTAAAGGTACATTAATTACATTTTCTAAATCAGAAGAATCTTTTTTACATAATCTTTCAATGTAGACCTGGGAACTTTATAAATTTTAGAGGCCTTCGAAAGTCCCATTTCTTTATTTTTCACTGAATTTACAGCTTTCCGCATTGAATCCTTATCCCACTTCTTTCGACTTGCCATCTGTAAACAAAAAACGAAAGTTTGTTGAGTTCCTAATATCGCCTACTGGGCGATATTAGGAACATGATAGTGGGCGATATTAGGAGCACGTGTACATAGCAATATGGCGGCTCTCTAAGCGAAAACGGCTGCATTCACAGAGGTTAAGTCATGTTCATTTTAATGCTTAGTAATTACTTAATGAACACTATAAATATAAAATACCTAATTACACGGTAACCTATTTTATTCATAACACAAATAGTTGATTGTTTTTAACTCACCAGGCTTGAAAATAATAAATTCCTTCGTTGAAAAAAACTTAAACGAACCACTCCGAAACATTCACTGTTGACTACTGAGCATGTCTGGCGAAGCCAGACAGCTTTGTCACACAGATAGCAGCACTGTATGGACAGAATCTCTTGTAGGCGATATTAGGAGCGTATGCGATATTTGGCCCCCCCACCTTACTGAGTTTAACAACAGCTCTATAATGGTAAATTGATAACACATAACACTTAATTACCTGGTATTCTATTAACAGAATAACTTCACTTGCTAACACAAAAAATAACATCACTATCATGATAATAATAACTTATAACATGATACAATTAATAACAGGTACATTTGAGTAACTTAAGTCATACAACATTTACTCATTCTTATTCTTTAAAACATCAATTATTATGAAACAGTCTAAATTATTTTTTACATTATTTGTTAATGTCTGCTGTTCACACCTTTCACTGAACTTAGAGGTTTATAATTATTAACATTATTAATTTCTTTTCTTTGTACCTTGTATTCTTATTTTATTTAATCAATCATGGGTTGGGTTTCTGACCTTTTGCAAGTGTGGATAATTAATAATATTATTCTATGTTAATCTTATAAGTTGATCTATGTAACGTAGGGGACCGTATTTTCGTTACGTTACAATATTTACAATATATTTTTTATATATTTATAATGTTTCAATAGTCTCAACTATCATCATCAGAACAAAAACAAAATTTTGTTTTAATAATAAAAAATTCGCGTACACAAGAATAACATAAGAAGATATGAATATAAATTATATTAACACTACGTACATACAAACATTTTGAAACTTTGCCTTCTACTTATCGGTACGCCGTAGAGGCTCGGCCATCAAGCAGTTGTGTGGTTATCCATCCAGATGAAATAAAAAAATAATTAAAAACCTTCATGGATGTTGGTGTACACCGGAACATTCGTTCAAAGCGGTTAAAACTCCTTCGTCTGATATTTACGTTAATGATATAATGAACTGTACTTAGTACAACGAAGGTTCAAAAAACTAAATTCGTTATACAAATGATTACGATCAATTCCATGCTAAAATGGAGACAATTGAAGTTAATAAGTCAGTTTTCTATTTTTAACTTGCCAAATTCAGGTAGATATGTAGTGGAATCAATTACTGACATTATTTATATAGCCTAACTAATAGTTGTAGGGTAACTGTAAATTGTTATACAGCACAGGTTACTTTTACACTGCTGTAGGTCTGCATGCGAAACATAACAACAGTAATGGCTCCTTGTTGTACCAGTCTGTTCAGCGTACAATGTGGCCAGCACTATGCTTCAGCCGCCCGTATATATAATAGCCAGAATGATATCTCAGATACTCATTTTCACAGGCTGAGTCAACCACGCGAAACATTTTACATTAAATATTCTATTACTGGCGATGTGTGGTAGAATTATGCTAGAAGTCACTGAATGGTGAAAATGAAAGGTTTAAGTAATTAGTATTAAAAACGTTTCTGCACTAAAAGTGGGACCGGATACGTCCAACTGTTTTGAGAAGGAAATGTGTTATCTACCAACGAATCAGCAGTGTCTGTGTAGGAATAATGCGGAGCGTACGTAAACTGTTGTTAAAGCGCACAAGGTATATAACCTGAACTTTAATGGAGTGGGATTACAGTACACGTCGAAAAATATAGTACATATTATATATATCATGTACGTTATGTCTCACTCATGATAATTACAGCGGAACTAATTTGGAGACCTGACAACAGTAAAGCAAACTGATTGGACCAATGTTTGCCCAGCCTCCACGGAATGTCACACAAAATCGCCTTCCGTTTTAAATCAAACTTTAGTAGACAACGGTGCATATCTTAATTCAGTTCTAGTCGTATGAAACCAAAATCCCTCTCATCAATTTAAGGATGAAGTTTATAACATAGACGTGAGAAGGTAAAGAACAGCGATGTTTGTAACATTTATGAGTCTCGGGTAAACTAATTGCGTCTGTGCAATTTTGATATTCTAACTGATCTTACAGTGTGCCAGGGAAAGCAGAAAAGTGGGCTAACGTTAGTATACTTTAAGTAAATACAGTTTAAACGTCCTCTGGTAAACAAGAAACGAGTTGATTCATTATTTGCATGCCTACAGCGAGAGCAGTGTATTTATGAAAGGCAATACTGTAACACAACATGATCAACATGACAAGAATCGTGATATTTTTTCCTATAAACACTCGTAAACTTATAAATAGTATCAGTCTTGTTGCTAACAAAATAATACTTGTAATATTATTTAAAACAATCCATATTAATTTTTACTTCCATATTCCTTAAGGAATGGAAGTATGGTGATGGCAAAAAAAATCGTGTTCGAGATTATTGCAGATTCTGATTCTACTACACTCAAAACATGAAAAAAAGTCGTTTTCCGAAAAGTGTCTGTGTGTGTGTCTGTAGATTTTTTTTTTATGGCAAACGATAACTGCCGCAAATTCAAACCGAATCAAATAATTTTTGGCATACAGCTCTGATTTGTAGAGTACTCGCGACCTATTGTTTTTGGTGAAGATCGGTTGAGGGAAAGGGGTAGTTTACCTGCAACGGTTTTTTTTTATCAAGGGAAATTTTTTTATTTTGGCAAACGATAACAGCCGCAAATTCAAACAGAATTAAATAATGTTTCGTATACAGCCCTGAATTGTAGAGTTCTCAAGATCTATTGTTTTTGGTGAAGATCGGTTGAGGGAAAGGGGTAGTTTACCTGCAACGTTTTTTTAACAAGGGTATTTTCTATGGCAAACGATAACAGCCGCAAATTCAAACAGAATCAAATAATGTTTTGCATACAGCCCTGATTTGTGGAGTACTCAAGACCTATTGTTTTTGGTGAAGATCGGTTAAGGGAAAGGGGTAGTTTACCTGCAACGTTTTTTATCAAGCGTATTTTCTATGGCAAACGATAACTGCCGCAAATTCAAACAGAATCAAATAATGTTTTGCATACGTCCCTGAATTGTAGAGGTCTCAAGGACTTTCGATTTTGGTGAAGATCGGTTAAGGGGAAGGGGTAGTTTACCTGCAACCTTTTACGTTTTAACAAGAGTAAAGTACTTGAAAATTTATTTAAACTTTTTCAAACAATGGTAATTGTTAAAAATAAAATAATTTTGTTGCCAGGCAATAACATTAAAATTTTTTCATTTTAATGTAAATCATGTATAAGAGAAAATATATCGCGCTTGGCAGGCGATATTAAGATTTAAATATAAATCTTAGAATATGGAAGTCATGTATGGTTCTCCATACCGATATTTTAATAATTCAACACTATAAATTTTACTTAAAATATAATTGTAATCTGATCTCGCGTAAAGTAAAAAATTAAAATTCTGTGTAAAGTTTTAAAAATTGAATTTTTAATAAGTTTTAATCTTGTACTTAAAAATAGCATAGAATTTTAAAGACATCATATAAATAAATAAACTATATGACTTAGTGCAGACAGTATTTCATTATAAAGTTTACAATTTTAACATTATTGATTAGCGCCTGTAAAAAATTATTAATATATATTTTTTAATTGAATAAGTAAAATTGTGTACGAGAAAATATTTTCATACCGATATTGAAGGTTGTGTTTCTCGTTAATAGATACAGACATGGAGAGTAATTTGTAGGAGCTTTACTTGTAGGTAGGCCTACGTGGCAGTAGTTTGTAGGAGCTTTACTTGTAGGTAGGCCTACGTGGCAGTAGTTTGTAGGAGCTTTACTTGTAGGTAGGCCTACGTGGCAGTAGTTTGTAGGAGCTTTACTTGTAGGTAGGCCTACGTGGCAGTAGTTTGTAGGAGCTTTACTTGTAGGTAGGCCTACGTGGCAGTAGTTCTGACAGTGGTGGCGAAGGTATCACACACAGCTCACTAAACCGTATTATTGGCAACTCCGTACACCGTGTTCACTTGTCTCTCATCTTTCACATCTGTTCTTTCTTAATTGTTTAGTATGATGATGCACATAATTTTAAGTTTTGTTGCTTTAATTTTGTCATTAAAAATTTATTTTTATTAAAATTGTTGTTGACATATATTTTTTGTTATAATGTACATCATGGGTTGAGTAGACGAACGCAATGAAAATAATAATTATTCTCTACCGTACTAAAACTTTCATATTTTTTCCTTTTACTTAGATTTAATATTCTGTTATATCTTGCTTACCTCTATTTAATTCTGCGATTTGTATTTGATGTCATTTTTGTAACATATTTAATGGTATTGGAATTTGCAGTGACTTAGGCTTGTCTTTTTTTTTTTATATATGCATCTATATTTGCTTGAAGAATAGCCATAACTTTTATTTCCTCTACTTAATCTTAGAGCGTATTTATTTTTATTACTTTTTGAGTTTCCCGTTGAAGGTAATCCCTTTAACTAAAATCATCTTCTATATTAATTAAAAAAAGTCAATAACGGATGAAAGTAAAACATCATAACGGTTCTTAAAATAAAATAATATTATCTGTTTTTTTTTCGTATGAGCCACTGTGGACTACCTTTGGTTCAACTGGTTCCTCCCTTCTTCTCCTCTCCCAGATCTCCTTCCTTCTTGATCAATGTGTCTCCCTCCTTCCGCCAGTCCAGATGGCACCTGTCGTCTTCTTGGAGTTTTCCTGATAAACTTGGAAATTTTTTAATTTCTTTTTGAGTGGTAAGCGTTCTTTAATGTCTTCTTGAATAATCTGGAGTTCTTCTATGTCTTTTTCTGTTTCTTTGAACCACGTATTGGACATTTTAGCTTTCTGAAATAGTTAAAAAGTTTCCCTTTTAGTCTGTCAGAATCTATTCTTTGAATATGTCCGTAGATAGTAATTCTTATTTTTCTGATTACGTCTGTGATTTTCTCGACATGTGTGTACAGCTCATTATTGTGGCGTCTTCTATACTCTTCTTTTATTGGTCCCAAGACTTTTCTTAATATTTTCCTTTCCGTGACTTCCATTTTTTCCATCATAATTTTCTTGTTCAGAGTCAGACGCTCAGCTACATAAAGTGCTTCCGGGCAAATTACTGTTGTTGAATTATCGTTTGGCATTAATGGATATTGATTTATTATTATACGTATCCTTTGTTGAATTTTAAGCAACTTTCATCTTATTAACGGGTGCTTTAATGGCTTCTTTCTCTGATACTTTTTGTTCAATAACTTCTCCGAGATACTTAAATTTGTAAGTTCTATAGATTTGCCGATATGAGTTTTCATTTTCTTGGAGATTGTCTTGAGGTTTGTCATGGATTTGTTTTTTTTGAAAGAAATTTGTAAACCCGCTCTTTTGGCTTGTTCTATCAGCAGTTTCATCATATTATCTGTTTATAATATTTTAATTTTATGATATTGTAAAAAGTAGATTAATTTGTAACAAAATATAGGCTACTATAAAAGATTTGATTAACGTTAGTAAGTCAATTTTGCTATAAGTTTTTGGCTATTATAAGAAGCCGTTATTAAACATTCTTTGATTGATGCAAATGCATAATAACAATTAGCCCTACTGTTGATTTTAAAACCGACAAAAACCTATTATATTTAATGACATGAGATAAAAAAGGACCGACGCATTATGTTTATTACCATAATTTGTTTGTTATGTATAAGATGTCACACTTTGAAGTGCAGCATGTATAAGGAACTAATAGGGTTGTAGGGTTTGCCCTCAGTACGAAAGTAATATCATCAACGGGAGAGCGTTGTGATGACGGTTGACGGAAATGTCAGATGGGAATTGAGAGAAGCAGGGAATTAGTTCTCCGACTCAGTCCTCATTAGCCCAGTGTCATTTCTAACGTTTGCCTCCACTGTAGAGAACATTACGATTTCATTCGGCTATTTGCTGAACATGCGTACAAAGATTTTTACTTTGTATGTTTCCTAATAATGGCTTGTATTTGTCGACTGAAGTGGAATGTCTAATTGTTTATTGCCTCTTATTGTACAAACTAAGACATTTATAATTGAATGTACACTGAAAATGAACAAAACTTGCTACAAACATCTGAAACTACTGTGCCGAAGACAGTCGATTACTTGTAAAAACAAATTAAACCAACTTCAAAATTGAGAAAAGTATTTTAACACGCGTGAAATTATTTTATAAAAAGCTCTAAAATGTGAAAAATAATTTTTACATTCAATGCTTTACGAAATTATGAAATTTTGTAAACACAATCTGTACCGCAACAATTCGTATAAATTTTTGCACTTAGTATCTTATGCTACGTGGCTAAAAGACAATTTTCTACCAATTTTAAATACAATAGGACCAGCTCTTTAGATCATAACCCGTGATTGGTAGTGAATGGATTTGTGCATCTTACGCACAAATTGACCGTACTATGAAACTTTACAACAACAAAAGTTATAAATAAAACATGTTTTTGTAAAAGTAAATAAAAAGATATATTACAATTGGTCCAGCCATTCCTAAGGAATTGGTGAACATACATTAAAAAAAAAAAGAAAAAATGACGACTATATAACTTCCTCCTTTTTAAAGTTGGTTAAGAAGTTAAACTAATACGTCACAACAAATCAAATCAAACAAATCAATTTGTTTATTCAACGTTTTAGAAATTGGAATATGTAAAAGAGAAAGTGCATTAAAAAAAAACTAAAACAATGTAGGCGAAGGACAGAAAATATTGCTGCATTAAAACTCATAAACTTATCATTAAGTTAAAGAGTTGTTTAAAGAAGGCTTATATCATTGTTAACGTTTGTATTATTTATTTGTATGTTCCTATATTTTTAAATTTTAGCTGTAAATTAAATGCTAGTTGCTGTAAATGTTTATACCTTTATATACTACAACCTAATCTATAGCCCTGCTATAATATTATTAAAATCTAATTAGCTAGAGGTTTAGGTTATATAATAATTGCTATAAACAAAAAAGGTAACAGCAAGAACATAATAGAGGTTAATTTAAAACCAATTTGTTCAATTATTTGTTAGTAAAAACCAATATTTGTACTATACATTATTATTATTAATATTTTGTCTAATTAAAATTGTTACTGAATAATTTTTTAATATTTAAATTTCTTTATAATACTATGGCAAAAGCTGAATCAAGTCGTTAATCAAGATATTAAACAGAGCTACAAACGCAAAATATACAGTCTGAGGTGTGTTGGACACAAAATAAGTCTAGGTGGGGTGGATAATCAAAATATACAGGCTAAAGTGGGTTGCAAACATAGAGAGAATGGAGGAAGGACAGCCTACGAAACATATTTTCTATTAGAAACCAATGGGTAGTAGAAAAAGGGGAAGACCCCGAAGTAGATTCAAAGACCAGATAGAGGAGGACCTCAGAAAGGTGAACATAAGAAAGTGGAAAGCCAGGGCACGCAATAGGGAAGAATGGAATCGACTCTTGGAGCAGGCCAAGACCTACCAAGGGTTGTAGAGCCATCGCTGATGATGATGATGACAAACGCAAAACCCATTTGGCGAAATTTCTTCCTTTACTTGTTATGATTCAAGATTTTTTACCAAGCTCTATAGGCCAAGCGTTAATATTTTCTTAAAAATATAACCGGGTAAAATAACCAGTTTAAAATGCCTGTATATTTTTGCCAAAACCGACAGACAAAATGTGCTGTTTGTATCAACCCAGAAAGTTATTTGGACTAGCATCTGCCATTACGGATATGTCGAAAGTTGACCTAAACATGCATAGTTTTGACACTGACGGACGTAGTTCAGAGTACCTTGTTGTCCCTTCTTTAAATCTTTTGTTGCAATCAGATAATAGTTCTGTGGATGTGCGTAGTAGTATATGATAAATTGTGGGTTACGTCAATTGGCAGTTTATGGAGATGGTCTTGCTATTTTTGGAAAGAATAAACGAGTTGTAGGCTATATTATCATAAAACAAAAAGAATGCAGACAGAAAAATTGGTAGCTGGTGACAGAAGAAAATTAATTTACAGTTAAAGTTTACTCCGGCACTTTATTTGTCGGAGGTCGACAAATAAAATGACTAACTGAAAAATAAAAAAAATATTTCTACGTTTTAAACATTTACAGGTAGTGCTGAGATGGTCCTTTTTAGTCATGAAACTGTTTGGCATAAGTGCTGATGGAACCAGCTGCAATACACGGGTGTAAGTCATGGACATTGCAGCAGCAATGCTATAAATAATTGAAAGGAAATAAAATGTAAAACATGACTTTATATCATAACTAGTAATTGGTAGTGAATGGATTTGTGCATCTCAAAAAGAAATCGACCGTACCACAAAACTTTACAACGAAAGTTATAAATAAAACACGATTTTGTAAAAAAATTAAAAGTATAAAACTAAAAAAAAAAAATACATCGTATAACAAAACATCATACTATCACGAGATTATAATACATAAAAAAAATTTAATGAGTGTGTATCGCGAGTTAGATACGTCAGGACGGGCTTGGAAGGACCCGATGTAGAAAATGAAATTCACGAACTTGCATAGAATCTAACTTGTAGTAAAGAGAAATTTACTTAGAAGCTTACGACAGGTACTGAGAATCTCTATGCTCGTCAATGCATTTATTAACATGTTCTTTAACGTTGGATGCTGCCCTTTATAGTGTAGCTGCACTGATTGGGGAAAGTAGGCCTATTTATAATGATGATGATGATTATGCATTATAATAATGATCACTGCAATGCTTAGAATATATAATGTCAGTAACTTTAAAAGTTTTTATTAATATTAAAATTAATATTAACATGGTATATTATGTTAATATAAAGTTAATATAAACATGGAAACGGAATGAAATACTTTATGTAGGCTACGTTTGTTTACAGATAACAGTTTAACAGAGTTACAGTACTTCATTACTTTCGATTAGAATTATGGTCGAGTTATCAAGTGAATCTGTGAACGTCATTAATTTTACGAGATACCAAAGTGCAGGTGCACTGTAACGTACGGATGTTTGTCTTTGTCGAAACGCAGAGCTAAATAAATCTGAATAAAGTTAAATTGCAAATGGTAGGTTACATAAATTGTTGAAAGTGGAGGCAACATTGTTGAAAGACAGGCCAACATTATTACATTGCATTATTTTTCATTGATTTTCATCTGGTTCGAATTCCGTTTTTGCGTCTGGTTCTCTGCAGTTTGGCTAAAATTGCCTTCAGCCTGCAACGAACACGAACTTTGCATACATAAACGTATTAGTTAGATTGGGGCCACGTATTACTTTTGCCTGCATTCATCTCCTCTGGGGACTCATGTATACGTAGGCCTACTGTCCATGTTGTCCGCTGAGCGCAAAGACTAGCTGATCCAAACACACCTGCTGACCTGTACCACCTGCGTGCAGTTTTTTTCACGTAACGTTTACTTATTTTATAGGATTACTATATTTTAAAATAACTTGTAATATTCTTTATATACACAATTGTACTCAATGCAACAAAACACGCGCGCATTCTCCTATATAATTACGTTATATATAATTAATCAATTAGTTAATTACATTAAATTACATTATACTTATCCATTTATGAGTGCATACAGTCAAGTTTTTTGACTTTGTGAATAAAATTTATGAGGAAAAGTACAAAAAATGTATTTCCTGAGTAGTAATCAGGAGCTAAAGGGAGAGAAATCAGGAGTATGTAAGGGAGGCTAAAGAAGGCATTTACTGAAATTTTAAAAATATTCATAAATTGCGGATAAATTTTAATTATAAATTTAAAATTAACCGTAGATACAGAGTATTTAAGTATGTTAAGATATATTTTTTGTTGTGCACCTCGAAGAATTTGAACTTTCGTTTATCATCATACCTAATTGCTACAATAATTTCTTTAAGTCAATATTTACTTCATTGTCACAGGTTTTTAATAGATCAATAATATTTATATTTATGACATCCTATTTTATTATTTCAAAAACTTCATGTACCATAATGTGATTTTTTGGACATAACAATTTCAGTAGCTTATCGTTTTCCACGTTTTCCACCGCTTTTACTCGTATTTCTGTTTAGATGGATCAATTTATTAGAAACAAAAACATGACAAAAACTTCTGTTTGTAGTAGCTTTTAATTTTGTGTATTTATTTTTTAATTAGTAACGCCGGGTTAACCACCCGCCACCGAAACCTAAACACATATCCGACAATGGTGGTAACTATATTAAGTTATATTTATCTTACATAATGAATCCCGCCGCCGCGATGGACTGAGTACAGCTCCAAGCAAACAGCATTTACGTTAATAACGAATTCTCAATGTGGTGGCGGGGTAGCCTTCGGTTCAAGATCCGCGTAGCCTACTGTCGGGGCAAAGCGACACTCTTGAGATTATTTCATCAGTAACAACACGACATTTGTACTTAAACATACACAATAACACAAATGTTGGATAACTGATGAAACTAATGAAACTTCATTACTGACGAAACTGGTATGAAGAGGAATATGGGAAGGAAGAATGCTTTGTGGCGACATTTTTCAGGGTGGTGCAAAATGGAGCAGTAGGTGCAAACAGAACTTCACAGATGTTAATGTAGGTCTACATCGACGCTTATGCAAGTGGCATGGGAGTGTTGGCAAGAGACAGAAGGTGCTTGGAGAATGTAGAAAAAAATCTGGCAAAGGAAGTGAAAGCCAAAGCAATTGGTGTTAAAACCAAACAAAATAAAGTACAAGACGTCGCGGTAAATTATAGGTAAGGAGCTGGTTTTGATAGTGTTCATTCGTCATGTTGTGCTGTGGAGTCGGCTGAAGGTCAAGACAGTTCAATCCTGTCTTACTGTCGGGCAATATGGTAGTCCGTCTAAGGTAGACGACCCTTAGTAAGAGAGCAATATTTGGCTTGTCACTGCGTGGTTAAATAAAGACTGGTTTATATCTTTTGGGGGCATGGTGTGGTGTGAGCTGTAGGAGCAGACGAAACAGCCCATGGTCCTGATGCTAGAGGATAGATGAACGGATTATTCATATTAGTGACGTAACAAACGACACGATATTGTCAGAGACAGGTAGTTAATCAGAGGGGATACCAACTTTTCTAAATAAAACACTACACGTATGTATATATGTAGAAAGAGTAAGGAAACAAATGAAAAGCAGAGACGCGCGTTTTCGTTTGAGTGCTTATTCAAATATAGTACAGTTTCTCGCTTCTCTCTCTCTCATAATTAGATATTGAGTTGAATTACAATGCGCACAGAAAGTAAGACATTTAGTTATGACAGGTATAACAGGATTCTAACAACAGGGTAACTCGAGTTTTCTAAACAACTCGCTTAATGGTATCAGTTTCAGTGTCTGTGTTAACACTGCTCTTACATTAAAAGTTGATAGAGCGGAGAAAGGAAATTTCATTATGGTAAAGTTGGTAGACCTGTCGCATGTAGCCTATTGCAATGTAAATGACTAATGCGTGCCGAGCAGAAGGAGGTAATTAAGGCGACACGTGCTAAAGAAAAGCAAGAGTCTTTACGCTTGAGTTATGTAACGAACCGGGATAAGGTAATTAGTTTGAAATTATGCTCTGCCGGTTGCCTGCAAACCGCAGGGTGATCCTTCCGTATGCTTCAACTTCAGCGCAAGCCAGACAGACATGGGTTGTAACCTTATTTATTGTAGTTAATATTACGTAAGAACGGATAAACAAAGAATGCTTATCTAACCAATATTGTTGTGTTCCGCATATCAACAGCAGTAATTGAACACATTCTTCAAGGCTTCTTCTTTTCTTTCTATTTGTTAGAAATTTCCCACCAGTTTCTTGGGAAATTTCACGTCGATACCATACCACCTGTGCTGTCAGTGGTTAGTTGCTTCATTATGTTGTAATTTTAATGTTGATCAATTATAATATTTGTTAATGTTTAATAATTAATTATTAATAAATAGATAAATATATAATTACTGTTTTGATTAATTACAATGTTTGCTTGTTCTCTTTAAACTTCCTTGTACGGTGATTTTTAAAAGAACCCATTTCTGCATCTTCACTGTTTTTCTTGTTCCTTTTTACTTCTATCAGAATTCACTTGAACATTTTTTTTCTTGCTTAAACAGTCACTTTGTTCTTAGACATTTTAATCTTTAATTAAACGAAGGTATTTTTGACTCGATTAGAATATATTGTTTTTCCTCTCACCTCAGGTTATTTTGTTTTGAATAGTCTATTAGCTAGGCCATTAGAAATAATAGCTAAAAGACAGAATTTTAATCCGCTTACCATACGATATCAGGCAGTTGTAATAGATGTTTCTGCTGAGTTAATTTCGTTTACACTGATTACATCTTTTAATGAGACATATTGGTCAGTTACGTAGCAAAAATCCACTTGTAATTGCTTACTATTCGTCTGTCCGGAATGTGTTGAATTTGTTATGTTCAATTGACTAGTTAAGTGCTGAACGTTTTGTTGTCATTGTTTATTTAAACGCTTTGAAGATTACACGAAAACGCCTGGACTTATTTCCCCAAGAAACACATCCACGTCTTCAAAACTACGCAGGTCGTGTTGCTTACGATGGCCCCCCCCCCACATACAATATTGTATTAGATCCATGTTTTTCGGTATCCAGGCCACTTATAGTATATAATTAGTAAAATAGTTTACCTTTTTCTTGTCCGTCTGGTGGCCTTTTTTCTATATTTAATTCAACGCGTTTCGGGACATATGCCCCGAATAATATTTTTAAAATATTAAAAACACTGTATATACAATTTTACACATAACAATAAATATAATATAAACATAAAAAAACACACATAAAATACCCAAACTTGAGACACACGCGATATCGGTGGTGCGCACCACGACATGCTATAGTCGACTGCCATGTCGACTGGTGGAATCCTGATGATGGGGCATATGTCCCGAAACGCGTTGAATTAAATATAGAAAAAAGGCCACCAGACGGACAAGAAAAAGGTAAACTATTTTACTAATTATACAATATTGTATATTATTATTAAATCATTCAGTTAGTTGTACTTTTGGAGTCAGTGCAAATGATGCATTAAGAAAGGAAAATAACGCAGATTTCTGTCCTACTGTACTTTCACTATGTAGCACATTACTACACGTGTACTACGGTAAAGTTTCGTTCATAACTACTGGAACATAACGAAAGTACCTAAAATAAACGTTTAAAACTATAAAAATTCCAGAGTATAAATGTTAGCTTGCAAAGTGGGGAACCACTTGAATTCTGGTCGTTGCATAATATTATCAGATATTTGACTTTTAATAAGATTTTACAGTTGTAGAATGTTACGAACAATAGTGGTCGTTTTGCAAGCCGACCGTGGTTTGTTAAGTCTACAAGGGTCAAAAGATTTATAACGATACTTCTGGATCAACTAGGGGACAGTGGCAGTGGAGCTACTTGACAAGATTAAATATATTTGTCATTGTGTTAAAGCCAAAGACACTCTATACAGTTGTGAACGTTATAAAACTGTTTTTAATTCTTAAACATTACGTACCATAGACGCCTACATTTGAAATAAATAAGTTAAGTATAAGATGTTATAACCTACAAAAAATATAATTCTCGTCTTGATGTTTTATATTCAGTTCAATTTATTGTTGTTATTATTTTATTTTATCATATTATTAATGTGTACTATTAGACTATTAAAACGAATTAAAGGCTTCTGTTAATTAAATAGAAATGTTGCTTATAAAAATTCAAACATTCAAAATTAAATTTTTCATTAATTTGTAAAGTGTACGTTTTTTAATGACTAATGTTGCATTTTACTAAGTTCGCATTAAATGATTTACTTGAAGGAAAATTGTTAAACACGGTTTTGATACCCTGAAAGTCTGACAAATCAGTATTATTTGGAGGCAATAATTTTGTTGGATTCAGCCAAGTAGGACTGGAACAATGACATTGGGCGACTATTACACTTACGTTTTGCTGAATTTGCTTTGAGCCCCAGTGGACTTACTGTAGATCTAATCGTATTTAGTTAGGCTAGTTAGGCCAGATCTGAGTACTGACCTGCTGACCTCTCACTGGGGATAAATGCTTACTGTGCTATATCACTGATGGGACTCACTCAATCTGTAACTTGCGCAGGACCTTTCAACCAAAATGATTTCTCTCTCGGCGATTTTGTTGTTACTTTCCTGTATTCTGTCAGTATGTTTAGTAAGAGGATTTTCGATTTTTCGACCTGATTCTAATAAATCTTTAATTGGTTTAGAGCTGAACATACATGGAAACAGAGTGTACTTATTTTGATAATCATCCTAATATTGAATCAATGTGTTTATTATCATATACATTAACCACAATGGTAATAATAAAATAAAAATATTTTTGAATATTAGTAAAAATAATTGCTGTGTTACAACACACTCGTCTGATAATACGTATTACGAAATATTTCTGTTGTGATGATTCGTCATTATAGTGGGAGATCAGCACTTCAAATTTGATATTAATTATTATGTTTATATAGTACAAATACTAAACAAATATTTATTATTTTTTAAACGAAGGTAATCAAAATCATTTTAATATTATAAAGTGTTACAGGATTAAAGCGCTGTGCTCGTTACCATAACACAATGATGAAGTAGTGTTACGCATGTGCGATAGTGTAATGATAATATTGTTACGACATTACAGAACAATCTACGTGTTCATCGAATATTCCAGTGGAATCCGGCTGTAATGTGTGTGCGTACGTGATTCTCAACGCGTTAGATAGATTGTGACAGAAGTCGTGCAATCCGCGCGTACTGTGTCAAGGCCGCAACTGAATTACGCTCTAATGTTTTCCTTTATTGTTGACGCGCAGTATGGAATATTATGGTATTTCGGCGGGTTATAAATACAAGTACTCAGCAACGCTCAGTTCAATTTGAGTCGCGATTTATTGTCGGGCGATTACTGTGTGCGTTCAAGTGGTTATTAGTGGAAAGTAATTATTGTGGCGAAGTGTTATGTGTTTTATAATCGTGCGAGACAATTGTAATACAATTGTGTTTTATATTAGTTGACATTTTATTGCCTGTGAACAATTTTTATTTGATTTATTGTAAGAGACTATCTTGTTGATTACAAACTGTTTTATTAAAGCTGGTGATTAGTGACTTAATTGGTGTCTTGTATTTTGTTTTCCACTGTACCATACGACGATCAGTAGGCCGTCGTAACAATATACTTTGGGTTAGAGAGTGCAAAGACATTTTATTGTATAGGCTTTGTATTCTGTATCAAAGTCTTATCATACACATTACTGTAATGATGCTTAAAAAACGTAGAAGATAGGATATGCGGTTAGTTCTTAAAGCTCCAGTTAACCAATGTCGTCCTTGAAGATTTGGCTGTTACGAACTTTGCTAATTAGGCAGTTAGCAGGCAACAGGTTGTTATAAGCTGTTTCTTAAAATAAAATACCTACGTACATTAGAAATAGTTACAAAAAAATAAGAATGACATTGTAATCAAAAACAAGAAGATGTATAAGACACCTTTACGTGTACTAAATTACATTATAAGAATACAGACATTATAACATTACATTTATAATGTAATAAGCGGTGTATTAGTGAAAAGTGATTATAGTGAGGAATTCTTTATAGTTGACATTATTATTATTTGTGTGGACAGATTAACTTGACTTATTACATTAATTATTTATTATTAATTAATTCGAATGCTAGCAGCTTATTCGAATTAAACTCTAAACTTTTACAATTTTCACGTGGTTTTTGGAAAATATATTTTTATAAAATAACTTAACAATTGCTTTTTTAATAAATTATTTATAAGTTATATAAATAAACGGTGTGTTAGTTGATTTTTCTAGTTAGTGCAAGTATCTTGTAAACTATGATTTTATTAGCATTATTAGACACTAGTTCGCTTGAAATCGACTGGTCCCTACACTCAACTTCCTACCATGATTTTATTTTCGCAAAAAAGCAGTCCGCCTGATTCATGTTTCACTTCCTTAATTATTAATTTTAAAACATTTTGCTAAATTTTCTGACACAATTCACTCTTCTCTTTTGATATATGATCTTCCAAACTTCTAACATTCTCTCGTATCAGGTCTTTCCCTTAAACTTTGGGTTTTCCTCTTAAACCGCTTTTCATTGTTCTCCACCCTCATCATCTATCTTGTCAGCGTTACCGGTCTTATTTCGATGCAAGTGTCAAAACCATCTATTTATCTGTGCTTTGGTATGTCTAGTTATATTTTCTTCATTCTAAATCTCCTCTTCTTTTTTTGTTACCAAGATTCCAGTGTTCACCATTGTCGGTTTTCTTGGAGCCGAGATTTTACTTTAAAATCTCTTTAGGTTCTGATCTTATTACTGTTCTACATATGCTTAACGTTTTACCTCTGATTTGTATCTCTAATTCGAGACTTGATAAATATCCTATATTTTCAGAATTTCAGACTACTATATGTACATAGGTGGTAGAGAGAGAAATGGAAAGAGAGGAGAAAAAGAGAGAATGAGGACAAGGTAGAAAAAGGAGGGGAGAACTGGGAGTGAGAATGAGGAAGGGATAAGCTAGATAGATAAGTAGATTGAGAGAGAGAAAGAAAGAGAGAGAAAGAGAGAAAGAGAGAAAGAGAGAAAGAGAGAAAGAGAGAGAGAGTGAGAGAGAGAGAGAGAGAGGGGGAAGAAAGTGAGAGAGAATTACACGAATTTTCGAAAATGTGTTTTACACAAATTTTCTCCATGTATGTATGTATGTATTTTACAAACAAATTATAATATATATAGAACGATGGCAAGGCTTTGAGGTACAACAATTAAACATCAATATGACACAATAACTTGAGTTTTTTAAATAACTCGCTTAATGCTATCACCTGTTGTGCTAGTCTGAAGAGGAATTGCATAATGACAAAGTTGGTAGACCTGCCTCATGAAGCCCATTGTAACGCCATTGATTAATGAGGGTGGAGTATGTGAAGGAACTAATTAAGTCAACACTAGCTAACGATACAACGGAGTCTTCACGCGTTACGAAGAAAATCGGATTAAGGGAATCGATTTCAAAATTATATCGCCTCTTATGCAAAATATAAACCGCACATTTGTTCTCCTCTATGCCGTATGGTTGGACAGAAAAGAAGGATTACTGTTTAATCCGTGTGTTTAATTTGACGAGAGATTTACGGTTAAAGGCGCGTATTGAGACTTTATATAGTTGCACGAAACTCACAGCTCTACCCCTTTCTACAGACTACCAAATTGTAACCGTGCTTCGCGCAGTCGATAGGACACAGGAGGGACTGTGCAGATCACATCACAGTATTTAGAAGTACTGTGGTGCACACCATCATACGACATTTCATGTCTGCGTGCGCTTGTACAACCGCATTCTTCATCTTGGTACATGTTGTTCAGGAAATAGTTGTCATTTCGTACTTTGTGACACGTGGTGGCACGTGTTCTGTTCCTACGTTCTTAGAATCTTGTTAAATTTTGTGGGTCAGCCGATTCTCATCGTCAGTTTTTTGAAAAATTGTTCAGCGTTTCATTAAAATAACTTTGCAATAATGTTACGTTTTCTTATTATTTCATTCTTTATATTATCGAGGAGAGGCTGTGCGTATGATATTCCAACAAATTTATCTCTATAGTATGTCTTGTGCTTTCGTTTCTTCTTGAATTCTGTCAGTATCATGTCGGAAAGAACCAAGTGTTTAGATATACAGTTGGTGGAAGTATTATTTGACAACATATTCTAGTGGATAACCGGTAAATATCATAACCAAAACTTCATCTCCCTAGCAGCTGGTGTACTTTGTATTTATCTTTTACAGGTACCAACCTTTATACTTTTCTTTTTGAGCACATTAAACGTCCTTTTCATTAAATGTTACAGCGCTGTGTGTGGTAACTTTATTTAGAACACGACGCCATCTAAAAATCCAAGACTTAAAAGATACAATTTTGTTAAAAGTTTAATTAATGTTTTCACATTCTAAGTCAGTTCAATAAGAATGAAAACAGCTTAGAGATTGAAACTAGCTTAGAGAAGCTAATTTGAGACTAGCTTTGAAAATAGGCTGACGTACTCTTTTGTAGTTGATAACTTGCATAATTTGATGTGAACAGCTATGTTATCGTTTCGAAGAGAATCGAATCTCCAAAAATACGCCTTTCCTTTGCTTAATCAAAAAAAATCATTCGTTGTAATTTTTGTCTACACTTGGATCACAATTGGATTCATTAAATTTGAAGGGGGAGAGACACGGACAGAAGAGAGAGAGAGAGAGAGAGAGAGAGAGAGAGAGAGAGAGAGAGAGAGAGAGAGAGAGAGAGAGAGAGAGAAACATTGAGAGATAGATAGATACATAGATAGATAGATAGATAGATAGATAGATAGAAAGAGAGAAAGGGATAGAGAAAGAGGGGGGGGAGAGAGAGAGAGAGAGAGAGAGAGAGAGAGAGAGGGGGGAGTGAAACGTTTACCGTTTATAACGCAACTTTTCGATTTACGGATGACATACATAATCGATTTACCCCATCGAGGTAGCTATGGTTTGAAAACTCGTTGTGTTAGCAACATTCTTTACCGTTTAAAGAAGGCGTAGTCTAGTATCGAGTGTACCTTTAACGTCTAATTTAATTTGATTAACCTGTAGAAAATCCACCAGACAATTAAAAGATGCAATTGCTGTGGTTCTTGCATTTCAAAAGGTAATTCATTTATTAAAATAAATTTTTTCTTTAGGAGCAAGGCTTACAAGTAACAATAGGGCAAATGAAGAAATAGAACATCTATTGATGAAAGCAAGAACTGCTGGATGCATGAATAACCTTATATAGAATAATAAATACCTCACACAAGAAGCAAAATATCCCGTACATCAGAGACCAAGCCAGATACAGCAACAATTCAAAGAAAACGACAAACTATAGAAATTACTATATTGCGGAGGGTACTAGGAGAGACAAGGTAAATGAACGATTCTGTGACAGACAGCCATCACGACGACAGAACAAACGTTTTAATCAAACCGCGACAAGACAACGGATGTGATTCGCATCACTAGCACGACTGTGATATCTGTAATCGTGTTGTTCGAAGAAATTAATTGTCGATAACAAGTACCAAAACCTGCCAGGGTCTGTTAGCAAATTTCCCAAAAGACAAGCCGTGGGATCAACACGACAATGGAGTATTCTGGTCGATTTCATTATCGCTATTCCGGAACAATTTTATTTAATCGAATGATGAAGAACGGTGGCTAATTGTAAATACAACTGTAGATAACTTAATCGGAGTCATTAGTGGACAACTTTTTTTCTGCGTCAGGTTGCTAATAATAATAATAATAATTTACAATTATCAAGATCAGTATTACGAACCTGAAAGGATAACAGTTTGTGAAACTGTTTTCCTTCATATCTCTTATGACATATTCCATAATTTGTTTTACGTAATTTGTACGTTCATTTTAGCATGCATGTTTACAATGGCTCCCAAGTCACTTGTATGAATAGACAAACTAACCTTTTTCAGTCCGCCTTGGAATTTCCTATTTGTATTGATGACGCGTTTCGAAGCATATGCTTTATCATCAGATATTAAAATATCGCTCGTAGGAAGTCGTCATCGGTTAAAATTCAATAGCATTTTCACTGTATACTCGTCAGTAGGTGCGTACCTATTCACGTTTGGTCGACCCCAATAAGTATACTCGTTATGAAAGATGAACAAAATGTGTAGATTAAGTGCAAAACGCCCGAAAGTTTTTTGTACAAACTTTTCATGCCTAGTATGTCTACAATAATTATTGCAGTTGAGGCACTCATTCTGTACTTCACAGTTAAAAACTCTGCTACTCATTCATTCATACATTCGTTCGAGGATGTAACTGCATACATGTGTTTCGATGTTTTGTGTCTCTGAAATAAATTCAATCCTGGTTGTATTTGCCCAATGTGAAAATACTCAGGTTGGAAAGTTTTACTACTCTGAGTACCACGATCAAAACAACAAAACGTGTGTACACCACGAGCGCAACATGCGCGCGCGCGTACCAGAGTGCGTGGTGAAGTCAATGCAAACCGCGCGCGCTCGCACTGAACCCTAACACGCAGACTGCAACGTGGGACATGTAGACTCAAGCGGTGCGGTGTGAGTCTGTACGCGTGGGCGAGACATGCTTGCGCGTACCAGAGTGCGTGTTGGAGTCAATGCAAGCCGGGCGCTCTCGCACCGACCCCCAACACGCAGACTGCAACGCAGGCCGTGTGTCCGCCAAACGGGTGTGTGTGAGTGTGATGCCCGTGCCCTAATCGTAGCATTCAAAACAGCAAAAAAACCCGTGTACCCGAATATTTCACAGTAGGTAAACATACCACGAGATGCATTTATTTGCAGATACACCAACGGGATACGTCTGTAGTTGTTGACAATTTGAATTAAAATAAATAAAATCATTAGTTTCTTTCAATTGCTTAGAAACAGACAATTTATTGTTAACAATTAAAACAATTAAAATTTTTATAGTACGTTTTGTAAAACGTAAAAGTCGAATGTTTGTGTAAATGGTACCTTGGGCTAGTGACCAAGCCACGAAGGTTCCTCTTTCTCGGCGATCACAAGTTGAGGTAAGGTTTCGTGGTTGTGGTTTCACTGCACGCTGCTTTCCCGAGAATTATCGCCCCACCTCTCTTCTGGCAATCATCTCGAAGGTGTTTGAGCAGCTTCTGTATGATCGGATCGCCCCCCCCTGCTGGATAATTTAATTCGGCAGGAGCAGTTCGGCTTTCGCAGAGAGCACTCGACGACCTACAACTTGTCAGGGTTATTACACAACTGACAGACGCCTAGAACAAACATCAGTCCACCGTTGCAGTACTGCTTGACGTGATTAAGGCCTCAGATCGAGTCTGGGACGAAGGCCATCTCTACAAACTTGCCTTCTCTCCTTCCCGCCTTTTCGTTCATCTTCTGGGGTCGTATCTTTGGAATCGCTTATTTAGGGTATGCGTCGATGGGTCGTACTCATCCGTTAGACCGATCGCCGCAGGCGTTCCTTAAGGTTCTGTCCTCGGTCCCATTCTGTATCTTGTGTACACGAACGATCTGCCCGTACAGCCTGGAGTCACACTTTCGCTTTATGCGGATGACACCATGTATCATTACAGCTCAGCTAACCTCGGTTTTGCTTCTGGAATGGTACAACGTCAGCTCGCCCTACTTCCGGTCTGGCTCAGGAAATTGCGGGTGGTGACCAATACGGAGAAATCCGAGGCGATTGCCTTCTCCCGTCAAATCACTTCCCGATGCCAGACGCTCTCCCTAAACGGAAGCCCTATCGCATGGGAACGGACTATGAAGTATTTGGGTGTCACTCTTGACCGGCGCTTACGCTTCAGAGCCCACGTCTCCCAGTGTCTCCAGCGCGCCTGCAGCGTCAAAGCCAAGCGTATTACCATTTCTTTCACATCGAGGTTCAGTGCCTGTGTGCATTAAACTCACGATTTATCTGTTCTTGCTTAGAGCTATCCTGACAGAGCGCCTGCATTCTATCCCCTGGTTCGGCCCGACGATGTAACCCGCATGGAAGCATTCCAATCACAGGCCCACCCGATACATCTCCAACTCTCTCTGGTTTGTCAGAAATGATGTTATCAGGCGAGGGTTGAAATCCCTTGTATTGATGAATTTGTCCGACCCCTCGGCCCTTAAACGTTTCACCCGTGTCTCAACTTCCACCTATCCTCATCTCCGTCGCCTTAACAAAGACGTCGGCCCACGTCCTACAAGACTTAAACGCCGCCGAGAGGTGCTCGATAACCTTCCGTCAGCCATCTTCCGACCTTACAAAGCTTCGACTCCCATCCCTCCTGGCGACACGATTGCCTGATTCAACGCTTCCTTATCTTAGGGAGATTAAGAACAATTTTACATGTAATTTCTACGCTTTGGTTACATTCCTTCTAACCCTATTCGAGTACAAATATTTTAAAAAGTCTACAATTACTGTTGAACAACATTGCTAAAAGCCTTTACCATTACATTATACTGTAAATTTGATTTGAATTGCACCATCCGGCATTTATAGCTTCCTAACTTCCAATTCTGTCTGTGTCTCTAGTCTTCTTCGCTTTCATCACTCCATCTCCCCATTTAAGTTTTTACCACATTTTTCATTATGCTGTTACTGGTTGATAATGCCGTATTTTTTGGGACCAACATCTTTCAACACTTTTTCGCGTGTCGATACCAATTCAACTCCTTTGCCCTTATTGTTTCAATTACATCTTTATCGGCCACCGTTTTACTTATTATATTGTCCGACGTAGTGTGTCCATAGTTTATTCTCCAGTAACTTATCTTTCAGTATATCATTGTTTTTCTGTGTAATTTCACACAATGTAAAGAGTATTTAGAGATGTTTCAACTATGGTCTTCTGAACATAGCTTTTAATTTTTCTTATTATTATCGACTCAAGAACCAATCGACATTAGAAAGCTCATAAAAGAGATCTACACGAAGATTTCAATGAGCGAAAAAGCCAATGGCGAATTATCAGATAATATACCTGTAACAAAAGAGATCAGGCAGGGGTTCCCTAAGTCCCACACTGTTCAATGTAATTATGGATGAAATTATTAAGGAGGTAAAGCATGTGAGAGGATGTAGGATGGGTAGAAGTGTGTTTAATATTATATGTTATGCAGACGGCGTTATTCTAATAGCGGAAAATGAAAATGACTTACAAAGACTTGTGTATAATTTTAACAAAGCATGACAGAAATATAACATGAAGATAGCAGAAGAGAAAACAAAATCAATTACAATTTCACATAACCCATTAAAATTGTAAGCTTGTGACAAATGACAGAATAATAGAACAAGTAATTCACATAGACTACTTAGGAAGAAGGCTTACAAGTAACAATAGGGTAGATGAAGAAAAAGAAACAGAACATCAATTGATGAAACCAAGAAGAATTGCTGGATGCATGAATAACCTTATATGGAATAATAAATACCTCACACAAGAAGCAAAAACTAGGGTTTAAAAAGCACAATACGTCCAGTTCCTATGCAGCAGAGACCAAGCCACATACAGCAGCAATTCAAAGACATCGACAAACTATAGAAATGACTATATTACGGAGGTACGGAGGGTACTACGAAAGACATGGTACGATAGGTTTCCAGACAATTGTATAAGAGAAACGTGTAATGTAACACATATTAATTCTTGGATTGCAGAAAGAAGAAGGATGTGGAACGAACACATATAAAAGAAACTGAAAAAAGAAAGAAATAGCTAACCAGACACCAAGAGGAGCATTGGTCGGCCAAGAAGAGGTGGCGTGACAGCATGTAGGACCGTTGTTATAGAACAGGACAGAGTCTTAACAAAGAAGTTAAAGAAGAAGAATAAGAATAAGAAGAAGACATTTTCTGCGCTCCTGAAACGTAAACACCATCAATTGCTAACGGAATAATTTAAAAACATCTCAGTCTGTCTCTTTAGTTTATTTCATAATACTTCGACCTATTCCGTTCAGTTGTGTACAATTATTAAGAAAACATATTAAACCAATAACAACACACACAAACGTACTTGTCAGTTTAGCGACATGTAATTAAGTGAAAGCAAATGTTAGTAAATTATAACGTGCGCGTGCGCGCCCACACACACACACTTATGAACATACATATGTACTTAACAATACACAAATACATATTTCATATTGTGTTTTTACAGGACGTAATGTGTAATGTTTTTAGTTTTATATGAATTTTGCCGATCTATAATAATTGTATATGATTAGGACACTGGAAAATTTGTATCTATTAACCAATATATATTTTAACTTATGCATGTAACTCGTAAATAAATATTGTTTTGCCTTTCAACCACCTGAAATTTTGCAGAATAATTTGTACCTTCTTTTTGGAGCGATACCAATAATAGCATGAATTACTTTGTTAGTGCAAGCGCAAGTGCAAGTAACGTATATGACAGATTAGATTTGTATCAAAATTTGCGTGACTTTATTTGGTTGTTAGATCTGAGTAATATTTGTTTGAAAATGTGAATAACATTTGTACCTAGATGGAAACATTACATGTGTAAGTCAAAGCAATGGCAAAACACTGAATTAACCACTAATTTTGAAGGAGTATATACAGTGTAAACCTAAGGGAGTGTGAATCTGTTACAAATCACTAAACAGAAAGCAGTTAACTCTGCACTCTCATCTACGTGTCGATGGTAAAGGATATGAGAGTATGTAATCCACCCTTGCGTCGGAGTAGGACTGCAAAAAAGGTATGTTGGGGCATCACAGGTGTCACCTATAGGTCCTCCGCTGGCAAAAGTTGGTAGTAGAATCTGTTACCTATAGTGTGGTCTTGGAAAGGACTCGGGTAGGTCGACGGCAGCACTTAGTCTGAGTTTGACGAAAGGCACCTATAGTTATGGCGACAGCAATTCTTTCAAGGGGCGCACTTGGATTGAGAAACATTTTCTGTCCGCAAGAAATATCGGAAAAAAGTTCACTCGAATTGAGAAACTTATCCTCTAAATAGATAATGCGTGACGCGGGGAAACATAACTCATATATTACGGTTTGTAAAGTAATGTATCAGTACAAACTTCTCTCCCTCGCTCCATCTCTCTTTCTCACTGACTCTCTCTTTATTCTTTCACCACGAAATATTACGTGTATGAAAAAACGTTTACCACTTTAAATTATAATCATCTGACTAACTTTCCTTGTACGTGTAAGAGATAGCTCTAGAGGGCAAGTGAAGTGATTTTTGAACAAACTTACTAAGTTGTAACAATTTTTAAGTAATTTTCGTTTTTAAAATCACTTATATTTTAATATCACAACTGGTTCCCGAGATAACGAACATTTTGTGTATTACTTATCGCAATTGGGTGTTCTACTCTTTATAACTCTCATTAATTAAAATTAATTTTGAAAACAAATTCATATAAAGTAATTTTTAAAACGTATTGGTTTGTATTCAAAATTTGGAATTTAGCTAAAAGGTTGTTGTTAACATTAATTTCCAAAGGATTTTCAAACTTTTTGAATGGCTTACTTTCCAAAAATTTTGTTGTTTGGAAAATCATCAAAAATTAAGTATATTAAGCTATTATTTTTGCATACGTTTTATATTTTGTATTATTACTACAAAATACAAAGTACCCAGTGATATAATAAAAACAAAGTCGTTCATAAACAGAAATTTATTTATTCAACATATTTGTCAAGCAATAAACGTTTAAAGAATTTAAGCATAAAACGTTACTAAACGTATGCAGCCCGTTTAACAGTACGTTAAAGTAAATTATATTTTGCACTATTTTGAATGTTCATCACTTCTTTGTTTACACACATAATAACTGTGAATACACACATAATAATTGGTCTGAACACATCAAAGCAATAACCAATAATAACATACAATCCACATTTGCCACACACATCCAGACAGAAAACCACAGTTACACCAATATAAAAAACAACCTTGAAATTTTACACTACCTACCTACCTACCTACCAAAAGTCGTAAACTTAACACCACAGAACAATTTGAAATATACACAACACAACAAAACACAACCAAACAACATACTCAATAAACATTTACAATTTAAATCAAACACACTATTTGACACAATAATAAACAACACATACAACAATTCAAACTCCTGCGCCAATCCCCTCCACCTCCATCCCCACACACAACCTGTTAACTAAAAACCTTTACCGGTACACATAAAATTACCGACAACTTGGCACAGGTTTCGTATCCAAACTCACTGAAGAAGGAGAACACCACTCCGAAACGTCATCTGAGTGAATAAAACAAGTAAGTTTACAGTTAAAGTAACACCAATGTTAATAATTATATTTTAAAAGCTGTAACAAAATTATGTATTAAAATTAAACAACTAAAATATATAAAAATCAAGTTTCCTTTTAATTATATTAAAAGTAAATTATAATTTCTTATAATTACAAATCATGAAGACCTTATCTTTTACGACTTTCATCTTAACAATTTTATCTTGGCCAGGAATTTATATTATATGAACAAATGAGTGGTACGCGTACGATAGTTTAAAAGCGTCTGATCTAGAATATATGTTTTATTTTTGTTATAATTCAGAGGGAAAAGTAATGACGTATTGTAGTATAGCTGTAACTCAGCGGTACAGCAGAGTAACCTGCGTTTTACAACTATGTTACTATTGTCATTTCTGTATTTTCAGTTACATAAAAGAAGAGACACGCTTTTGTTACATAAAAGTCTGCTGTAGAGGGGGAGGGAAACTGCACAATGGCAAGGCATATTTACTGGAACGTGAATGATTTATGAGGGTAGAGTGGATGGAGGAAGTAATTAATGTGACAAACGTTAAAGAAATGAATGGCGGTGTTTTGCACATTACACGGTGAAGTAAGGCAATTATTATCAAATTATACCTTGTCTCTTGATGCAACTTGCAAACCGCGTGTTGATCTCAACAATTTGGTCGCTTAGACCAGTGTTCCGCAACCGGTGTGCCGCGGCACAATAGTGTGCCGTCACAAGGTGAAAGGTGTGACGCGAACTTTTACCTATTATTGTAATAAATTAATTGTCGATTTTAAGTAAGAAGGTGCTTGTTTATTCTTTAATACATGCTGATAACTGTTATATTTTCATAGAAATTAAATGTAATTTATTTACTCAATATTGTTTTTATAGTTTGCTTATCTTAAGTTATTTGTATTCTCGTCTGAAATATTGGGCCGGTTTGGTGGGTTACAGGCGGCAAGCTTTGTGTTCACCGCAAAGAAAGCCGCGTAAGACTTTTAGCAAGCCTTTTCAGCGCCCCGAAATCATACAATAGAGTTTACGTTCAAAACTCTAAACGTTCTAAACTCTATTCAAGAGAGTTCTTTGTAACACCGCATCTTTGTGTACGGCTGGCTGTACGTGCTTTTAACTAAAATTGCGGGGATTAGCAAAAATTTCCCTCTCTTTATTATTTGATTGCCTTGTTTTGATATTTGTGTCTGTTTGTCGGCGCTTCTTAAACTTTATTGCTCTTTTCCTTCGCCGAAGGACCCACACATTGTCAGACAATTACAGTATTTCAGTTCAGTTCTATCACAGCTGTGCTCTGCAGTAGTGCGAATATTGTGATTGCTACACCAGTCTTACTATTTTCTATTACAGTGTTATTAAACTATTTTTTTTTCGATATGGATAAGTTCCTTGTACGGAGTGGCCCGTCCTCGAGTGCAAGTAGTGAAACCATCGAGCCCGAAAAAAAGAAACAGAAAGTAGTTCACCGGCAATATAGTGATAATTATTTATCTTACGGGTTTTTTTGGTGTGGTGACAAAACATGCCCAATCCCCGAGTGTGTTGTGTGTGGTGAAAAACTCAGTAACGCTGCTATGGTTCCCAATAAATTGAAACGACATTTGTCAACAAAACATTCCTCTCTGTTAAGTAAAGATGTGAATTATTTTCGTCGGTTGTTGGAACAAAATAAAAAACAAGTGACGCTCATGACTACGTCGGTACGTGTTTCGCAGAAAGTACAGGAAGCTAGCTATAAGGTAGCCGAACTTATCGTAAAGGCCAAAAAACCACACACAATAGCAGAAACGTTGTTAATGCCCGCGTGTAAAGAAATGGTAAAAATAGTCCTGGGTTTAGAAGCTGGTACTGAAATTTCAAAAATTCCTCTCTCTGCTGACACAATCAGCCGCCGAGTTAGTGACATGTCCAGTGACATCGAAGACATTATGAAGGAGAAAATAAAGAGCAGTCGAAAGTTCTCACTTCAGATCGACGAGTCCACCGATATTGGCGGTCACGCGCAACTTCTTTCCTACATAAGGTATGTTGATGGGGATGTAATTGCAACTAATTTCTTTTTTTGCAAAGAACTACCCGAGCGAGCAACCGGTGAAGAAATATTTCGTACGACTAATGTATATGTGGTCCGTAATGAATTAACGTGGGAGGATTGCGTTAGTGTTTGTACAGACGGAGCCGCTTCTATGACAGGCCGAGTGAAAGGATTCGTGGGTAAAGTACGCGAAGTAAATCCTAACTTACGAACCGACCATTGTCTCATTCACCGCGAAGCCATTGTTGCTAAGTCTTTGCCATCTCCTCTGAAAATTGTGATGGACGAAATAGTAAAAGTCGTGAACTTCATCAAATCGCGGCCCCTAAATATGCGGCTTTTTAACGTTTTGTGTCAAGAAATGTGATCAGAGCACACTACACTTCTGCTACATACAGAAGAACGATGGTTATCTCGAGGTAAAGTGTTAACGCGAATGTTTGAACTAAAAGAGGAGGTACTTGCATTTTTGGCTATTGAGGGTCATGAGTATGCGGATTTTTTTTGCAGATGATGAATGGGTGTCTAAGTTGGCATATCTTTCCGATATTTTCGTACACTTGAATGAACTAAACAGAAAAATGCAAGGTAGAAACGAAAATATTCTGACTAGTATGGATAAGATTCAAGGATTTATTAATAAGTGAAATTTGTGGATACAGACAATTGAAAATCGATCGTGTGAGATGTTCCCAACTGTGTGGCCTCTTGCTGACGATAATAAGGTGTTGATGGACTTAATTAAAGAGCATTTAGTACTCTTGCAGCAGAATTTCAAAATAATATTTTGGAGAGAGTGTTGAAGATTTTGACTGGGTTCGTGATCCATTCATTATGGATTCGAAACATCTTCTGAATAATTTAGGCTTACAAAAAGGAACTGGCAGATTTGAAAGCAGACAGAACATTGAAATTAAAATTTTTCGAAGTGCCTTTGGAAACATTTTGGTTGTCAATAAGCAGTGAATACCCGGCTATCTCCGAGATGGCAGTTAATGTGTTATTACCATTTTCAACTACATATTTGTGTGAACTGGGCTTCTCGACGTTGACTGAAATTAAAACATCAAAGAGAGAGAGACTCAAATCCATCGATGAAGAAATGAGGCTTGCTTTGTCAACGATTCCGCCACGAATCAGCCATCTGTGTGCAGCTAAGCAGGCTCAAGTATCACACAGAAGGATTGAGTAGAGTTATTTACTTTAAAATTCGTATTTTCTACAGTGAATTAAAGTTAATAAAGTGTTAATAAATGCATGAGTCTATTCCTGTTTTATAATAATAATAATAATAATAATAATAATAATAACAATAATGATGATGATGATAATAATAATAATAATAATAATAATAATATAAATTGATTACATAACGACGTAATATTTCGTAATTACATTAAGATTCATATGATTTTGAGGGGACAGACATTTTGGTGTGCCGTGTTGAGTCTAGGCCCGTCTGGGGTGTGCCGTGAGTAAAAAAAGGTTGCGGAACACTGGCTTAGACGAATACCTACATGTTTTTAATTCGGCTCGTCGAACTCGGGTAGACGGCATATCATCTTATTTTGTCGAATAAACAATGCAGGCGTGCGCGTGTTAGATTTGTTGATAATAAACGACAACGCGCGCGTAAGGTCGGTGGCCATCCAACAGATTTACCGGCAACTTAATTTATAAAGTCTCTGACCTCTTCCACGGCTTACGTTCTGTTACTACATGCCTATATCTTTCGCTATGTCTTATTTTTCGTCATCTGTCACTACATTAAAATCGTTCCAGCTGTTCTTGATTAATTGATCCGTTTAGATACCTTTTCAAGCTAACTACAGTTTTGTAGCTTAAGACTTCTGCTCGTTTTAAATTCTGGCAGTATTTACGAGAGTATCATGTGGACAGTCGTTTGTAAACGTGCAGGCGATGTTAGCTTTCAGCTGGGCTGTATTAGAATTGTAATGTAATCGTCTTTGACGCTGATACAAATGTTATATTACATCTTCACTGACAAATGTATCAGAGTTTAATATTTAACTATGATAAGAAGTATAAGTTATTTCAACATGAAGTGATTTCAAAGATGGAAAGCACTTTCCTTTCAGCCTGAACAAGTGTCTCATTACGATTTAGCCTGCGTAGCGTACCTTGTATAATGTCACAATGTCTGAGGGTCAATATGTACCGGGTTGGCTTTATAACAAATGTCAAATTAGTTATAAGGATAAGCAACAGTTTTTTTTATTTCAACAGTAAGGTTTAAAACTCCTCTGTAGTGATATCCATTTATCAGCAAGTAAATTTCCAAGAATCTTAATTAACGTGTTGTATTTAGCAACAAAATAATAACGCGTTTGTAAAGTAAACGATATTGTGTGGCGTGTCAATTATGCTAATTATAATGGGATTATGATGCAAGTAGTGTTAACTAACTTACCACCTTAGCTAAACACTTTAGCTAGTTTGGTGTGAACATGTTTGCCTAACTTTTAACCTAATTATCTTAGGTACTTAATGTGATAACATCGCTACTCAGAGTCAACTCCGGCAACAGAATTAATGCGCTTACAGAGAAAGTTATTGGGCTATTCAGATAATGTTAGTGAGACTAACAGAATGGGACCTCTGTCTCAACTCGTTTGCCAGAATAAGATAAAACAATAACTCTAGAAACATAACCAGATCTTTTAATTTTTTAGTCCGAGTCATTTTATAAATATCAGTATAAAACTAACAGTCTAATGTCACACACACACACACACACACACACACACACACACACACACACACACACACACACACACACACACACACACACACACACACACACACACACACACACACACACACACACACACACACACACACACACACACACACACACACACACACACACACACACACACACACACACACACACACACACACACACACACACACACACACACACACACACACACACACACACACACACACACACACACACACACACACACACACACACACACACACACACACACACACACACTGTAACGCAACAGAAATGCTAGCATTCATGTTACATAAAAGACGGTTCACAGAATAATAAACAAATTGATATTTAAACCCATAATAGAACAGAGATCCAATAATTACAATTATAATCATAGACAAAATTAAATAAGGATGCAAGGTAGTGTTGACTAGAATAAACGAACCTGTAAGATAAATAATAGCTAATGATATATGTTTAATGAAAAGCAAAACAAAAAAATGAAACAATGACTTAATTTATGGTAAATAACAAATAAGAATTTTGTGTTAAGAAGTATTATTTTATGACAAAAATGTTATGATAAAGTTTATGTGATGTTATATCAAATATGTGTTGAGTTAATGAAAAATAATGAAACAAGTTGTATTATTCAATGACTGTTGTAGAATGAAGTGTGAGGCAGTTAATCAATGTTCATGAATTCGAATTTTGTTGTATGTGATCAAGAGATCAAGATAAAATTGTTATTAGATATAGAAAAATAATTGTTTATATAAGTGCTAATAATTAAAATTTGATTGTATGTATGAATTTATATAAAAGGGACTATAGATGCCTAACAGACATAACCACAGGTAAGATCAGTTTACAATAAAAGGCCTAACAGGCAAAACTACTATATAAACACTCATAACATAAAGATTAGGTGCATCAATTAATAATAATTAATAAATACGCTATGAAGAGCTAGAAAAAAAAACATTAAATTAAAATAATATTTAATAAAATTTATACAAATTATAATAATATCATAATGCCATAATATCGATTGGTAAAATATAATATCGAAGGTGGATTAAATATAATAAAAAAGAAAAAAACGGACTTATATCAAAAAACCAGTAGAATATGTGTATAAAATAATAAACCAACTATCGGTAAAGTTACATTCCGATAGGACAGCAAATTGATAAAGAATAGACAAAAAATATATGAAAGAAACACTATATATTCAAAACATGTGGAAGGCAGAAATTATTATATGTTGCTAGGGACGACAAATAAGAAAAAGAAGTTGTTGATTTTAGACAAGACAAGAATTGCTTTGAATAAACTGAACGTGATGAGATTAAAAACCCAAGAATAATCTATTTAATCGTAATATTATAATTATCAGATACGATTATAAAGTACAAGATTCTCATGACAATAGTTACGTCTAATACCAATACAGATAAACAAAATAACACTACAATATGAAATGATAATAGAGAGTAAATAATTGAAGTCTACAAGAAAGAACTTGAACTGTCCCATATCCGAAGGGAATTGATGAGATATTAATCAAATAGAAAGAATTAACAATAAAACAATTAATAATATTCAGTACACCAGAAAATATAACCTTTCAATTACACGGAACAACACTAATTGCTTCAATCGAAAGAAGAACTGATTTGGATCCTGGCGGTGCAGAAGAAACATCAATCGGGCTGTAAATCAATCCAAAAGCTGTATTCCGAAGTGGACAGGACAAGAATTACTCTTATTAAACCGAAGAAAGAAAAACCGTACTGCATAATCATCCAAAACATTAAATTTAGCGATCAACTGCCTACACGATTTGCTTCGTTCGAGTCTGGTAAATTATATTATATTAATCATACTAAATACACAACACATAAATTTTGTAAATCTTGCATTCTTATCTATGTATTTTTAATCTTTCCCACAGTTACAAGAACCTTCACACCCTGAAATAAATTAAATACAAATCAAAACATAATATATAACCAAATATAAATAAAGGATTAAAATAATCAACAATCGATACCTGAAGTCTATAGTCCAAGCATATGTTAATTAGAACATATCTTATTTAATGTGAATTAAGTAAACAAATAAAGAACCTTTATATATTTGTCAAATCTTGTTATTTGGAGTATGGTTTAGTGAACTGGGAACAAAAAGTAACTGAATAAGTATAGAATAAATGGTTAATATAAACATCGAAATAACCTATAAGTTTCGTTGAGCCGATACTACAGCGCTTATAGCGGAATTATCTGACACCAAAGAGGGAGCGTAAAATTACAAAATTAGACAGAACTCTCTTCAAGGTATAATAGGGTTGGATGAAATTGTAGAATAACGCTTAAGTTGTTTAAGTTCTAGGCACACTAACACTGATAATTATTAAAGAGCTAAGTTAATATTAATTAATTGCATCCATATATTCCACAACTCCAAATATCTCCGAGATTTATATAATTAAAGTAATACAAAACAAATTGACAAACCCAACAGTGGGAATTTAAACCGTACGTACTCGATCTATTACAAATTGACGCTCATAACGTGGGACCTAATTAGGTGACGCGAGAGGGTTATTACAAATTGACGCCGGCAACGTTGGGCCGGAAATAACGAGAATCCCGCGACCGTAAGAGACAACGTAAGAGCCGAGGGTCACATTATAAGACGCAAGACGTCGATCTATTACAAATTGGCTTCCATCGCGGGGCTTGAACAATAGCTACCGCCAACATTCTATTACAACACACACACACACACACACACACACACACACACACACACACACACACACACACACACACACACACACACACACACACACACACACACACACACACACACACACACACACACACACACACACACACACACACACATTTTTTATATCTCGCTTGGAAGCTAATGATTATGTGTGGTAGGACCTCTGGAATTTCCTATACATGATGTATACTTGCAGGCTTATCAACGTTACTTGCAATACTCTACTCTTACATTTGACAGAGAAGGGGAACTACATAATGGTAAAGTTGGCAGACCTGTCACGTCAATTCTATTGCTATGATTAATGAGTTTTGAGGAAATAGTTAAAGCAGTAAGTAGATCTACTAAAGAAAGGTGGATCTATACGCGAAGTGGAAGTGTCAATATTATCATTCGATTACTGTAACATATTTCAGATTTTAATTTTCTTCTTACGTAAACTGCATAGCTTGCAGTGATGTCTTGTAATCTTTTTGTTTTTGCGAAGTTAAGTAAACATGCGTTAAATTTTATACGTCACAGACTAAAACGTAATCGGTGTTGTGTACACGTACAATATCATAGATTTGCACGCACGCACGCGCACGCACGCACGCATACGCACACGCACACGCACACACACAAACGTGCATTAACCGGGATACCAATCCAGACTAACTATTGATAGAGTAAACTATTTAAAAGCTTTAATTAGTAGTTTCTTCTAATATGTTTATATCTGTGAGGGGATGCCAGAGACATTGTGCTGTTTTAGCTCAACAATTGCGATTCATTTTCCCCACTATAAGTCAATGAACGACCCTTTTATTTAAAGCGTCAGGTACGATATAACAACCTTGATAGTTTTTCGAACAATTTCAGTGTGCCACTTATGATTAACGCCGGTTAGGGAACCTTATATATTTTCATAAGGTAGACGTGTGATTTTCCAGCTTATATGGTGCAGATACACCCACATTATATAGTACAAACCTTGTGTGGTTATGTTTCAATATTTTGTTTAATGGTCACTGTTACATACATGTTAAAATATTATTTAACAATAGAAACAGTGATCAGGTAGGTTACTGCTCTTACTGACGTGATTGAGTTTAAGAGTAAAGAGTAGGCGTAGTAGCAATGGTAGTAGTTGTAGTTGTAGCAACAAAAAAACGTGCTCAATAATGACTTCTTTATTATTACTGACAATAACAATAATCAGCACATTGAAACACGTATTTATGTAAGCTAATGAGAATAACACTGTGTAAGGTTATTTTAAAGTGCCTAGCCCATAGGTTCACGAATGAACATTATGTCGTGTGCCTTGGTGATATCGAAAAGTAAACACCACGGCCACTTAAATTTATTTTCCGTGCGTGCGGCGCGCTATCGCGGTTTGTTCGATGTCAGCATTGATACTGAAATCAAGTTTGTCCGCTGCTACCGTGAGTGGTGACGTCATTGGGAAGGCGGTGGTTTTCGCTTATTAACGAAATTTAGTCAGCTGCGTCGGGGTTTGTATAAGTTAACGTCGCGACTTGCGTCGTGTTCTTTTTTTTTCTCGTTCAACCTCGGGGGCGGCTGGATTGTGATGCGTACTTGACTGTTCTTGACTATGCTTAGATAAGCTTCATAAAGAGCTTCAGGTTTCTCCGCCTAGTCGAGGGGAAAGAGGTCCAGGTCATGGGCAGACTTCATCTACGCCCATCCGCAGAGCCTGCGTAAGAAAACCCCCAACGCCATCACGCCATCCGGCCTCGTCTTTCACACGCCACGAACATGCAGGAACGTCTGTAGTGCCCGCCGAAAGATCAGGTGGGAAAATTCCATTATGTAACTGAAATCACACTCGAAGTGCTCAGCAGATTGTCGGGCAACGCACACGCTAAAATCTATAGCTCAATATTAAACTCATGTTTAACATTCCGGAACAGTCATGTATAGTGGATTGGAGAAAAGAAAGAAACAGTTATAAGTTGGAAGATACGAGTTGTCACATGTTCACGCATTTCATTCTGTATTTTATTTTCCCAATAATCTGCTTGAAGATAGCCATGTTTTCCACATTTGTAGCACTTAGATCTTTTGTTTCTTCCCCATGGTTTGGAAAACCAAATCCCCTATATACCTTACCCCATATTTGTGCCACCATATAGACCAGTCATTATAGACAAAAAAACGGCAAAACCTTACAAAAATTTAGCACGGATGTTTGGAATTATTACCTTTAAGTATGTTACTTTTATTTAAAAAATCTTGATATCCCTAAGGCCGAGACTTTCTTCCATCCTTTCTGAAAGAGGTGAAAAATCAGTTTTCCGCATTTTCACCTATTTCCCTTCATTGTTCGGTTAAATGTTTGAAATAAAAATTTAGTTGACAAAATTCTGCGTATTTCGTTTTTTTTTAAATTTTTGTACGACTAAAATTCGCCATGTTATGAAGATTTAAAGGTGTCATATTTTTAGGAGATTTGCTCGTTCGGGAAACTTAAGCGTAGTTTTTTGAAATTTTCAGTGATTTCTCGCGTTTTTTCAAAAAAACATTTTAGTTGTATCTTATTTAATTTCCTACAAAATAAGCTATTAACAAGGTTAATACGTTTATTAGATAATTAACAAATTAAAATTATTCCATAAATTGTATTTTTCTCTGAAAGAATTTTATATTTTTGTATGCTGAATATATTAATTAAACGGGTTTTGAGCTAATATTAAGTTTTCAATTGAAAATAGTATATCAACTCACTTAAGTAATTTATTTATAATTATTTAATACTTTTTAGAATTCTTAATATATTTGTATTGGAAAAACACTCAATCAAAAGTTTTTTATCGTACACTAAACTTAAATATATTTATATCCTTTACATTATTTTAGTTAGTTTTACATAAATCTATAAACAATAGCGAAGACCAGGAGCGAACCTAGGATTTCATTTCGGGAGGGGGGGATTTTATTCAACCACGTACCGTTTTCTTAGAGTATTGTTTTTCTCATGTTATAATGAAAATCGTACCAAAAATTAAAACTAAGAGGCAAATAATAATAGCTTCACTAATTTCGTTAAATAAATTAAAGACGTACTTGAATTTTGTTATCCATGATGTGTGTCCGTTGATTAACTAATTATAAGTATTGTGTTCCGAGTCGGTAGTGTTATAATTAGTTAAAACATACATCATATAGGCTTCCAGTTTGTCTTGCGAGCGTAATAATACGTTTCTGTGTAATATGAATACTTTAAAGATAACGTTAAAATTAAGAAAGTGAGGGTTACCAGTATGTATATAATGTATATAATTGCTGTGGATATAAATGTATCCAACAGGGTTGTGGATATAAATTTTACAGCATGTAAAATTTTAAATAATTTTGTTAAAAAATATAATGATTGTCAGTTTTTTTCAATTAATTACATTAAAAAAACGCGCAACCAGTTTAAAATTTTTGCTCCAAAATTTTCGGATTTCGGAGGGCGATATATCCTCTATATCACCCCCCTATGTTCGCCCCTGGTGAAGACTCCGAAATGATCGTTGGTACTCAAACGCACGTAACAACGGAGCAGCCTGCTTGTTGAACTGTGAAGAAAGTCGTCTGCGCATGCGCCAACTCCGAAGCCGTTAGAGGTCCCGGCAGCGAGATCCCGGCGACGGCAGATAGTGCGCACACCTGTTTTCTATCCCTTTGTATTATATACAGAAACATTGAGGTAAAAATTTCTTTTGTAGGCTTACAGAATATATATAAGAGAATCATTTCCCAAAGTTTTAAACTGAATTATTAAAACAGTAATGCGTGAGTTGATTTACCGTAAGAAAAGCACCCTAAAACAAAATTTCCGCAACTTTTCATAATAGATTAAGAAAAGTACTGTTCACCGTTAAAAAGTAGATACTTTTAGCTTCAAAATGGGTTTTGTTTTTTGTTTTACACCAAATATTTACGGAATAATAGCAATTTAAAATGTAAAATTCTTAAAATTTTTAAAATCTACAAAATTAAAAAAATTTATAATGCTCAGAATTTTAAATTCAAAATCTATATCGAAAAAGCATTATATGTACGAGGGTCATTCAATAAGTAAACAGACAAACAGTTGTAGAAAAGAAATTAATTACAATCAGCTGTAATTTGTAGCAGCTGATTGAAACTTTCAGGAGTGTTACCTGGCAACGTCGTTGTGAGTTTTGATCAGCTGTTCAATAGTATATTACATAAACATAACCAATACAGTTTTATTTACGATGGCGTGTCCTCTTGAGGACAGTACTTTCGAAGAACAGCGTTCTGTTATAAGATTTTTGGATTTGGAACCACTATAACCACTAACTTGGATTCACTATTTTGAACCTGAGTTAAAGCGACAAAGCATGGAGTGAAAGCATCCCAGTTCACCCGCCAAAAAGAAATTCAAAACCCAGCCATCGGCTGGTAAGGTGATGTTAACCATCTTTTGGAGCTCCCAAGGCCCAATTTTCTGTGATTACCTACAAGACCAGCGTACCATCAATAGTCAGTACCATTCTGATATGATTGTGAACAAAGTAAAGCCTGCATTGAAGAAGAAATGTCCGGGATAGCAGAGGAAAGGTGTGATTCTTCTTCACGATAATGCCCGCCCACACACGGCAAAACTAACGCTCGAAACAATAAAAAAAGTAGGTTGGGAGATCCTGCCTCATCCCCCTTATAGCCCTGACCTTGCCCCATCTGACTTTTTTTTGTTTGGCCCACTCAAGGAGACTTTGCGTGGTGTCAAGTTCAACAGCAATGAAGAAGTGAAGGAAAAAGTCCAAAACTGGCTTCGACATCAAGGTAAAGAATTCTTTGCTGAGGGAATAAAAAAGCTTGTAAAGAGATGGGACAAGTGCATAGACATTGCTGGAGATTACGTTGAAAAGTAAAAAAAAAAATTGTATTGATTGAATAAAAAGTTTTTGCTCCACAGCTGTTTGTTTGTTTACTTATTGAATGACCCTCGTACATAAATATACATCTCTTGTTAAGTTACATTCAATAGTATTAGGAATTACATAAAATATTTTTAATAGTACGGGCATTTTCTCTAAATCGCGTCAGCTGAAAACATATACGTTGTTTGAGTTGCCGTATTTCTTTAGTGAAAGTAGTCACATAAATTCTTTTTACACCATTGAAAAGCTTATGTTTTTTACACGTCTTTACACGAAAAAAGTACGTCTTTACACGATTTTTATAGATCCATTATAAAAAAAGTATCGAGCGAAAAACGTCTGAGCGCGCCGAAAATGCCGCCGAGGCAGCGGTCCGGACAGCAAATTCGTATTATGTCTCCTTATCGCGTTTTCCATGAAAACTATCAATTTTACAAAAAAAATCAATAGAACCTTTTTTGTGCAAAATTTCCCGCTATTTCACGTAAAGTTTGTATTTTTATCATAGAAAAAATACAAAATATTTAAAATGTTATTAAAAAATAAAATTTTTGTAAACGTTATTAACTATAAATAAAAAAGTCCAGGGGGTGGGGATGCAAAGATTTTTTTTAAAACATTGTTTTTTATATATATTTTCATAGTGCACAGTTTGGTCCATACTAAATTTTTTCAAGGTGAAATTGCAGAATAGACCAGCGGAACGGTATTTGGCAAAACATCTGTGAATGTTAATCAACGTCGGTAACATAAAATTGAAGTATATTTTTCAAGCGCTGGGCAATCTAAGGTTAAATTAAGGCAATAATGGTGACCGAAAACGATACCATATTGCTCAACATACCTTTGACTCTCTTACAATTTCAATGGTACAAATGTAGTAAAAACTACTTTTATTAAATTTTTTTTTTAAAGTTATAAATCTAAATAGTAATCATTTTTTAAATCCTAGATGTTTAAAATTGTTACAGAAGTAGCAAATGTTTTTTAGCATTTTAAATATAGTTTTTACAATTACGTATTCTAAATTATGAAGGTGTTCTAAGTTTAGCATTATTTTTTGAATTTCATTTAATTTTTTTAGCTTAATTAAATTGTATCGCTTTATTTCAGATCAAAATTTTTATTTAAAATTTTAACGGGTTAGAATTCATATTAGAATTTAATTTTAGATTAGATTTTCATATTAAGAAAACTCTGAGCCGGTATTGTCAAGAAAAATAAAGTACGTACTGTATTAAGCGATAGAAAAACATTCTTAAAAAGTGGTAGTGCTTATGTACCACAATTATCTTGTTTAAATACTCTGTACAGCAATAAAGTGTTATCGCACTCCATGGTACTTATGAACTGCCCCCAGAGGAGAACAATGTTAAACGTGATAGTAAATCAAATACGTTTTGCCATGACCATTCTATAATATAGCTGCATTTGTTGTTTTCGTTCCGCAGGAGTTACTGTGCATGTATGTAATGCTAACACTTATGCTTGATCAGATTTGTTTGTCTCCAATTAAAGAGCGCAAAAACTACAAAAAATACAGTTGATAATTGCATCTTCAGCAATTATCACACTTCATTGGCCATTACGTTCCATTTGGGACTACTTAATACTGATAGAAAAACTGTGCTAGGTCACTGTAATGTACTATTTGAGTATAAGTTTGAATATATGTGTTATATGTTAACATTATTGGATAATACAAGAAATCATATAAACTGTGAATATGATTTAACCCTCCTGAGGTGTGGCCATGTTAATTCTATTTATTCGTTAAATTCTTTAAAATTTCATAAAAATAGAGTTTAGAGCTATTTTGTACACGTTTATAAGTAGCCAATTTTATAATCTTACAATATAGTGTCTTATGTGTTGTTAAGTTAAATTCCTGCTAAAATATCATTTTTGTTTTGAAAGTATTTATGAACTGCTGAAACGTACTTAGCCTACAAGTATTTGCATCTCTGCGATATATGTGCCCTAGTTCTAAAACGGAGAGAAGGAAATAGTACGGAAACGAGAAGACTTTATGGTTCAATAAATGGAAGAAGTGGCTTGCCGTTTAAATTGTAATGTCAATAAGTTATCTTGAAGAGTAGACAACATTTACCGATAACACTATTGTGTATGATAGAAAACAGTTGTTTTTAAACCGGTTCACAAACCATTAAATAATACTGTAAAATTAGTCAAACAATATTTTGCTGTAACTGCAAAATGGTATTAACAAATTAAATTGGTTAACTCCTCATACAAAGATATGTCACAGCTTGTTTGGTAATTAACTCGATAAAGTGTACCGGTGAAGACATAATGGCACTATTATTGGAAGACATCGTAATATACTCAACATCAATGTACCTGAAATGTATTATTAGCCTCAATTGTAATACAGCTCCTATCCGTAAGCATTTAGTTTATTTACGTGCAGGTTAGAACTGTCATAGTACACCCGATCAAATTATTATGGTCCAGCTGTAAACTCGTTAGCATATGATACTTTGTAATCTGGTTTCCTATGAAATCTTGAACTCATGTATGATACTGAGCTTTCTGAATTAGCTTCCAGTAGAATTTTGTTTCTCCACTGGATGATAGCAGAGAAGTCTTATTATTAAGTATGTATTTAAGGTTAAAAATAAGTATTAACACAAAGTATTCATTGCCTTGGACAACCAGTACAAATTATAAATAATATTAATCTGTAGTGAAAGGTTTTATTACAGTTCCCCGTTAAAATTCTGTAATATTGTTGAATTAAATTACTCAGAGCTGCATCGCGACTAATAAGCGACTATTATCTAGGACCCGTTGGCTGCTTGGCATTAATACTGAAAGTTCTGAGACCTTTTGCAGACAGATTTTAGAGTAGTGTGTAATATTCGACTTATATGAAGTATGGTACATCCTGTATTGCCTTTAAAAATCTGGTAGTAAATTTAAAATTCTTTATGATATTTGAAAGCCAGAGACAAGTTCTTAACGATTACTGTGAGCTTAAAATTTTTTTCTATTATGTAACGAATCTGCTCCCGGGATATTTTACAAAGACATATTGTATAATTAACATATAGAATTTTCCACTGCTGAAATTATGAACGTTTGCGACGATACAAATAAATATTTTCGCATAGGATAATAATGTGTGTATAAATTATGCACAAGTCTATATTGGAGGTGTAGAAAAATTATTTATTTATCACACAAGTAAATAATTGTTAATATGATATATTTAATTTAATCAAAATGTCATGTATAGTATTTTATTTGTTATCAAAGAGTTTATATAGTTCTGTTTTGGTAAGTTTTACTTGAAACGTAGAATTCCTTTACACTCGGCGTGACGTCACTCGCTCCGCCGCTGTTACGCTTGTCTCTGTTATGATCGCCGCTCTCCTCTCTGCTATGATCGCCGCTCTCCTCTCTCACTCTCTCTCTCTGCGCTGGGGTTCGCCGAACAGCTGATAACACTGATGCAGATTTTACACACAAATTGTCACCTTCCGAATCGTTTGTTTACTTGCTCGCAATTGGTTATTATTAATTATTGTTACTCAGGGTGATAATGAATGATATTCTAAAAAAGCGGTGTATATTACTTACACCTTCCGGCTATTCTTGAAGTGTTCCGCGTTAATAAGGATTTATCACGGTAGATAAATCTCCCTAAGCGGAAAATCTTCCACTAACACGTAATAGCACTTGAATATTTTAAAACTGGTAGTTCAACCGCTTGGTTCTAATCGACAAACTCGAAAAGAGTCCCAAGACTTAGAGTTACTCTAGATTAAACCAGTTCGAACAAGAAAGACTTTTTACGAAGAGCACACGTTCACTAGGCAACGGCTTCCGATGAACTGCCTCGAAGTACACCTGAAAACCGACGGATCTGACTGAAATTAGGGGCTTCTGATTAGTCAATCAACTGTCTACGTGGTAGATTGGACAAAAGATAGACGCATTGCAGGCGAATCTTTGTATAAATCTGCAAGTGCCTGTCTAGATTTTATCAAGAAATGTTATTACTCTTCAATTGATAAGCGTGAAAAGTTGAGTTTTCAATTACTAAAAAACCACATTTAAACAATAGCTGAGAACAACAGAGTATATAGAAAATGTAGCTATTTTCATAAATACTTCACTGTCCAAGTCTCATGCCGATCGGATAACAAACGCGGAAGATATAACATGAAGGTTCACCACACGCGAACGCGCGCACATATTCACAAACAAAGTACATGACATTATAGAGCAAAAATGTACAAAGAATTTGGTATAACACAAGTCCTTATCCATCACTAAATACAAAACTTATAGCTAATTGACAAAAATTGCATAAATCAATCTAAAACATGCTAATGTCCGCCATCCATGCTCTGATATTCTTATTCTAGATCATCATCCTGTGTTTTGTTGCACGTTATTACATAAATTTCCCATAACCTCCATTTTAGTTTGACTAATTAATAATTATGTAGTTCTGTGCGGCTAATCTAATTAGTATATTACATAAACTTTTTTTACAATGTGAGGCTAATATAAACAATTAACATTTATTTATAATTTACTGAAGCGATTATGAACCTTTTTCTTTTCTTCTAAGTAGTCCAATTCAGTGGAGTTGATGGATTATAAAAAAAGCAAGATTTTAACTTTGTTTACCCATCACTTACATACAGAGCAGCGCGAGCCGGCACAGAGGTTTAGTTGATGACTCACAATGGCAACAGCTGTGCCGAGGTCAAGGTCAAGGTCCTTGGGATCGAGTCAAGGTCACGGCTTGGCCTGCTTGCTCATTACTATCCCTGGGACATTATAAAACCGTCTTATCTCGCACGGCTGGGCTTTGTAAGTAACAAATATGCTCTCTCTCTTTCTCTTTCTTTGCGTTAATTTGATTTGATTAATTTGCGAAAATTTGATTAATTTTCTCTCTCTTTAGTTAGTTGGTTTCTGTCTGGCGGTGGTAGAACTTGAGTTATATCACGGTCAAGGGGCACAACAGGCCGCATACCCAATGCTTCCTATGCGTGAAGGGAGAAGAAAAAGGAGATTTTGACATAGTCGTAGCTGTTAAAAATAGAACTTCATGTATTTACATTAACTTGCATGGACTGAATACGCAGCCTTGACGAACTAGCAACGTGTTGATTTATTGTCGAATCTGAATGAACCACAGTGAGTTATGCAGATGCAACACAAAATTTGCCAGCGCCGTGTTGTATGATTTGAAGCAAATACTGTACAACGTTACCAACAATGTTTGGCGCTGTTGAGTATGTCACGTATCGCACCAAATAGTGGCGCCACTGCACAGAATTAAATTAACCTTGTAATTGTATACTAAATACATTGCGTGTACTTGTCTTTAAAAATAGCCTGATGTTTGGATCAATGTGTGTGTTTTAAATGAGTGCATCTAAAATTATTGTTAATGGAATAAATTTTGAATGGAATAAATTGACGACTGTGCCATCAAATGATGGTATGAAGAGACATTTTAAAAAAATTCTGAGGATGAGACAAGCGTCCCGAAACATGTCAATTGTATAAAAAGACATTTACTAAAGCCACAGACGGTGAGTTGCATAGCGTTTAGTTGATTATCTAAAATTGTTTGTTTTTATTGTTCTAATGAGAACACATTAATGGTGAACGAAATCTGAAGTTATTTAAAAGTTAGTTTTGTGCAAAGTTATTTTAAGTTGAACTTTCAAAATAAAAAATTGAGACAAAGCAGACCCTGTTTAGCAGTTTCCAAAGAGACGTCTTGACTCTTAGCTCGACTTGATTTTGATTTGTGAAAATCTTTCGATTCGGTAGGTTGCAATTTTAGGAGTGGCGCATTTTTTCGACAGACTTCCTCTTCTCTCTCAAGTCGAGATACCTCTTGCATCTCTTTCAGTTGTTGTTCTAGGCATTCTCGTATTTTATTCTACTGAATTGTTTGTTTGTTTCCTCAGATTTTCATACTTTGCTTGTTTTGTTCGAGCGAATCTTTGGAGCATCGTTATTCTTGCAACATTTCTTGTTTTCACTACAATCCACATTCTTCGTCAAACATTTCATCACAGTTCTCCGTATCTAAGTTCCTTTGTGTCACTGCGCACTGTGTTTTTTAGCCCTAGTACTGTACAATTGTAACGTTTGTGATTTTTTGCCAGCCGTTTGTTTCGTGATCGATTAATTTCGTACTCAACAACTCTGATTGAATTTCCATTAGTCACAATTTCTGTCGTAAACGATTGTCGTTTGGGTCCATTTTATGTTTTGATAATGAGCACACAGGATATTGCTGTTACCTGTTTACAAGCTGTGCTTTTGTCTAAACTCATTATAGAACAGACTGAGAGGTAATATTTACTATAATTGATGTTGATAGATTCGGAAATATCAATCGGGGAGGGGGGTGACTAACCGAAAACGTTGCAACTTATGTCATAAATCACTGGCGAATTACTTAAATAAGGATTCAATCGACATAATTTGGGAGAAAAGACAAAAAATATAATATTCCCTACATAATATTTCGGGCAGTTGTGTTTGGCTTTGTTGATTAGTTGTTTTATTGTGTTTTGATGTCTGTCAGTGGGGTCATGTTTTAGTTCTGTAATGTTGTTTTGTTTAAGAAGTTTTGTACTTTCTTTATGTAGGTCATTACTGGAAATGATGCCATATTACCATTGGCAATAGTTACTGAATTAGCTATAACAAGTTTTCGCGCAAACAAGATTTCGTTTTAGTGGGTTCTGATGGGTTTCCAGAAGTGGTTAGATTTTTCTAAATAAAACTACAAAAGTTAAAAGGAATAGAACTTTTTATGCTGTATTAAAGAAGGTGAGTGTGTAAACACAAATTTTCTCCTATCTGCTGCAGTCACTAATAGTGTTAAATATTTTGTACGAATTTTTTGAAACTTCCCCTAAGTGAGTATGTGTCTATAAAATTTGCAGCAGATGAATTAAATCAGCCTATTCCTTTTGTCACAAAAATTAATCAAAATTTTTTATAAAATTGGCACTACAGGCTCTTAAAACAAATGTTTCAATTCACAGTACATGTGTATGACTACACATTTTGTGTTTGACTGCACATTTTGTTAAAGTCGTAAATATGACTCCACATGTAGTGGTTATGGAATGTCTGTAAACAATGTTCAAAATCTAGGTTTATGTATTATGATTAGACAAGTTTAGGGTTTTAATTTTTGTGTGCTAAGAAAGAACAAAATTTAAAAGAAATTAGTCAATACACATCAAGAACTCCGTACAGTATAGGAAGTTTTTAAGTTGGTGAGGGATAAATTACTCCAGTATAAATACTACGTTAAACTGTACAGATATACTGCAGACAGAATAAACATTAGGAGGTTATCTGTTTCGTACTTGCTAAGAGGACAAAGGCCTAACTTCAATTGATACTGTTCATACTCACATACCTAATTAACTTCGTTTTTTAATTTCACCTGTTTTACTATACTTTTACTGGCATATTATTAAAAATATTGGAAATTTGCTGTTTTGCCTTATTGTTTTGGAGGAAGTTGCCCCACCCCATAACCTCCCTCACTGCATCACTACTTGGAATGTTCTGCAATGCACTCCCAAATTTATATAACTTGAGTTTTGTGTTGTAAACCGTATGTGCTACTATTTTATAATTTCTGTTTTTACACGATTAATTTGTCAGACATCATGATTACTGCATGATAGATTTTATCATAAACACCTCATACTCTGCTCTCCGTCTGCTCTTATGTAACCATTGGGAGTTCACATGGACTTCATTTTAGTTGCTTTTATACAACTTGTTCCTGCTCTGTATTATATAACTCATGATTTACTACCATATATCCAAACCGCATAAATTAATAGTAATTAGCAGTTGTAAGTAAATTTTTATATCCATCAATAAATAACTCTTGTATATAATTACAGACACGTATTGAAAGTTATCATTGCTGGGAGATGGACTATCCAATTGAGACTGTCAGCTGCTCCAAGATTTCTGTGCACAGGAGATTTCATACAGATCTTTCTCTCGTAAGTGTAAAAGTAAGTGCTTAGTTTGTAAATCTAAAAAAATTGGTAACCCAAAGCTATACAGTTATAAAAACACAATGTCTAAAGTAGAGTAAATTAACAATACACATGAGTAATGAACATCGAAAATTTGTTTATTTTCCAATAATACATTACAAAGCCACAATAAGTATTAAAATTGTAATTTTGTTCTTCTCATTTAGTTATGGTATGTGTTGTTTCATTACAAGTTAGTAAATTTTAATATACTCCACAATTTGTAGCTGAATTTGATGATCTGTGCATCTTTAATTTATTGTACGTTAAAAAAGTAATCTCAAGTATGTCCAGAGAATTTTTTTTATTCATAAATAAAACTGATGTTTCTGTGGCTGCAAACACAGGACATTTAGTAGTATTTGTTGATATGTTTCACTAGTGCACCATTAATTTATTTTTTGATTGGATAGAGATTCTTGAATATTCACAGAGATATTTTTATATTGAAGAATACAGGCTTGTGTGGCTGAAAAAAAACAAAAGATGTAAATATAGTACTTCACAAAGTATCTCCATTTGTTGTGGTTAGGTGCTCATATACAAATTAAGTTATATGCAAATGTACAAAACTATACACAACTTATTAACTCGAATCTAAAGTTATGTAGATAAGCAATTTTTAGCCAGTCACAATTTTAAACATATTTTAATACTATTGTCTTTCAAATATGTTAATATGCCATTTATGGATGTGGGAATGCCACATATAGGCCTACTTACCAGACATAGTTATGATTGTTTTTTTTTATTTTAAAGTTGAAGTGTTTCTTGTTATCATATTTTAAATACTATAATTCATGAAGTAAAAACTTCCTAATACCGTCCCCACGTGTCCCAGGAACAGAGATTCTAGTTGCAGCACTAATACACATATGTTCCACCCATGTGGTGTTCTGTGTCAGTGTTCATCCGCGACAAAGTGCTTATATTTGAGAGGAGAGAGAAACTAAAGGGTTACTATGGGTCAACGTTCATATGTATTTGAGTCGTGCTACCTTATTCATAGAATTCATATATTTATCTCAGGTATTCTAATTGATGAACTCACCTTTTTATGATGTTCAGAACTGACGATTTTGCTGTAACCAAATGTAATAGTAGTGGTAAAGAGGGTTTGTGTGTTCGTCATTTGTATATTGCCAAACGTTCCACACATGTATGTGAATGTGTGAACACAAAGATTTTGTGTTGAACCCAAAGCCAAAACCATCCGCTATAAACACAGCGAATTTGCTATATGGTCAATGTATAAAACTAGTGACCTCTGTCAGTGAGACTAAAAATTTTGAACACAAGTTACATCTTAACTTGAACCATTATAAAAAAAATAAAACGATCAAAACACAATGTTTCAACCACTTGGAATCAGTGACTATTTTCAAGTGTACAATAACAGATAATACGATCTGTAAACAAAAAGATCTCATTAAAACAACAATGAATAAGGTATAAATTATTATAACATATATATATAAAGGTAAATAGTTAAATCCCCAGCATGGAAGTCGTGTGTGACAGTTTCCACCCGTTGTGTGGAAGATGGACACTCTCACAAGTGACCACCAGGCTGGGGGCTTTTTTTTGTAAGTTGTCGTTACAACTTACTAAGTAAGCTGTCAACGTACCGGGTAAGTTGTTCCAACAACTTACTTATTGTGTCCCCAACAAGGAAGTTTTCTATGACAGTTTCCACTGTGGTAGGTGGACACTCTCACAGTTGACTACCAGGCTGGGGACAAAGTTTCATAATTATCTTTACGTGTTTTACTGTATTAATTGTTAATTTTCATAAGATATTTTTGTTTACAGATCGTATAATTTTATTGAACACCCGAAGATCGCTGATTGCAAGCTGTGAAGCATTATGTTTTATGATGGTAACAAGCCAGGATGTAACTTCTCCTTATCGCTGCTAGCAGCACAGTAAGCACAATACTGCTGGCGGTTGCCACAGGACGCTAAGGTACAAGTGACAGCAATAAGGGGATATCACTTATTAATTTTGACCTTAATTAATGTTTAAATTTACTAGAAATTTTCGAACAAGAATTTTGCTGACTACAAGTATCCACTTTTAATAGCCATTCAGAGGAACGGTTGAAAAAGTGGGGTCTTGTAGTACACGGCCATTCATATTTTCAAATTTTTTGAATCTATTCAAAATACGGAGAAAAAAGCGGGAGCATTTACTTTTTGCTTTGGTTTTCACTTTGAATTCGTATTCGGTGTCGTAATATTCGCATACTTTAACATCACTATTAAATTTTACATTAAGGCGAAATCTAACTGTCTTTTTCAATTTTCGTTGCTGTCCCTCTTTTTCAATACTATTACATCTGGTTTTGGCCCATACTTGAATTGTCTCATTGAGAAGTGTATCTTCGTACTTAAGAATTTTTTCAATCTGAAAACAGATAAGCCAATGATTAGAGATCCTGCAAACCACTGTGTATATAAAATTGTATTAGTAAACTAAAAGTGGTTAATTCGTTATTTGTTATTCTGTTATCTCAGTTACAAGACTAGTCTAGTTAAGATTAAAACAGCATTAAGGGAAGAGTTAGACTACTATTGTATGGACAACCCTGTCATCTCATACGACGTGTAGCTTTCATATGTTATATTAGTCTGGTAATTGGAAAATAGTAAGAGGGCATGTGGAGTAAATATGCCATAAATCTGATGCTACCTTGAAAGTGTTTCATGAAACTATTAATACTATGACAAATATTTTTACTTCATAAAGAAAGCAATTATAAAATGAAAAAATTTCACACTAAACTTCAACGTTTAGGGTGCACAAGAGTTGATAAATTTACTTAATATTTTGGTCATATATGAATAATAACAGGGGGCGAGGCCTGGTATAGAAGTCATAAAAATAATAATAAAACCTGCTGAAAAGCAATTTCTTGATTATGGAAAAATACAAGAAAGGATCCTTTCAGTGCAGATGGGGAAAATGCTTTTATAGAGCTTTAGTTTCAAGTGTATATAAAAATTCCAGTCCAATATATAATGTGTTAAAAGGAATCGCCATTTCTAGGTTAGTTTTTTTTTTAAAGTGTTCATTCTTCTAAAGGCGGTGTACTCAGATCATATTCTGTGGGTAGTACGTGTCATTGTTGTTTGAAGTTATTGTATCTTGTAATTGTTGGGTGAAAATAATTTTTGTTTACTATTACAATTTTTACCAATAACTGTCATCTTGTCAGCACTTGCAGCCTGCGTTATTTAGTTTGTCTTTTCTCTATTTTTCAGAGACTAGCCATTATATTTTGCTGCTCAATACTATACACAACCTTGCTTGAGGACTGGAAGAAGTATAGTAGTAGCCACTGTTTGTGCAAGCAACTGGTATAGATAGCACCACTGAAAACTCGCCAATAAGGAAGAAACAACTTTGTCCTAGCAAAGCAGTTCTTTATCCTTGTGATAGTTGTTGCGATGTAAGTGCAAGAAACTGTGATGTCTGGATAAGGGTTTTATAACTTGTGAAAACTGCGTACTCATGCGCGTGCGCATGCACTCACACACACATATGACACATTCAGAGATAGAGTGAGAGAGAGAGAAGCAAATTGTTAGTCAGTTATACTTACTTTGCTCAATTTTCGTTTGTTGGCCTCTGAAACAAAAGAAAGTAAATTAGTTGATTAAGTTATTGTTAAACAAACACATTAGTCAAAAACAGTTTTACATGCTAAAGGAAACTACATTTGGTAATATTTTGAGTACTCTAGCGTGATTACAAAGGATGAAAAAAAATTGGTGTGGGAGAGGTCAGATAAGCCGAATCCATATAGAACAGCTAGTCATCCTTGTTATTAGAATGTCTACAGTGAAAGAACTCTTAGTGAGGAACATATGAAACAAACAGATGTGTCACGTTATCAAATCATTAAAATTTTTAAAGTAATAAATTAAAGGGCTGGAAAAGAACCTTGTCTAGAATCACATATATATTATCATGTCGTCATAATGAACACTTTTTTGTTCTATTCATTAATACAAAAACTCGTATAAGAAAATTAAGTGGGAAAGGTATACAGTTATCAAGGTGCTACTGCTGCTGCTGTTGCTGATAGGAATGTTTTAACATATCTCAACTGTATGCTTCATTTAAACTAATTTATGCATAATACTCATCAATTTAAAAAGTACTTACGAATTTGTTCTTTAATATTTTTTGATTTGGACTCTATAATTTTGATACAGTTCTTACAGTGGTCCATAATCTCGTCATGTTCGTTATTCACTCTAAGGAAATTTTGTTTGAGGCAGTAAAATTCTTCCAAAATTTTTTCTGTGTCGTCTTCACTAGCACTCATGGCTGTAAACATATGAAAATGTTGCATTTAGATTATATTATTTCAAAATTGTAATTCAGTTTATTGTTTTATTTTGTGACAAATATATTTGATGTTGTTTTATAAAATTTGTAAGGAAATTGTATTTAAATTGATTCTTAAAGCATCAACATGGAAACGACCCAACAATGCTTGTTATTAAAGCTTTCTAAATTAAATGTGTGTGTGTACAAGCATTAATAATGCATACATATTGACTTCTAAAGTATATTTGAATAATAATAATACAGTGACTTTCTTAATTGAGCCTCCACCAACGAAGGCCTCTCTCTTAACTATGCTACCAGTCTTCAGCTCCTTTTGTAATACATAAAAAAGAGAGTTTCATTCATTTTACCCATTTAGTGACTTTAGTAGTACTTATGGCTATAAGTATTAGCCTACGTATAGCACTTACGGCTGTAAATATCAGAAAATTATTACATACGTACATTACATACACAGAAATTACATTATCATATCACAGAAAGCTATAAATGCGATATTGTCACAGAACTAAGATAAATACTCTAATAGATATAAAATCACAGCAAAGATTATATTAAAGTAAGTATTTTACTGTTAATGTTACATACTTTGGGCTGTGGAAATTGAAGTAGACAAAAGGCTGTCAAGATTTTTAGAAAAGTAATGACTTCGTAGTCGACAGTACTTTAAACTTCATGAAAGAAACAATTAATTATATGGATGGCTAAAGAAAATTGTATGGGTAAAGGCAATAGATTACACATTAGTGTAGCAGAAAGTTGATAGAAAGGTATATAATGAAAGTTGATGGAGTTACCCAGGAGCAGATGTTTGTTCAAACCGTAATCTGTTTGTGAGAGAGTTTCGTATTAAAATAAACAGGGAACATTAGAGAAAATTAAATTGAAATAAGTTGATGTAAGTTGTAAGCACAGAAAATAAGAAAGTTATTTAATTGAAAACTTAAAGGCGAATAAAATGCCAGATGTTTTGTAAAACAGTACTAGAAGAACATATGGGAGAAGATGAAGGGTAAAACCGAAACAGGAGTGAGAAGAAATGAATGTATAAACAGAAACTAACAAACTTAAGCCAAATGGATTTATGATGCATGGTCTTGAATAGAGAATGGCATGGAAATGAAAAGCATGGTCTTGGGATAATAGAAAAACAATAAGAAATGTTGTTGAAAAAGGTGATAAAGTAAGATAGAATATTGTGAACACAGATAATGCTTAAAACGTGTTGCACGTTTGATACAAATAATTTCTTGATAATTGTAAGAAAATTTAATGTTCCAAACTACTAAAACGGTACAAAGTAATGACTCATAACTATGTGTTATCATATATTAAATATATATGGTTGGTTGTGAGCACATCATGTCTGTGGCCTTTACAACAAATTAGTTCCGTAAAAAGTGTTAAATTACCTGACATAATTTAAATGTTGGATTTATATTAAATTATTTACACATTTTTAAATAATTGCAATCCAGTTTATTGTTTTATTTTGTGTCAAATATTTGGTGTGGTTATTTTACAAAATTTTCAATCAAAGTGAGTTGAAATTGATTCTTAAAGTGTTAACATGGAAACAACACAACAATGCATATAATTAAAACCTACTAAATTATATAGTGTGTGTGTGTGTGTGTGTGTGTGTGTGTGTGTGTGTGTGTGTGTGTGTAAATGTAAATAATTCATACATGTTGACTTATTTGACTCATACATGGATTCATTTGAATTGGAGAGAGTTGTAATGTCAGTAAACAAATTTCTTTTAGTAGGAAAAAAATATAATTAAAATTATGATTTGGAAAGAACTGTATGAGTTTGACAACTGAGTGAATGACATTTCGTGTGGGTTTCAATGACTATTGTATCTATGCTTATGAGATACTGTGTTATTAAATTGAGCCTCCAGGTGGTCTAGTGGCTAGGGCGGACGATTGATGCGCTCGTGGTCCCGGGTTCAATTCCCGGCGGAGGCTCCGTACGGCGTGCACTCAGCGTCGTGAGTGGCTGTGAATACCGCAGCTAGTGGCTGGCGGGGCGTTGTACTGGCCATGCAACCTGAACACACTGGTCACACTAAACACAAAAGCCGTGCGGTATACCTTGGTCTTTTAGGGACTGTTGAGCAGCGGAGGTGTTTTTAAATTGCTATCTAAATACACCAGCTGCCACCAGGCCGCTGATTTGTATTGTATTAGCCCTGACATTGTGTGTTCTACTAACGTGTACATAAGTTTTTGGAGTTCCAAATCCGTGTTTCTGTTCATGTTATACCGAGACATTTCATGACATGTTTAAAATTTAATTTTGTACATATGTTGTAAATTTAGTTTTTAAATATATTGTTGAATATTCTTTTGATCAAGAATTATATTATAATATTTACTAATTACATGTTTACTAATTAGTAATTAAAATATAGACTTGACGAAACTGTAATTTTCGGTTACAGTGCGATAAGAATCCAAAGATAACATTTATACAAGTTCTGTGTGACATCTTCGTATGATCCTATAAGACATTTTCATAACAACAACAGGGTTTTTATTACTCTACTTATTCTATTGTAATTGCTTTGAGGTGAATATTAGTTTTACTTTATTCCTTGATGTTGTTGCTATATATATTGAAATAATGATATTGATTTCATTTAAAAATATTTATCTACGTAATATAACTACTTTTAAACAGTTAATAGAATTAAGGAAGTTCAGACAGGTAATAAGGAAGTACGCAACGGGAAACAATACACATCGACAAGTACAATTCCGTGACATTTCCATACAGACTGGTTGATTACACAGACGCTACGGTGTATTGTGTAAGTTCACGTCGTTCCCATAGCAATCAGTACGTCTATGCTAGTCTGACATCCAAATAAACAACAAATGAACGTAATTGCACAATATTATTTCCATTTTGTTAGAGTACACTAATCAAGTGTGAATATAATTATTTTATTTTTTCGTCACGTGACTCCGATGACGTAGTTATTCCTTAAATACGTTTCAGAACATATGTACCGTACTCTTTTTTTCATTCAACCAATCATAAATTCGTTAAAATTCAAAAGTTAAAACCACCGGCATCTTACAGTCAAAGTGTAAAACAGTTTAAAAAAGTGATAACACACATAAGTTTGAATCGCACAAACGGGGTGATACGCCAATCCCTTGCGTCAATTGGTAAAAAAAAAGTAAAAATACCAAATATGGATTGTACAATTGCTTTTCTTACGTTTGTTCTGGTTTTCTTATACCCTCTATAGCATTAGTATTTAAAATTCCAATTTATTAGTATATTTAGCATTGTTCTCAATCTTCTTGTCTCACTTACAAACATACACATATTCAAATATGTGCACACTCTTCTTTTTTTCTTCGCTGGCGCAACAAATGTATGTAGCTGCCCCTTGGTCTCCTCAACGACTGTCGTCTACTCGTTTCGATCCTGAGCAAGGGAGATTTCTATCTTAAGGCGTGACTATCACTCTGGGCCTAATCAACTCCTAGGCAGTTCTATAGGTCACACTTAACCAGAAGAACCCTTGTACAGCTTTTTGACTGTCCTGGTGTCTTTCGTTATCAGTACTTGATCTAGCCACTTCAATCTTAACGAAGGAGGTAATGTGGAGATCATCATATGCTGCACACAATTTGCTACTCCGTCTCCGCCGCCATATCCCGTTTTCATATGTTGGACTCCTAAACAATTATGTTTTAAATCTGTCCAGCAACTTCATTGCCGACCTATTCGGGGGTCCAGGGTTCACCGCCATACGCAACGACTGGTCTAATTAAGGTTTTAGTCAACCTAAACTTCGTTGCCTATCTTAGTAACTTAGTCTTTAAGTTGTTATTCAAGGCGATGTATGTTCTGTTCCCGGCGGAAATTCTTCTTATTTACTCCTTTTCTTCACGGTTTTCACTGACAGTAGAAACAAGGTAACGAAATGAAGAACAACGACAAAAAACTTTTATGTACACCGGACAACATGAACAGAAACACGCATTTGAAAAGTTATGCAGACGTTAGTAGAATACACAATGTTAGGGCTAATGCAATACAAAAGGACGGCCTGGTGGCAGCTGGTGTATTTAGATAGCAATTTAATAACACAGAATCTCATAAACATAGATATCAATAGTCAGAGAGGACTGGAACTGTGCAATGGTGCTAATTTTGGGCATGATACGTACCTATTTTACAGCGACAAACACATTGTTGGTAGCATAGTGTCTGTTAACAGCGAGCGTACAAATCACACAGCCAACGTATGATGTAACACGGCGCTGTTATATGTGATGTGTGAGCGGCTTTGTGTTGCATTTGCATAATTTACGGTGGTTTAATACGAAATCATCTGAAAATCAATGTCTACATTGCTAGTGCCACTGCAACTTTACTCATTGTGTTATTAAGCGCATGCAAATCAAGATACATAAAACTCGTGTTAAAAAATGTTAAAAGCGATTTACAAAAAATTATTTATTAACTGTTTACATTCAGAATAGCGTTAAAAGAATTAAAACAAGAAGGTTCATAAACGATTCAGCCTAAAAGGATAAAACATATTAGGAGTAACCATAAAATAATAATAAACGTAAAACAGATCAGACTACAAATTAAATTAGTAATATTTATAACAGATGACACGAATGTTGGATGTGTTTATGAAATCCTGCAGGAGCAGATTCGATACAAAAAAACAAAACATTTCCGTAACTGTTTCCCTAGAATCGCTGATGATATTCTCTATCTTTTCCACACAACTAGTAGGATTAAAAAATCTACCACTAAAGTTTTTGCAGCATTTGTTGAAAAAAGTAAGTTACATTGAACACTACTGTGAAATATAAAATCTGTTATCAAAAGATCTCAGAACTTTCAGCTTTTGCGTCAAACGACATCATACCCATATAACAACTGCATGTCACTTGTTTATATAAAATTAATAAAATAAATTATTTTTGATTATTCTCTAATAACAAATTATACGTGTCATATTTATTTGACTCTAAGTAATTACTGTATAATGAATCTTCCTCCTATAATTCAGTGGAAGGACACATTATTACAGAATACTGCTGAAAGGCTTGTTCCAAAAATACCACTAACATATCTAAAATGGAGATTTCTCACAGAATCAAATTACAAAAGATCGTGTGCTGACGCATGTAACAACTGGCTTATTGCGGCCTGACCTACTGTAATAAGACATGCTAAATTGTTGTTTAACAGTGAATGTTTGAGTATCATAGTTAAAGTATTCCAAGAAATTCAGTCGTTTGTGGTGTCTGCAAATAGTATTGGCAATATGTCTGCACTAATGCCTTTTACGAAATGCAATTCCAAGAATCAGAATTACTGACGTCAAGCAAATTAGATTAATGTTCATACTTAAAATGGGATTCTAAGAAGAATAGATTGAACTCTTATTCAGCAGTTTTGCTGAATAAGGGACTGCAGTTACGTAGTTGACCGCAGTAAGCGATTGAATGAAATATGTTAACTTTCTTTAACTTCTTCAAATATAGTTTATAAATAATAAACACAGTTTTGTGATACGTTACGAATCATATACATACAGGAATTGTCAGATTACTTTCAACATATGGTTTATAATAATGGCGTTAAACATGGTGTAAAAGGCACGGTGCCATATTTAAGGAGACAGAGTAGTCATAATTAGTTTCCACTTGTAAACACTCTGGCGTGCAAACAAATTGTACAACTAACTTCTAATATCAGATATTAATGTTAAAAGTTGAACTTAATAATTGGAATGTTAATGATATCTAGGTAAATTGAAGTAATGTTGAAAACCCTATTTTAATCTTATTTACTTTTTTTTTAGAAATCTGTCAAAGCCAACAACAAACAACAAAATAATTGAACTCCAAATGTATCTGAACAATTTCTACTACTACTACTACTACTACTACTAAAACAACTACTACCTACTACTACTACTACTACTACTGCTGCTACTACTACTACTACTACTACTACTACTACTACTACTACTACTACTACTACTATTACTACTACTACTACTTCTGCTGCTGCTGCTACTACTACTACTACTACTACTACTACTACTACTACTACTACTACTACTACTACTACTACTACTACTTCTACTATTATTGTTATTTTTATTAACGTACGTAATGATAACTTTCGGTGAGTTATTATTTTAACCAGTTAATACTATTTTACAGTTACAGCAAGAAACATTATTAATTCTGGAATGTTATTTCATGATTTGTGGTATAGAATAGACGATTACAGTCAGAATATTTAGTCCAAAAGTGTTCAGCTATACGAATGAAATTTTTTTGCTTATTGTCGGCTAGAAAAGTAAAAGTCAGTTGATCAAGTCTATACAAAATACACTGATATACAAAATGAACTGATAGCAAATAAAAATAAACCGCATGGTGCTTGCTCAACTCTTAATACATAGAACAAGAAACAAGGAAATGTTTCTTTGACTACAAGGAAATGAGCAAAGAAATGTTACACTTAGTACAGGAACAGCAGAACATCAAAAATAGGCTTTTTGATTGGTAAAATTTTGATTGGTAAAATAAACTTAATTTGTATTGGTAAATACAAACTTAATTTTCAATTATTGTTAAACAAAGACTTCAAGTACAAATTACATGGAACGTTTTGTTTGGATAGAAATGTCAATTTGCCTCTACTGAATGCTCATTCTGTTGAATTTTATCATTAATATTAAGAAAAAATATGAAATCTAAATATTTCTTGCATAATAAAAGTCATGTTTGTTAATGACGTCCTTTGAAGCAAGAATTGATCCCGATTAGCAACAAATATTATTTATAACAAAGTGTTAAGAGTAAGGGAAATTAAAATAATTATATAACGAAATAAATATTATTAAATAAAATAATGTAACCAAACGTAAAATTTTGTGTTTATGATTATAATAATTTTCTAAATAAAATAGACCAAAATTATTATTTAAAAAAACATTAATAACTTTAAATATAGTGTATTATATTTTCATGTTGTAAATGGATATTTATTACAAAAAGTCAAAAATAACCATAATTCTGCTACATGTTGCAACTTAAGAGAAAGTATTTCTAATATAGCAAAGCGTGAGCAACAGAATAAGGCCGGAAAAACCGTTAGTTAAATTAACGGTTAGTAACACACGTATAACTTAGCAGAGTAAAGATATTCGTAGAACTTATAAAGATTTGTTGCAATGTCAAAGAATGTGAACACATAACAAAAAGCTTCAAACAATATATTTGCACCTTTTCTTAGAGTATTACCCGAGTGTTTCTATCAGTATTAAGTAGTCCCAAAAGATACGTAATGACCCTCGGATTGTAATAATTGCTTTAGAGGCATCCATATATTTCCAGTTTTTACTCCCTTTTAATAGGCAACAACCAAATCTGGTCAAGCATAATGGTTACCACTATGCAACAATTCCCCTGTACGGGAACAACGCATGCAACTGTATTGTACAATCGTCCTCTTAGATACTGAACAACGTACTTTATTTATTGTTACAAATAACATTGTTTTCCTCTGGGGGCAATTCATAAATACCAGTTAGTAGGATAACATTTTATTGCTGTACAGAGTACTTAAACAGGGTTATGGTGCACAGACAGTACCTCTTTTTAAGAACATTTTTGTAGTAATTAATACAGTTTTTACATTATAAAACACGATAACGTGGGTAAGGGTTCTTTTTTATAACTTTTTAAAATATAGAATAAAATTCAAGTAAGGGTCTGAGTCCATTAAAGTTTCTTAACTAGTTAAGGAAGTTAAGGTTTCTTACCTGCCTTTGCCTGTATTACTGGAAGTCATGATAAAACTTATTTAAATTAACAAAACAAAATTAAATTGAAAACGGGATTTTATGTCTAACCTGATGTTCATGGTGAGTAAGTGTTTGATTTAAGTGGGTTACTTAATTATGGCTTGCACTTGCTAAAAAGAACGTTAGTTTTCTTGTTAAATGCGTTCAGCAGAATGCCTAACTGACATTGTAAGTTTTGACAACCCCCCCCCGCGAGACTCTGGACTATTGAGAGCTTAGGGAACTAATTCCCTGCTTTTCCCCAATTCCCATCTGCCATTTTCCCTAACATCATACCTGCATCCCACCGCAGATGATATTAGTTTCGTGCATGCTATGCTCACAAGCCGTTATGAGGATACGTTTTAATTAATTGAATTAATTTTAATTAATCAACTCGAATTAGTTGAAAATATATTTATAATTTTTGTAAATTTAGTATTGTTTAAATTTGTTTAAAAATTTTATCAACTGTTGTAGGACTTACGCAGTACCCTAATTCAAACCATTCCGCTATTAAGAAGAACTGTACACTAATTAAGTTTAATAATAATTAGCCACATGTGATAAAACCATTTATGAAATCTCTTTTAATTACCACTCTGCACAGAAAGATAATTTTAATTGAATGTGAATGGAAAAACATAAAACTTGCATATAAATACTATAAGCTGGAATTATTTATTTCTAAAAGAATTTGACACCCTCGCACACTTATTAGAGTCCAGTGTAGGAAATTATGAAAGAAATTATATGAATTTATAACTGGGGCTCATGTCCTTAATGCAGCTCACAACCTTACCAGATCAACCCTCGGATCTTTCACTGATTTTTCTCACAATATTATTATTAACCTTTTATCATGAATTGCAATATAATAATAATAAATTGAGATGTCAAAATTCTAATTATTGCAAAACAAAATTCAAAGATATTACAATATTACATACGGTACATGATATTTATAATGACCTATCCTTTTTAGAAAACTTGATTCTTTTATGAACAACGTTCTTTTAACAAAAGTTATTTGTTATCAACAAGGCAAATAATTGATTAGAGATGGGCTCATATGATGCAACAGTAACAACTTGACTAACAGAAGGCTTGATACTTGACACCGCAGTAATTTAGAATTTATGGTTGTGGGGGTGTCGCTCTTTTCATTTTTCCCAGCAGCTAACTCTGCTCATTAGTTTGTGCTCGTAACAGCTCGTGTTGTGGCTACTGGCGTGTAGGCGTGAAAACAACGTTTTCACATCCTTGATGATGTAGATGCGTCATTCTTTTTTTTTGCAGAATACCGAAAGCTTGAAGATCTAGTACAGCTGTGACGCCTCTGTTGTTGTATGCCTGCTATTCGAAGCAATTGCTTAACTTTTTCACATACAACTTAAGTTGTAATGTTGTATACTTAATTGTTCATGATGTTGATTTGTTAAAAAATAGCTTACAGACTTGATACGAAGTGGTTACAAAAAAAAAAATACGTAAGCCATTTCTGGTTTTACGAAATTGAAAGAAGTAAAGTGTTGGAGTTTTTACAGAGGTAAATAAAAGAAATAATATAGTTCGTTCAATGTGTAGCTGGATCTGTGAAACAGGTCTTGTAGCTAACATATTTTGGCTCATTATATTAGAGACCATCCACTGTTTGTGCATAACGACACTTGTACAATATTCATTAGTTGTATTTACGTTGTCCAAAACAGTCACCGAAGAAACTACATCAACAGATAGATTATCTTTTTGTTTTGTTTACAAGGTTACAAAAGAACTCAAATTAGGGATATCGGATTTGTGCCATAGCAAGATCGTTTACTAGCTGGTTATTAATTCCCAGGAACCTTCTGTGATAGAGTGAGTATATTCCTTTTGTCTTTCTGGACAAAAGGAATTTCGATATCTTTGTGGATGGTCCAGTTATAGATGTACCACGCGACGCCTGGCAGTGTGCACCACTTTCGACTGGGATTTTTTCAGGACAGTTATGTTAAACAATTTCGTGCATCCCGAAAAGTGCATGCTGTGTGTTTAAACAGACCACTTTGTTAACACATTGCAACTGGTAAACTACCTGTAAAGCTTGTTTGATTGCCCAGGGGTGTTTGGAAGAGAAGTGTTTGTCCATGGACCAGGGCATAGTGAAGTGAATGGGAAAAGGGAACGCACTATTACACTAAAATACAGCACTAAAGTCATTGGCATTCCCCACCAAAAAATATTTCGGCACCGCGAAACGAATAAAGAACTTACTTCAAATGATTTGCAAGAAACCTTTGTACATACAAAATAACATTTATTAAATTTAGAATTTGTTGTTCTTTCTAACGATTTATTTACTCTACTGTGAATGCAACCAGTGTTCCCGCTCAAGACATCTTATGTAGCATGTACGCATTATGTTTTACCCGATATATCATCCTGTGGCACTGTATATAGTGTGTTGTAGATAAAGCGTGTGTTATGTCCTACGACAACATCAGATTTAATTTATTTTAAGTTAATTTTGCAACCAAATGGAATTTAAGAAATAGCTACGTGGTTTGCAGTTTACAAAAGAACATACTATAGTCTGTTATTTTGGTTACATTAATCGAATACTGTACACACTGACACTTCTAGTTGACATAAATTCCTTTAGTAAATCTACGTACCACCTTGACTATTTCGTTAAAACTCATTAATCATAGCAACAGAATTGAAGTGACAGATCTGCCACCTCTACCATTATACAGTTCCCCTTCTTTGTTGCTGTCATTTGATGTAAGAGATAGTCCTGCTTTTGTACACCTTGTGTGTGGGTCTCCATGTATCCTGTCATACATGAGCGTTAGATTTCAAGGAAGCTGTACATGTAAATATGTAAATAAAGGCATGTGTATGTGTGTGTGTGTGTGTGTGTGTGTGTACGTGTGTATGTGCACGTTTCATCAGTATTCTCACGTATTTGCTATAGGTGAGCGAATTCTTTGTCAGTCAATCTCCAGTAGTTTCTTCCCGTTGCAAATCATATTCAACTTATTGGTACAGCATCCTCAACCAAGTACTTGCACCGTTTTCATCGTCTGTTTATAACCCATCGATTGAAATGTGTTCGTATGAATATTGCCAGAATAAAAAACTAGCTGAAAATGAAGACAAAACGCTTTGGTAACGTCGTGTAGTGTTGTATTGAGCACAAAAGTAATGAAACAGAAAAAAATGTAACAAATAAACCAACATCAAGTTAAGTACGACTGCGGTTACAACTGATCAGGGACAGATAAGTGGTGTTGCCATGATGACAAATGACAAGTAAAAGAAACAGTACATACCAGAAAATTCGACCGCAAATACTTATGTGATAATTTCTTGTGTGTAGATGTATGAGTAACTAATTAATACATAATTTAATAAAAAAGATTGAATTTGGGTGAATATTTTGACAACAACTCAGAATCAACGAAAGAAAGTAACAAAATAACAAAATCTCCAAAAATAAAAAATAAATTCTAAGTAATCCGTGTCGAGCCATATATTAGTCATGATTTTATTGTTGAATTTAATTTGAAACCTTCTCTAGTAAATTATTCGCCTTGTTGCATAACAAATATATATTATGTAATGAAAGAATCGAGTTCTCTAAAAGGCATATATATATATAAGCACCATATGATTTTTTTTTACTATATTTATATTGTCTTTGCCAATGATTAGAATTTTGACATGTAAATTTATTATAAATGTCTTGCAATTCATGGTAAGAGACTAATAGTAATAGTTTATAAGTTATTCTTAACGGCATCATGGTCTGAATTAGCATATGGTGTAAGTCCAACAGTTGATAAAATTTTTAAACAAATTTCAAGAATATTAAATATAATACAAATAATAAAAATATTATCAATAAATTTAAATAGAGGCAAAATGTTAATACTACAGCAAAAGTCAATTAGTGAACTGTGCTCATTAGCATAATACGTTTGATACAAAAATCAAATATGTATATCTACGTGTGTGTGTGTGTGTGTAGGTAAATATGTATACGTAAAACGTATGGTCATAAACGGTACGTGAGTGAGCAGAGCATGTACACATAACTCAAGTAAATAGAGGGTACGAAACTAATATCATCAGCGGCAGGGTGCAAGAATGATGTTCGGGAAAATGGCAGATGGGAATTGGGGAAAAGCAGGGAATTAGTTCTCCAAGCTCTCATTAGTCCAGTGTCTCGCAGGGGCTTGTGTTGTCAAAACGTTACAATGTCAGTCCGGCATTCTGCTGAACGCATTTAACAAAAAACCAACGTTCCTTTTTTAGTAAGTGCAAGACGTGAGCAAGTAAACCACGTAAATCAAACGCTTAATCATAATCAACATCAGGTTAATATAAAATTCTTTTATAAATTTAATTGTGTTTTTTATTTAAATAAGTTTCATCATGATCTCCAGTATTTCAAGTATAAGTAGGCATACTAGATAAGAAATTTTAATAAACTCAGACCCTTACTTGAATTTTATTCTATATTGTAAAAAGTTATAAAAAAGAATTCTTACCCACGTTATCGTGTTTTATAATGTAAATACTGTATTAAGTAATTAAAAAATGTTATAAAAAGGGGTATTGTCTGTGCACCATAACCCTGTTTAAGTACTCTGTACAGCAATAAAATGTTATCGTACTAACTGGTATTTATGAATTACCCCCAGAGGAAAACAATGTTATTTGTAACAATAAATCAAATACGTTGTTCAGTAACTAAGAGAACGATTGTACAATACATTTTGCTTGCGTTGTTCCCGTACAGGGGAATTGTTGCACAGTGGTAATCATTATGCTTGATCAGATTTGATTGTTGCCTATTAAAGAGAAGTAAAAACTAAAAAAATATGGTTGCTCCTGAAGCAATTATTACACTCCAAAGGCCATTACGTACGTTTTGGGACTACTTAATACTGATAAAAACACTAGGGTAATACTGTAATGAATGTTTAAATACAGAGTGTTTCAGAAAGGTGGTAGGCAAACTTCGCAAAATGATTCTACTTATTACACTGAAGGAATAATGTGTAATAAACATTATTTATCAAAAAATGCTTCGTCTTTTGTCTGTATGTATGAGTTAAAAAATTAATTACTGCTAAATAAAATAACTGAGATCTATAGTTAAATTTTTTTATCTATAGTAAGTGTTCTATTTATGACAAAATAAACTAAAATGTTATCTTAAAAATTTTCAAAACGGCGGCTGAATAAAATATGTAATTCTATATTTTAGAAAATGCAGTAGTTGTAAGATAACATAAGTTATAAGATAAGCAGTAGTTAAGGCTTATTACGTAACATATTAGCTGGGTCTAACAGCGAGGTTGTGTTGTCAAACACGTTACAATGTCAGTTCGCCATTCTGCTGAACGCATTTAACAAAAAAAAAAAAAAACAATGTTGTGAGTAAAAACGGGGACCAAGGGGAGTAAAAACTGAAGAAATATGGTTGCCTCTCAAGCAATTATCTACACTTCGAGGGCCATTACGTACCTTTAGGTCTACTTAATCACCACCACCACCACCACCACCATCATCATAATCATCATCATCATCATCACCATTTTCAAGGATTAAACCAATGATGGTTTTTTCTGGTCTCAAACAGGCAAAGATTAGAGATGGTCACTCCAGCGCTTCCTAGGACGTCGTCCCACACATCTCCGTCCCCGGAGCGGCTTGTGGTTCCATAGTTGTTTGGGGGATGCGGCAGTCATCCATTCGGCAAAGATGTTCCCACCAATTCAGCCGATACTGGGCGATCCTGTCGAGTATACTCATAATATTCAGTTCCTGCCGTATATCTGTGTTTCTTCTATGATCATGTGTATACCCTGCCACTTGCCTGAGAAATCTCATTTCAGCCGCTTGGATGCGACTGGCCTGGCCTTTCGTTAAAGTCCAATTCTCAGACACATAAAGAAGTGTGGTAAGAGCCATCACCTTGTAGAATTTTAGGCGTCTTCCTTTACTTGCTGATTTAAGGGTTCGCCTAATGGTCCCGCACATGAGGTTGAACTTACGCAACTTATTCACAACGTCGTTGCATGCATTATAAGACACACTGTAGCCCAGGTATTCAAAATAGCTAACTTGTTCCAGGACAGTAGCATCTATAACAATTTTTGCCCGTACGGGATCAGTTCCACGAAAAGCCATCACCTTGGTCTTACGTGTGATACCTGCAATCCAGAGCCTTTGGAGATTCGATGTAACAAGTGTTCTAATCTTATTTTTTTCTACTAAGACGTTTCTGCTCCTCTATATTTGAGGGCTTCTTATCAGTTAGCATTAAGTGATCCCCACAGTTTACTTTGAGTATTTCTGAGTATACTTTCTTGAAGCCTTTTTTCTACGCTCTGCTGATTCCGCACTAAGTGCAACATTTCTTCGCCCATTTTCAACTTAAATGTTTTAATATTCATTTTTAAAGTATCCAAGTCACTGTATTAAATAAATAATTGCTTATCTAATCCGTCGAGTGACTTACTTGTAATTCCGCTTGACGCGTTTCAGGGCATATGCCCCATCTTCAGAATAATTCCTCTTCACAGAACGTCAGACATTAAGATTAAAATGTAATAAATTAAAATTAAAATCCGTGGTTAAAACATTAACTCGTAAAAATATTAAAATATACTAAATGCACAGAGGAGCACGCACTATCACAACATGCCGGTGTACACCGCCGCGATGTTACTCGCGCACTGACTGTCCGAGTAAACTGTTATCTGTGGAACGCATCTTGTATCCCAATGGCCGTGTCGTACAAGGGATTTGACTTGAAGTTGAGTTGGACGTTTAATATGAATCCGCCGTCTTGTGAGTTGTTCGTCTTTTTAAATTGTTTAAAGGCCTTGTAAATTTCGAATTCTTCTAATGTGTCACCAAAAAAAAAACAATATTCGCAAAAGGTTAATCAATTCATTGAAAATAATAATATTACAGTGGTAAATGCCGACCCGTCAGCCGATTTCGTTAAAGCCCTGAATAACACAGTTAATCGTTGTACGCACTTGTTCGATAGCGCCACACGTCACTCATTGAAACCTATTAATGCAGAGAGGTTCCCCAGTTTACTGGTTTGCCAAAGATTCATAAACCCAGTGTACCAATTAGGCCGCTTGTGAACTTCACCACTGCTCCAAGTTACAAAATCAGTAAAAAACTAGTACAAATAATAAAGAACAGTATAAGCTTAAAGAATAACCATAGCACAAAAAGTTGCACTGAATTTATCGACAAACTGAAAAACATCCAAATTAAACCTAATTACAGAATCGCATCTTTCGACATAGTAGACCTTTATACAAATATACCCGTCCAGGATACAATAAATATTCTCAAGTATAATCTTATTGTAGCTAACATACGCAGTCCTGATGAAATTAATGAGATAACCGCTCTATTGGAAGTTGTTTTAAATCAAAACTATTTTATATTTGATGGAAAATACTATATACAAAAGAAAGGTTTAGCGATGGGATCCCCACTCTCTGGATTATTGGCGGACATATACCTGAACCACTACGAAAACACACATATGTTCAGCAGCGCAAACAAATGGCATAACAAGATAGTATCATATACACGTTATGTAGATGACACCTTCATCATTTTTAACGGTACCATAAGACAGATCAATAATTTAATAAACTATTTAAATAATATAAACAAGAACATAAATTTACCCTCGAGGTTGAAATAGAAAATAAACTTAATTTTCTCGATCTAACAATAACAAGGTTTGACAATAGTTTTCAATACTAAGTATATAGAAAACCTACCACCACCGACGCCACGATACACGCGGATTCCCATCACCCTCTTCCGCAAAAAATGGCCGCCTATAACAGTTTCATACATAGATTACTCACCATACCGTTAGAAATCAGTGACTTTCAGGAGGAAGTCAACACCATTAAATACATAGCTAAGGCCAATGGATATACGTGCTCTATGATCGATGCTTTGATCAAAAAACACCGGAAAAAGTTACATAACAAGAAAACAAAACCGAGTAGTAACCGAGACAGCACGTACGTGACTTCTATTTACGGCCGAACTTTACCCCATACATTAACCAACATTTTTAGAAAATTGAATATAACTTTAACTTTCCGGACTGATAACAACATTAAGAAAATTCTTCACCATAAATCTGCCAAACCAATAAAACAGAGGACAGGTGTCTATAAAATCCAATGTATCGGTTGCAACAGCTTCTATATCGGAAAAACCGGCAGAACGTTCAAAAAACGCTTCCAAGAACATTTACCAAAAAACGACACCCACATTCTCAAATCCAACTTTGCACGTCACCTCGTAAATAATAATCATAAGTACATCGATTTTGACACCAACTTTAAACCATTACACATTTGCAAAAAAGGCAGATATATGGACACATTAGAAGAATTCGAAATTTACAAGGCCTTTAAACAATTTAAAAAGACGAACAACTCACAAGACGGCGGATTCATATTAAACGACCAACTCAACTTCAAGTCAAATCCCTTGTACGACACGGTCATTGGGATACAAGATGCGTTGCACAGATAACAGTTTACTCGGACAGTCAGTGCGCGAGTAACATCGCGGCGGTGTACACCGGCTATAACGCGAAGTGAACTCATGTTGTGATAGTGCGTGCTCCTCTGTGCATTTAGTATATTTTAATATTTTGACGAGTTAGTGTTTTAACCATGGATTTTAATTTTAATTTATTACATTTTAATCTTAATGTCTGACGTTCTGTGAAGAGGAATTATTCTGAAGATGGGGCATATGCCCTGAAACGCGTCAAGCGGAATTACAAGTAAGTCACTCGACGGATTAGATAAGCAATTATTTATTAAATGTTTTTCTGATGTCTGTTTCATTTTCATTAAAATGACAATTAATACTGTTGAAACAGTAGAAATATATAAATATAATCATGTAAAAAAGAAATATTATTTACTACTACTACTACTACTACTACTACTACTACTACTACTACTACTACTACTACTACTACTACTACTACTAATAATAATTTATTTTTATATTCCGGACACGTGTCATTATGTTTTTACATTCAGGATAGTGATGACAATACGTAACCATTACGTAAATGAACAGGAGGTACAGTAATACCCACGCTTCCATCAGATGTACAACTTTGTCAGTAGAAAAAAAATAGGACATTTACTGGATGTTAAGCTGCGGCCCGATAGGACCAAAAAAAATGTTAATGTTAGGAAGAATGATGCTTGTGGTGCTATTGCCAGGATGCAGAATAATGACGATAGTGGACTGTATAATACATTTATTAAGTTCTGTACACTTATATCATGGTGTTGAGATTGGCTAAGTCTGAACAATTTGATTTTGAATAAACAGAGTCGTTAAGAACGCCACATGTTAGATGAGGCGCAAATGTGCGGCACTCAGATTAAAACGCTAAGGCCTAAGGCCTAGACGAATGTCGTATGAATTGTCGTAAGACTTGAGGCGCGAGTACGCGGCACTCAAGCTACATGAAATAGAATTAGCAAGGTATTGCTAATGTATTGCAAGTATGCAATATGTGTTGTGGCCTAAGGCCTACAATGATTGTCTGACGACAAGAAAAATGATGATGACAGAACAAGCGAGCAAACGTAATAACGTCTGCCGCCTGCAGTAGCTCGGACAACTGTAACGTTGAAAGTTGTATAAACATGATAGCGCAGTATCAAAAAGCACAGATTAGCCAACCTATTAATGCGAAAATTACCACATTACTGTCCATAACTGCCCGCAAAAATCAAAGGATTTTTTAATACATTTTAATAACTTATTATAGAAAAATACAGAGTTCTTAATAATAAAGTCAATCTCAATAAGTTGTACTGAACCTTGAGTTTGAATCTTAGATAACAGTTATGACATTAACTGTTTAGAGATAAGCTTGAATGATGACAAGAGTTGAACAGGCCAAAGTCGGCTTGCAACCTGATTATACACTGATTATACATTTGAGTATAAATGCAAGATTAGCAATGTATTGCCAATATATATTGTATGTAATCGGTGACTCATCACATGATGGGCCCGATAAATTGTAACATTTGTGTAAGTCACAATGGTTATCTTGAACCAGATAAGGCCAGTAGACCTATACAATAGTATGAATACAATGAACAAACAAAATTTTTATAAAATTATACATGTAAAGACAAGCTATACATAGTTGAATGATTGTAAGCACAAAGTGTAATGACATGTATGTCATAATTAAAGCATGAATAATAATTGTGCAATACATGAACACAAATACCAATACAAAATACAATATAAAAATATAGGCGTGGCGTATGGTTATAGACAGTAGATGCGGATAAAACAATGTGTTTTACATAGATACAAGTTATACATAATAAATACAATAGAAATTGGTTTAGATAATTACAAATATATGAATACAAGGCACAATAGCATAAGTGACAAGTACAACAATGTGGTTATACAAATGTAATACATGGTTTGTACAGCTGCAGATCATGCGAATATTATACCAAAATTTTTACATAAAAACAATAGTAAGCAAAGACATGAGGCATAAATCAAATGTTGCATATACGAAAATACAAAATAATAATTAAAGCTTTGCATATTAAATAAACTGACACTTGCTTGAATAAAACAAACAGTTTCTGAATCAAAAATATACAAATTAAAGCTTATGCTAAAAACAAAGGTGCTTATAACTAACAAAGTCTTCTTTGAACATCTGATTTATGTATTACAGATTACAAATATGTACAAATGAAAATAAACCCTTTTTTTACTGTTCGTCCCTAGTAGGGACCAAACATAATTTATGAATTGGTCGGCGATAGGTGCCAGTAGGCGTGCGAACGTCAACTACTCTAATTAAGTTGTCTGGGCCGGGAAATGTGGCGGTAATTACACCAAATTTCCACGCTAATGGAGGTAAGTTATCCTCAATCAGTAAAACCAGGTCACCAATGGAAACGTTGTCTTTAGCGAATTTCCATTTGTGACGTTGTTGTAGTTGATGTAAGTAGTCGCGAGACCAAGCTTTCCAAATGACTTGGACAAACTTCTGGAGACGTTGCCAACGTCCAAGACGAGAGATGGGAATGTGAGATAAGTCTGGATCAGGTAACCCCGTTAATGGTGCGCAAATCAAAAAATGGCCAGGTGTAAGTGGCACCGGATCATTTACATCCGATGAAACGGCAAATAATGGACGTGAGTTTAGACATGCCTCTATCTGAGACAAAACTGTCGTAAACTCCTCGAAGGTGAGTATAGACTTGCCTACTACAAGTGATACTTTAAACTCTTTATACCGCTCTCCCAAAGACCACCAAAATGAGGTGATGAGGGCGGAATAAATGACCATGTAATACCCTGAGAGGTCGTAAAGGATTGGATTGATGAGGTGGCATCCTTATTATGCCAAAGATTGTAAAGGTCATGCAAAACATTGCGGGCCTTCCTAAAGTTCGTGCCATTATCAGAATATAACTGGCTGGGTATGCCCCTACGGGACATGAAACGACGTAAGGCAGCTATAAACGCGTTGGCTGTAAGGTCGGAAAATAATTCCAAATGAATGGCCCTGGTTGCTAAGCAGATGAACAAAGACACATACGATTTTGACAGAGTCCTAGATTTCTGCCCGCCATGACGAATCATGAAGGGACCACCATAGTCAACTGCGCAGAATATAAACGGCCGCGAAGAAGTGACTCTGGGAGATGGCAAAATACCAAGCCTCTGAATCTGATGTTTGGCACTAAACCTGAGGCACTTGACGCATCTACGAATGATAGAGCGAATGACTATCTTGGCGTTAAGGATCCACCAACGTTGACGAAGTGAGTGATGCACGAGTTGAGCACCAGCGTGGAGTAGACGAATGTGTTCGCGTTCAATAATAAGGCGAGTAATATGAGCCGATGGATGCAAGACAATAGGATGCTTATTGTCATAAGGTAGTTGCGACTGCTGTAATCGTCCGCCGACGCGTATTACGCCAGACTCATCAAGGAACGGGTCCAGAGAAGACAACTTGCTCCTGATAGAGACAGAAGACCCATTACGCAGACAATTAATCTCGGCAGCGAAGTGGATCGACTGAGATTGTTTTATGAAAAAATTAAGAGTGGAATGAATTTCAACGGGGGTAAGAGCGCCCGATATTTTCTCAGCCCTGGAGAGTCTAATGTTTTTGATGAATCGAAAGCAGTAAGCGTATACGCGAGTCAGACGGTGAAACGAAGAAAAGTCCTTAGAAAGATCAATAGCCAGGGTAGACATTAGAGAAAGTTTGGGGGTTTGTTTTTCCTCCGCAGTGAATTCAGAAGACGACAGATTAGAAGGTAACAAGGGTGGAAAAAGATTGGACTCGGAAGATTGAGACAAACAAGCGGGACCATGCCACCAAAGCGAACAATCGCGCAAAACGTCGGGGTGACATCCCCTAGAAATAATATCAGCAGGATTATGTCGAGAATTGATGTGATGCCATGTGTAGGCTTCCGTAAGACGCTGAATCTCGGCAACACGATTAGCGACGTAAGTTTTCCATCTAGAAGACTGGGCATGAATCCAGTAAAGGGACACCATAGAGTCAGAATAGAGGTGAACACTATTGATAAAAGAATGAAGAGCAGGGGCGACCTTGAACAAGAGTCGCGATAACAACAAGCAAGCGCAGAGTTCAATGCGAGGTAATGACACCTGTCGTAGGGGGGCTACGCGAGATTTAGAACACAGAAGGTGACAGGAGGCCGACGAATCTTGATAAATGACTCTAATGTAAACGCAAAACCCATATCCCCTTTCAGAAGCATCCGAAAACCCATGTAATTCAACTATCCTTGCTTTAGACTTGCAGCGAATAGAACGTGGGACAATGATTTTACTGATCAGACATAATTTATCGCATAATGAATGCCAATGCAAGTGTAATTATCTGGAGATTGGCTCATTCCAACCAAGATTACACAGCCAAAGTTGCTGCATAAACTGTTTGTACAGGAAAACAACGGGACCGACGAGTCCGAGTGGGTCGTATATACCTGCGATAATCGATAGGATTTTCCTCTTAGAGATGCTTGATTCAACGGGGAATGATCTGATGTCAAACAAAAATGAATCGGTAGTGTTATTCCAGAGAATGCCCAAGGTACGCACATTACCCTGTTTGTTTAAAGGGAGTGATAAATTGTCATGATCTGCGACCACATTGGGTTCATTTGATGCCCATTTATGTAGAGTGAGACCGTATTGACTCAACAATGTACCTAAGTCAGATTTCAACTTGGTCAGATCAGAAATGGTGTCTGCACCGGTTAACAAATCGTCGACATAGAAATCATTGGTTATAGCTGACGCCGCGTCAGGAAAAGATGTTCGATGATCCTTACCAATCCGATTAAGACAGCGGGTAGCCAAAAACGAAGCACTAGCAGTGCCGCATGTTACAGTTTGCAGTACAAAATGTTTAAACTGTTCGGGGGGAGAGTCACGCCACAGAATACGTTGATAATGACAATCCTTCTCAGCTACCAGAATTTGTCGATACATCTTCTCGATGTCGGCGATGAGAACGTAGTTATGCATACGAAATCGCAAAGGAATAGAAAAAAGGTCTTGTTGGACGTTTGGGCCTACCAACAAAATGTCATTGAGAGAAAGGCCATTGGTAGTTTTGGACGGGCCGTCAAAAACGACGCGAAGTTTTGTGGTAGAACTAGAATGTTTAAAGACGGCATGGTGGGGCAGATAATAAGTATTTGAAACACCTGAATTTATGGAGCAATCGTCGACAAGCGTCATGTGGCCAAGATCCTTATACTCCTGTATAAAGTTTGCGTATTCGCGCGCAAGCTTAGAATCACGCATGAACCGGCGTTCTAAACTCAAGAATCTTGCTTCAGCACTAGCATAGGACTCACCCAACTGGGGATTGTCTGACTTAAATGGTAGCGCAACAACGAACCTACCCTCTTGATTGCGATGAGTAGACTTAACGAAATGCTCCTCACAAGCTGACTCGTTATTAATGGGTGTATTATCAGGGATAGTTTCGGTCTCCCAAAATTTCTCGAGAGACGCTAGGATTTGACTGTCGTTGTTCCTAGCCAGGAACGAAACAGTAGGACCCTTATAATGGCAGTGTTTGGGCAGATTGCCTGCAAGAATGTAGCCTAACTTTGTTTCCTGTATAATAGGAAAATGAGAACCGCGTACATATTTGTTAGGTAAAATTAAATCTAAATAAAATTGCGCTCCTAACAGTATATCGATATCAGCAGATATGTTGAACTGTGGATCGGCGAGATAAACGTTATCTGGGACATTAAACTGATTTATGTCAAAAGATTGTGCTGGCAATTTATGGGTTAATGCAGATAAGACAGCACACTTTGCCTCGAAGCTAAATCTTTGATAGCGAGAGATAATGTGTATAGACGCAAGATTAGTGGCACAACACGCGATGTTATTTATACCTGTTATCGGTATGTTAGATTTAGTCAAGTTAAGCTGTAATTTCTTGGCAAATGATTCCGTACAAAAATTTATCTGTGAACCCGCATCCAAAAGAACTCTTGCGGGTTGTCTGTTACCAGCCTGGTCAATGAAAAACAATTGCTGTTGATAAAAGAATATTATTTGTAGATTGTAATTTAAGTGAACAGTAGTTACTGCTGCTGGCAGAGACTGGCTTTGACACATTGTTTATGTGCAACAATGTATGGTGTCATTTTGAGCAGATCTTACATGATTGTTTAATCTTACAATTAGATGAGAAATGATCTGGTCTTAAACAATTTGTACAGAGTTTATGATTTAATATAAATTGCCCTCGTTCTGATGTGCTTAATGCACGAAATTTGTCACACATGTAAATTGGATGACTAGATTTACAGCATAAACATAAATAATTATTTGACGCTGAGTGATGACTTTTAAATGCAGTGCTGCCAGCAGCGTTTTGTGATTTATGTTTGTCAGATTTATTATTGAATCTTAAAGTTGACTTGTTGAGCTGCTGTCCGGCATCGATAGGCAGTGTATTTTCTAGCAACTGTCTACGTGCGTTTAAAAACTGAGCGAAACCTTGAAAGTTAGGGAGATTATCAGGGTCTATAGACTCCTTCCATAATTTAAAAGTTGTATGGTCGAGTTTCGCTGACAATAATTGTACAGTGATAAGCTCGAATGAATCCACTGACAGTTACATGGCCGCCAGTGAATTAACGGAAAACGTTATTGTATTTATGAACTCTGCCAAACTTTGGACAGAGTCCTTAACTGTTGACTTTACTTCAAGTAAATTCTGAATATAATACTTAGCTAGTATGAATTTGTTGTCATATCTAGCGGACAGCAAACTCAACGCTATCGAATAGTTTTCGTTACAAATAGGTAATGCCTTAATTAAATCTAGCGGCTCATTTTTCAGAGACGAATACAAATAGTGTAATTTCTGCAGTGAGGTTAAATCAGATCTGGCGTGCACCAAGTCCAGAAATATTGAATAGAAGTGCTGCCATTCTAAGATATTACCTGTGAAGCAGGGCAAACTTATCGGTTTTAATTGTATGTTGCTTGTTAATACGGGAGATACAGTCTGAACGTTGAAGCTTTCTATCAACTGCAAGATATTGGCTTCTGTTGAATACAACAGCTCTTCAACCTCAATTCGGTCTTCTTGAGCAGCGTTTATGTCTTTAGCAATGAGTTCAATTTCGGACTGTACCTCATCGTATTTTGTTGCCAAGCTTTTTAGACTTTCGAGTCTAACTGTTAAAAAATGTTTTATGTTATTGTTTTTATCAAAGCTAATGATAGCCGAATTAATATGCATAAATGGCAGACTTTAGGCCGCCTCTCTTTCTGACGAACACTTTGAGGCCTTCTTCAGCCATTGTACGCACCTGTTAATGATGTGGTACCTGCTATGCGATGTCCTGGAGCGTCGAAGTCGTGGAGAAGATGGCAAACACACAGACCGTAGAGATGACTGCTCAAACTGGAGTGTAGACGCTAGCACATGGATGTTCTTGCAATGATGTCGTCACGAGGCTCAATGGCGATGAAAGAAGTGCTGAAGTAAGTCCCGAGACGGTCGGATCAGCGAATGTGCTGAATCGCCCGTGATGGCCAGAAATTGGGGCAGAAAAATGATGAAACCGCTAGAATATGTTGCAAGAGGTGAATGACGAATCCAGGCACGGAGCAATCAAAAAAATGTAAAATCCGTCCCGTGAGGACCAAAAAAATGTTAAGATGCGGCCCGATAGGACCAAAAAAAATGTTAATGTTAGGAAGAATGATGCTTGTGGTGCTATTGCCAGGATGCAGGAAAATGACGATAGTGGACTGTATAATACATGTATTAAGTTCATGGTGTTGAGATTGGCTAAGTCTGAACAATTTGATTTTGAATAAACAGAGTCGTTAAGAACGCAACATGTTAGATGAGGCGCAAATGTGCGGCACTCAGATTAAAACGCTAAGGCCTAAGGCCTAGACGAATGTCGTATGAATTGTCGTAAGACTTGAGGCGCGAGTACGCGGCACTCAAGCTACATGAAATAGAATTAGCAAGGTATTGCTAATGTATTGCAAGTATGCAATATGTGTTGTGGCCTAAGGCCTACAATGATTGTCTGACGACAAGAAAAATGATGATGACAGAACAAGCGAGCAAACGTAATAACGTCTGCCGCCTGCCGTAGCTCGGACAACTGTAACGTTGAAAGTTGTATAAACATGATAGCGCAATATCAGAAAGCACAGATTAGCCAACCTATTAATGCGAAAATTACCACATTACTGTCCACTGGAAGATCTGAAAATTAAATGTAGCAGAGAGAGAAAGAGAGAGAGAGAGAGAGAGAGAGAGAGAGAGAGAGAGAGAGAGAGAGAGAGAGAGAGAGAGAGAGAGAGACAGACAGAGACAGAGACAGACAGAGACAGAGACAGACAGGCAGAACACAGACAGATGGTGAGATAGGATTGTAGAAAGTTTTGCTATTGAGCCTTACAGACAAAACACAGGTTTTGTGTAGTAGTGAACACACCGAGTATTTTGGGAATGTTTAGAAGAGAGCAAAACATTGAATTAGGGCAGGTACACAGAAATATAACAGTGTTTGTGAAACACTTGTTTTAAATGAAAGGGAAATTCCATAGGACAAAGTTGGTAGATCTATCGCATGATGCCTATTGTAATATCATTGATCAATGAGAATAGAGTATGTGCAGGAATTAATCAAATTAAAATGTGCTAATTATACAGCGTTATGGAGAAAACCGTAATACGTCTCTTATGCAACTACAAATCCTCGCATATTAACTTTTCTACATTCCGTGAGTATGGTTGGGCGGCATAGACAAATTACTGTGTGAGGTTAATCGGTACGTACGGTAGATACTTGTGAAAACTGTTCAGGTTAGGCAACAATAACATTTTATTGCTTACAGAATACATAATAATTAGATTATATTTACCTATAGTTTAAGATCTATCTATCTATTTACGTTTATCTAGGTATTATTTTTACCTATGTTTACGGTTATCTATGGTAACATGACTTCAATTCCAATTTACGAGTAAGTGGCAAAATACTAGACAAGTTCAAGAATAACAATACAGTGACAAATGTAGTTAATAGGCTGTCTAGATTAGTCAGGTGAACACTGAATATAATTACTGCATTTTGGTACAAGTGCTGTAATACTTATGTTTGTAATTTTGTAACCTTGTGTACTTATTTGCAGGGCTTTGTAGATTATTTGGAGACTAATTGTATTTCATGCCAGACGCTGCACGCATGATTGTTTAATTACACGCGCACACAGACGCCCACGTACGCAGGGTAATCTGATTGAACTGTCGTTAGGTACAATTCGCTATATAAACAACTATCGGCTCCTGTTGCTTTGTGTCATAATCGCGAGCGTTGTCACAATCAGCACACAACATATTACGGTAATTCGTCTGCGAGCATTGCTTTGGACCAATTATACTGTAAAACAATCAAATATATTGTTAATTCACTTTGGTCTCTTCTGGATTCATTAAATACACATGAATCTGGACATGTATCAAACACGTAGCAAGTCGTATCGGATAATACTGATCAATCGTACAAATATTTAGGGAAAGATTTAATAAAGACAAATTATTAAAAAAAATTGTATATAATATTTGGATTGTTATTTGTGAGGAACTGTGGTTGCAAATGAAGTAACTTATTTTTTGCTGACGAATATTTGCCAGTAGTATCGATAAAAGCTTAATTTTTAATTCAACTACATTTGGATACAACCTTAAAAAGAATACACTAATTCAAGGCACAGTTTTATGGCTTCCGTTTTATAGTTCAGTCGAAAATACTTTTAAGCGAAGTCGTGTTAATGTTGATGAGTCCAAAGTAGACTATCACTACTCGCTGGTAGACTGCATTAATATACCTCATCCCCTTTGTCTACAGCCTACAGTTAATATGCTGTACAACACCAGAAACTAACTTTATTTCTTACGTCAACAGCTAAAACTTACTGAACTCTCTTTTCACTGTAATATACCAAAACTATGGATAGTAGTTGGGGTTTTCCAGTATCCGTCCACTCTAAGCAAAGAACTCTAAATTACAGCGTTAACGTCAACAGCAATGACTATATAAAACCATATCTACAGCCATACGGCCATATCACACCTGTAGGGAGGGTGGTCAACCACTGACCACGCCATTTGTGCAAAGAATTGGTTTGTGGTTAGAGGCGTGTGAGGTTTAGGAATATGATGACGCATTTTAATGGTATGAAGATTTTTATCAAGTATTTTTCTTCTAATAGCTTCTCGGAGGTTTCTCAGTGGCGCAGTTACACTTAAACCGTTACACGTTTCACTGTAATACACTAAAACTACGGATAGCAGTTGGGTTTTCCAGTATCCGTACACTCTAAGCAAAGAACTCTAAATTACAGCATAACGTCTACAGCCATAACTATATAAACCGTATTGCTCACGTTTATAACCGTTATGCTCATATTCACTGTTAAGCCCTGTTGAAGAAAATCCAGCAAAATGACTCCTATCTCATTACAGGCCCGTCACCTTGACTGCGAACTTCTGACTTTTGAACTTTGTATGTCTAGGAAAAGTACTGTGTCGTATCCGTCGACCGTATCTTAGCCTTGAGATGGTAGGCTACTGACACTCCCAAGTCTCATCTTTAGTCACAAAATTTGAAAAGAAGTTCTGTTTATTGGCTTCAAACAAGGACAGTAGGTCTGAACACAATTCCACCCTTGTTTCTTGCAAAACAGGTATTAACTGGCAAGGCACCCACTTTCCTGTAGCCTAGACTTCTGTAACCCTTGGCACAGCACCATGTCCACAATTCAAGCTCGCAACAATTTCTCGTACTTTGATTCGCCGATCTGCACGAATCGTGTCATCTACTCGCTGGAGGTTGTCATCAGTCTCTACAGTTACTGGTCTTCTACTGTGTGGTTTGTCGTCTGCAGATGTTTCTGCTGTCTTAAAATTATTGACCGATCTTCTAGCATTCCTGTCGTTCAATACTGCCTCCCCATACACATTTGTGGGCTGATCCTTATGGTGTGTATACATGGAGTGTACCACCCTCCTTTAGTCAAGAATTCGGTGACTACCCTCAAATCCATTTCAAATCTATTTTTCAATTATTGTGAACTCAAAGAACAATTTATCAGTCATGCATAAAGGTATGCTCTCTCAGTGGCATGACTTTGAGATACACAACATCAATATTACAGATTTGACAGCCAAACAGGCATTACCCTAGTATTTTACCAGAGTATACTTTTGACGTTAAAATATACTCGGTAATTGAACTTCAGAAAAGAACTAATATAAGCTATTGCTACATACGTTTTATGGGTTTGCGTATTACATTACATGAGATGAGGCGGCCCTCTTCTAATCAGTGGTTTTCTTTACAGATGTAATACTTTCAAAGTTTTGAAGTAGGAACAAATACAATACCTAAGTATTCTTACTTTACAACCAACCTGAAGACCATGCTAATAACTGTAATACTTATATGAAAAGGCGTTTCCTAGATAATCTCGTAGTGTACAAATTATAATGCAAAGAGAGAATGTCAAAGTAACTGTCATTTTGAAATGCATAACCTATATGTCGTCATTAATCATAAGTGTACAGGAGCGTTTGTATTGTATACGTATTTCCTATGAGTGTTATGTTTATGTTTATATTGTAAACAATACTAAATTTATAAACTCATTACTAAACAAAACCGCATAAACGACGAATGTGAGAACATGTATACAAAGTACCGCGCTTGTGTTCGATAGTGCTGTGTGCAACAGAGGTGTGCTGTATTCGCACAATATTACACTACTTATGTTACAGCAGTAACATTGTTTACAAGCGGTGACGGTGCACACTTGATTGTATTGGGACAGGAAAGGTTACTTACACAAGTACGATAGAGAATATGTGACGTGTGTGACGTTCAGCAGAAAACACAGTCGATAGTGAGCGTTACAGACGTGTCAAGGCATTTGCGATGATGTGGGACTGTTGAGTCTGTTACATAATAATGTTCAGATGTGGAGTCGAGTTTGAAAGCAAAACGAAACCGGAATAATAATGAGCCTTATTTTACACCAGTGTCGAATGCCATGAGGTACTGAAAGAGACATAATAAAATCAATAGAACGTTAACTTTAATATAAAATAGTATTTTAATGTGTTTATTCTAATATTATTAGTTGATGATAATTGATTCTCTTCGATTTTATTTTCAATTATTGCAGTATATCCAACTTTAATAATGGCGAGTATTTCTCTAACCTAAATTATTACTTCTTAATTTGGATGTAACTGTTTTACCTTTACTTATACAAATTTAATGGACGTTAATCTTGTGCACTACACAGCACAGATGTAGATGTGACATTTAAACACTTTACAGTATCTCAAACAATTCTCTTCTTTTGAACCTAGTGTCTGCCTTAACTAGCAGTTGGATGGTTCCTGCAAAGTTCCTGCATTAGCTAGCAGGTAATTTTTCCTGGAGAATTCCATTTTTAGATTCCTTTGGAGGCCTAATGAATGTAAGCAATATCGACGATACTCCTTAACATTTTATCCATACGAAAGTAGGATACGTCTTGGCTTTGAAATATTATCAAATGAACTATATATTACATTTGTTATATATGCTCATATTTCTGCTCTTGATCTGTTGCTCCGTCATTGTTTTTGTAATGTTAACACCTATGATGATAATATACAGTCTTCAGTACATTCCACCGTATCGATCTGAGACAGGACCTTTGTGGAGTCGCATATACTGGAAGAGACTGAACTCTGTTTCTCTGATGGAGGGGATAAAGTATGAGTGAGTGCGTGCGTGTTGGTATCATTTGTTTGTCAAGGCCAATGATTCATGATAGCTGCATGGCCCTGTTCACAGTGCAAACTGGCATCCATTACAAAGTTTGTAATATTATTGTAGTTTGATTTTTACAGTTGCAGTATTAAGTGCGTTCAAAGACAACGTATTATTTACATTGTGTTTACAGCCTAGTATACTGTTTAAGTAGTTGTGTTATAGTAACATTAAAAATACGAATTTGTAAACTATCGTTTAGGATTAGTGTACATTTAGTTATTTTCAGTTAGTGAGTTCAGTTTTGAATTATCCTGTTAGTTGTATATTTGTAGCTGTCTGTTCACAATGTCTCTTCAAGGATCATCGAAAGAAAGAAAAATAAGTTTTGTAGTTCGCAGTGAAGGTCGCAAAATAATGATTAATATCATTGAAAAATCTGATGAAGGAAAACAACAAAACTCGCTGACATACCCACTAAACCAAGCAACAAAACGAGCTGCATATTACTATAATAAATCGGAAGGCTTCGTTATATACTTGAAAAAGCAAAGGAAATGCAGTCTAGAAGGAAACGTTTCACTCCGGAGAAAAAATATAAATCATGTGAGAAAAGGAAACCTTTCTTTGATGATTTCGATAAGTGTGTAGTAAGAAATTTGGTTTCAGATGTTTATAATAATCAAAACGTTGTGCCTACCGTTAAAAAACTCCTACCTATCGTCAAAAAAGGAATCCATTTTCCATGGAGCGCTAGGTCATTAACGCGAGTGCTTAAAAGTGTAGGATTCAAGTGGAAGAAATTGAGAAGTAAAAGAAAAGTGTTAATTGAAAAACCAGAAATTGTAATGATGCGTTACAAGTATCTTGTGGAAATTAAAAGTTTTTGGTAATCTGGGAGCAACATATTTTTTTTTAGACGAAACATGTATTGACAGTAATATAACTGTAAATGTTGGCAGTCAAGTGAGGTTTCTGGTGTGTTACAGAATTACAGTACGGGGAACTGGTTAGTGTTTTTACATGCGGGAAGAAAAATGGCTTTCCTCTAGGTGCTACACTTTTGTACAAACTTGGAAGTACTAGTGATGACTATTGTGGGCAGTTGAACTACGAAAATTTTTTAAAATGGGTTGAGAATTAGTTGTTGCCAAATATTCCGCCGGAATCAGTAATGATTATGAACAATGAGTGGTATCATTTTGTTTTAGCTTTTGAAAAGATTCCGACAAAGCATTCTACAAAACCCGATGTGGTACAGTTTCTGAGAAATAACTGTATTAATTATGATGAAGGTATGAGAAAGAACATCTTTTTTAAATTATAGAACTATATTGCCCAAGACAAAAGCAGTACAAGATTGATACATTTTTATTTATAATACTACAAGGGTCACACTGTTGTACGGCTTCCTGGACCTCAATCCTATTGAACATGCCTGGGCAAAAGTTAAAAGCTACTTAGAAATTGCAACAGCCATGGAAGTCTTAATTTTACGGCATTGACTGAAATAAGTGAGCAAGCAGTAATGTCGGTAACTGAAAGTGACGGAAAGAAAGTTGGGGACGTAGAGGACTACTACTGGGAAAGTGATGGGATAGTGTCAGACGTTATTGACAAGATTATTATCACATCAGATTTACGATAACAGACAGCAGTGATTCTGATCGCAGTGGAAATGATGACAGCGAGTTACCTCGCCCTCTTTAAAATGTAAGTCATCTATTACATTTCAAAGTGTTAAGCTATGTGAAGTTAAAATTGGATTTAAATACTAAAACTATTTTACAGCCCCAATTCTTGTACAACACATAAAGTCACAGTTTTCTGGCTTTAATGCTCAATGAGAGGGAAGTGAGCGTTGACTGAGTTTTGATATTGTAATGTGAATCGGTATTTCTCAGTAATCGCTGATTGATTAACACAACTGTGCGTCCGCGTGCTCTCTCTCTGCTCTCAATCCTCTCAGGGCCATACAGTTCGTCTTCAGCAGTACATATATTCACACCGACATTCACAACCGAGCACACTCTTCCGCTTGTTTCGGGGCAACTTGCATCTTAATTTGCCTCATATTGTGTCGCCTTTCTTCTAGTGTACTGTTTTGATTGACTTTTATATAATCTGTAGCATAAATGTATCAGAAAACCTCTGTTGTCTCTATATTAATTTTTTGTGTCGCACTCTAAATGTTTTTAAATTAAAGACCACTTCATTACAAAACCTATTAATTCGTGTCCCATTTGTGACACTTTCGTCTTGCCAAGTTGTGATTTATGATGGACTGATAAATAAGATAATTAATTGCTTGAATATACGCGTTCCCGATTCCATCTTAAATCTTAAGTAGGTGAGCAAAATGAATAACCACTGACATCAAACTCATTTCCTCACTCTGACGATGTATGCCAGTATCAAAAGGTTACTTTTCTTTTGCAGAACATTACGAATGAAACAGATATTACAAGTTTGTATTGTAATATAACCTTCGATTTACCGCACGATTCGTATGTCAGAGGGGACAAAGATCTATACTATGTTAAAATTATATTAAAATATAATTAGTACAATTGATAAAAATTGAAATGTAGAATAAATAAAACTTTAAAAGTTTAGGTTTCGTTACGTTAATTGTGTGATAATGTAATACAACAAAAGCATTTATTCAGGTCTATGCGGTGACTTTATATGATCCGGTAAGATATTTTTGTAGGTAGAACAAATTAGTGTTATTACTCTACTTCTGTCTGAAACATGTAGTGTAACTATGAGATTTGATTATTTCTATAAAATTGAAAATACCAGTTATAAATTTCCTAATTTATTATGCTCCATGTGCATACTGTTATTAATAGGTTTGTATTTTTTTTTTAATAGTATTTGTTCTTACTATTAATTCTATTTTTACACAGTTAATTAGGAACTAAGGAAGTACTGCAGGGGGAACATATCTGCAAGTACAATTACACGACATTTCCATACAGATTGGTTGATTACGCAGTCGCTACGCTGTATTGGCTCAGTTCACGTCTGACCCGCATTGGAGTCAGTGTATCACATGCAATTAAACACTAGCCAAGTTGATTGTACAGTTGCTTACCTACTTGTTTTTCTTGCATCTACTCTAGTTCCTGTTACATCTGCTGTATTTAGAATTTCGATTTATAAAAATTTAAATTCGCTTCGGAGGTAAAAATGGGCAATTAAAGAAATGAAAGTCAATTTATTACCAAACACGGTTGTTACCACACACACACACACACACACACACACACACACACACACACACACACACTCCCCCAACCCATGTATGTTAAAAGTTATTTAATGACGAATATATGAATTTAAATGACATAAAAGTAAATCAGAATCGTATATTAGAAGAAATACGATACAATTTAAACAATTAAGATGCAAGTTACCATGGCCGAGGTAGTCCGGAAGTGGTGGAAGGGGGCCGCTCGGTAGTGAGTGTCAGTGTTGGAAGGAACGGTACATGGAAGGACTCCACAGCGGTGCCGTTGCAGACGGTACGCTGTGTTGTGTTTAGGAAAGTATATTGTTATCCGGGTAGAATGATCGTACCACATAGTCATCGGATGTCAACGAAAACAACGAAGCAGCAACGGAACTAGCACTAGCAACGAACATATGCATTGTAATATGAGGAGATGTGTGTATTGTAAAACTGATAAATAAAACTGAAAAAAAGAGAAGCATTTGGGGCAGTGCTAAGTGTCGATAAATTTCGATGTTAAATCAGTTCAGTGCTGTATAGTGCACAACGTGCATTAAATTTATAGACCTGTAAATAATGTTAACAGACACTGTGGCAAATTTTTAAATAAAAATTAAGTAGTATCATTTTAGGTTAGATGATTATTACTAATTAGAAAAATTGGCTAGACTGCAATTATAAAAAAAGAAAATCGTAAAATTTTATCATCGTCAATACTAATATATTATCATAAACAAAATAAAATAAACTTTAGCAATAAAGAAAATCTTGCATTGATTTTATTACTTCTCTTACAAGACCGGTGTAAAATGAGACTCATTAGTATTCCGGTTTCGTATTCCTTTCAAACTCGGCAGAACATTGTTCTGTGTAACAGATTCAGAAATCCCACATCTTCTGAAATGACTTTACACATCTCTAACACTCACTATTGACTGTTTTTTATGCTTAACTTTACACATGTCGTACAAATGTGTGTAAGCAAGTACTGTCCTGATACAATCAAGTGTAAGCTGTGGCAGCACTCATAAAGAAGGTTAACTGTTATAATATGCTGTTACATTTTGATCATAGACGCCTGTCTTGTGCACTCTGCACTATCAAACTCAGGCGTGGTATTTGTATTCACGTTCTCACGTTCATTCTTTGTACAGTGATAGACACATTGACAAAACATTCATATGAAATACACATACAAACAAAGGCTTCTGGCATTAATAATTACTGATGCCATAAAAGTGACACCTGTTGATAGGGTAAGGTTTCCTCTTGACTCGCATGTTATTGACACTGAAGATCTTTATTATGTTAATCAGATGATTGAAACGTATTATTAGAAAATAAAGAGTAATAATTATAATGATAATAGACAGGTTTAGTTCTACTATAATGGTATAGAAATGACAGAATAACCTGGCGACGCGACCGTGCATAAGAGTGTGGCAGTGTGACCGTACGCTTCATACGCCTGATATTAACTACGCTCCGTTAATCATATTCACGTGTCGCGTTATCTGTTGGCACTTGATCGTAAGTTTCGTTGATGCGGAAACTGTCACATCATCTTCAAATCATTGTCGCTATCACCATTATCATCATCATCATTTACATCGTCGTCGTCGTCATCGTCGTCATCATCTTCATTGTCAGCATCATCATCACTATCTTGATATGCTTACTGGCAGAATCCAACGGATACAACAGAACAATAGTGAATAAACTACTACACAAAACACAAAACAAACAACAGACAAATACAGAAAACAACAAATTCATAACACTAACGTACATATTTAAAAAGGCAGGATACAGAGTCGCATATAAAACTACAAATAAAACAGAACACGCACTATCAAAACACACACACAAAGCACAAACCAAATTTTGATATACCTGGTTTTTACAAACTAAATTGCTCAGATTGCAAAAAATTCTACATAGGCCAGACAGGACGTTGTTTCAAACAAAGATACATTAAACACACAAAGGCACTACACTCCACTACCGAATCCAGGTTTGCAAACCACCTCATTGAACCAAACCACACATTCACAAACATCGAAACAACAACATGGATATTCTACACGTACACACAAAAGGCCGAAAACTAGACACTCTTGAACAATTGGAAATATACAAACACACAAAAATATATAAAAACGACATTCTAAACGAACAGACACAATTCAAATCACACGTATTATTTGAACATATCACACTCCACACACACAACATCGATCCTTCAAAAGTCGACGCTGTCGCCAAGAACAAGAAGGACAGCGCTCCCAGTGGCAGCCTCTTACGAAGCTTATAATAAGCGAAAACTGGTTCAGGCTATAAGGTAAAACATTTACGTTTTTACCAATAAAAAACTTGTGTTCCGAGTCGGTAGTCATGTACTTATATTTAGTTAATCAACGGACACGTCATGACAACAAAATCCAAGAAAAAAATCAGAATTAATTAACATATTAAAATATTATTACTTAACTTTCAAGAATCTGTACAATATAATTCTTAATTAATATTATGAAGATACTAATCATATTTTTACTTGTGGTCGTGATTAAATAAATATAAAATTTGGTGATGTTCGATCAATAAAGTGGGCACAAGTTAAAATATCTGTATTGACATTTCGAAGATTTTGTTTCCGTCTTCACTACAGTTGTGACGAGAGTTGTTATGGTTAGCGACCGGTTAATAAATTAAAACTCACTGCAGTCGCAATGATTTTAACCGTAACATCTTTGAAGTAGTAATTTTGTTATATTCATCAGCAAATAATTTAACTTGTTAACAGTCAATCACGTGCTTCTACAAATCTACCTGTAATAACTGATACAGACTAATTCCCAAGCGAGTACGTTTGGCATCTTGGTCATATAGTACGTATGCCAGTGATACTGGATTTAGCATGAGTTTCTCTTTATCAGGTATCCAGTATATTACATTGATTTATGTTGACCATCTTTTTATGTGTAAGTAACATGAATGTTTTGCAATAAAAATAACAACACTATTCAGAGTGCTCCGAGGTGAAATCCAAAGCTAAAAAATTGAAACATTCAGCATTGTTTGTGATGCGATTTACTTTCTTTAGTAGTGGGTTAACACTCAACAGATTTTCAATTCCACACTCTTTCCTACCCTCTCGTTTCTCGTTGAACTGCCTTACTCGCGTTCACTGCTGTTCTTCATTAATCGCATGTTAATGTTAATTTAATAAAATTTGGCTGTGAGCATTGACACAAGTAATACCTGCTTTCATACTTATTACTCGAAATTACCGAGTGTATTTTTAATTTACGGTGGGCTGAGACTAACTTAGAGGTGACAAATGAAACGGTAAATCCACAAACACAGTTGACGTTACAAGAAACGGTGTTAGTGATTTGTCTGTGAAATCTACAAATTGTAGTTCAATACTACGTATATGAAATATATCGGTTTAAACAGAACTTAGTGCGGGATGCGCTGAATTCTGTAAGTACACGTAGCAGATGCAAGTTTGTCATGTCTTCCTGTAGCACAATAAATTGACGCTACAGTCCAATATTTCTGACCTGCAACGATATTGACATGGTACACAGTTGCTTATGTTTGTGTCATGACTAACAATACCAAGACTGGAATAATTAAACGGCAAACACTCTTTGAGAATGAATGTACCATGTCTGTGTAGACTTTGCTAGGAGATAATAAAATATTTTATATAGGCCAGGCCGGAGATAGTACAAAACTGTTTTATCACCAGTATATAATTCGGATTCCAATCAAAATGGAATTACTCGTACATTCAAGGAAAAGCATATTACTTCTATTGTGTTACTCGAAGAAGTTTGCTTATTCTCATTTAAAGAGCATGTTATTTATAAGCATGTAAACTCCCACATCCTATGTATTCTTTAAGAATAGGAGAGAATAGAAAGCGTCTTTTATTACTAATTTTGTATACACTAAATATGTGTTACCAGTGTCACGTGCATCAGAAACACTGTTATGATGTGTTTTGTTAACAAGGTTTCAAAATTACCGTATTAACTCCTTTGGATATATTTTAATCGGGTTATCACACACACACACACACACACACACACACACACACACACACACACACACACACACACACACACACACACACACACACACACACACACACACACACACACACACACACACACACACACACACACACACACACACACACACACACACACACACACACACACACACACACACACACACACACACACACACACACACACACACACACACACACACACACACACACACACACACACACACACACACACACACACACACACACACACACACACACACACACACACACACACACACACACACACACACACACACACACACACACACACACACACACACACGAGCACGAGCACGAGCACGCGAGGGCACAAACACAACAAATATATATTGAATTATTTAAAAACCTTTTAAATTTGGCAACTCAAAACTGTTAATTTTGTTAAGATTACTGTTAATTAAGAGATCAGATTAGTACGTAATAGGATTTAGTGTTAAATGTTATTCACATTAAATTAAAAAAGTACAATTACACAGTTACATTGGTTTGTAACTGCAGACACTATTCTTCATTGTACTTCAGATATTCCTTAATTTCTATTTAATATCACACGACCATTATTTAAAATCTATCTAACTAGTTTAATTGAGTTAATTAAAGCTAACTAATTGTTTGTAATAGTAGTAATTGTTAGTTTTTTAAATCTATTTAAGTTTACTTTAAAAAGTTAATAAATAGGTACACGTTTGGTTTACTGCATAAGAACTGTTTTGCCATTATGAAGAGTGGGTTGTAAGTCATTCTTGGTTTAATCACCTTGAATTAACAAATGACGAAAGGTTTTGTAAGGTTCGATCATTAATACCTTACGCAATTATAAATCATTTGCGTTAATGTTTCGATAAAATTTATCTTCTTCATCAGGGCCTGAATATGGGGGATATAGAGTGTTTCCGCTACTATAATGAGTGCATACAGTTTGTCGCACTCTCCCTCGCGAAAATATGGATACCTAAATGAAGGGGTGTGTCGATTTACGGATGACTGTGCGTAACGCCGTGAATTAATGCGTATGCGACACAGCGCCACATATCGTGCCGTGTTCATTATTAACTCGATTGCTGACCGCTGCATGATTGCACGCTCACTGCGTGAAACCGCTACTTATGATGCAAACACGCCGTTTTACGGAGTCAATACGTGCGTATCACGCCAAACATTACACCGATGTACAGATCCAGTCAATCTCTCCGTTTATAACTCGATTACTGGCAGTCGTAAATTTATCAGTCATCGCTCTATAAACATATACATACATCCGTCAACTGTATACAATTTATATTACATAACGTTGTGTGCGTATTTAAATATGAAACGCTGTTTACGTATGCCTAGTTGAAACTCCTTGGAATCGATTAGTTGTATGATTTATCCAGGGCAAAGACAATATACCCACTGAAACGGACCTGCTGGTTCAGATCGTGGACATTTTGTGATACGGTCACATTAAAATGACACTCTACACGAGTTCTACAACCACAGCAGATCAAGTTATGAAATACAACTGTTACAAAACTTTACTCTGGCAGCTTCCAGTTCCTCGTATACAGAATGTCTACTAGTACTTGTACAAGCCTCGAAACAAAACCAACGATGGTTGCTGTCGATTATACACCACCGGCGGTTAGAAATCATAGATCTTATTTCATCGATGGTCGAAACCACCGATGGGAGACATTACGCCATTGTCTGATGTGAAAAATGAAATTCAAGAGAGAATTTTGTTGTCTATTGAGTTGTTAGAAATACAAAAATAGGTGGATTACCTAAAATTAATAACTGCTGAATAAAATCCGCATTAAATTTAAACAGCCTGTACTTCGTCAAGTATTGATTTTCTAGAAATTAAATTCAAAGCAAATTTTCCCTGAGTCCTGCTTATTTCTTGCTTTGCTAATCCGTGTGTTTCGTACTTATTCTGTTTCATAGTAGTTCTATTTCAGCAGTACGAGTAGAAAGAAAATAACACGAACCCAGATGTAGCTTGTTTAAGAATTGGAACTGTTTAGGTAAGCTACAGTTTGAATCCATGACACGGCCGGTACGATGCCAACAACACTGTACTGCACACCTCCCCAAAGGACAAAGCGAATCAGTGTCAGATGTGGCTACCAATTTAACTAAATACGGTTAGTCTACTGTGTGCCCACTGAAGCCTAAAAAAAAATTGTGCAGTGAAATCGTTGCCCAACTCTTATTGTTCCCAAGAAGCTTACTCATGATGTAAGACCCTAATGTTAATAAATTTTTACCTTCCTTCTATTACTATACTACTTTACATACAATACGTTTTTCAAAAGTAGTTTTGAATTAAAATCCTAATAAATTTATTGTATAAAAATATTTTCTATTTAATGCTTTTATTTTATAGCTCATATTAAAAATTCACTCAGTTTAAATGCGATTTCTCAATGTATACAATCGTATGTGGAATGTAAGAAATGTTAATTAAAATTGTTTATAATTTTGTAAGGATAAATTTGGTTTGAATTATTTAAGTGAAATTTATAAGGTTAATATTGTTAGTCTAAAGACTAATACACTGAATGTAATTTTAATAAATGCATTAGATGTTATAGTAATATATGTTAAATTTTAATAAAAAGTGGATTAGCTCTTAGAGTTAAAAGAAAGTGATAGGAAACTTGTTACTTATTATTATTTATATTAATTACATTAATACATTAATGTATATTATTATATTATACATAAATTATATTATTTATCAATACATTAATTACAAATTTGAACATGTACAAATATAATAAATTTCTGCTGTTAGGGGATACTATTTGAAGGGACATTAGGACACAAAACATGGACCAAGTTCGGCCTGTAAAAGTCAGCAGTTAGTGCGTCAGCATTACCACAACTTTCTAAAAAGACATAATAGCCACTTTTAAGGGAAATATTTGATGTTGTTATGTGTTCTGTGAAAAGCCTTTGTACAATGATGCTTGCAAAGAGTTGAAGAACTTACATTGGATGTGAAGGCATTAACAAAGAAGTTACAAACTTACAAATATAAATTTTAGACTTGGACATTAGTTAGATGAACTAGTATCGTTTAGTTTGCTATTTTGATTTACAGAATCAATGAATATAACGTGTTAGAAGAACTTTTGATATTTTGTTCTAAAAAAACAAAAACCCACGAAATGGAATGATGTTCTGAAAGCTACAAAAATGATATTGATACAAACCTCGCAGGTAATAACCTGCGACCTAATATTAAGTTCTGGATTGTTAACACTTTCGAGATAATAGAGTCTGTTTTCAGATACAACTGCGCTATTCACCAGGAAAATTTGCGTGTAAGATTCTTGGTTTTGAACTGTCATGAAAGCTACGTATTACAGATTGTCTAACAGGGGATTTGATAGACAGTCGATATGATTTTCCTAATAACTATGGTTAAGCTGTTAAAAAGCAATTACAAGAGTTTTCGAATTAAAAAAGCCGTCTCTGACTTCATGAGATCAAAAGAGAAACCAGTTTTAGAGTTTGGCGATCAGAATTGGTCGGAGAATCTTTCTTACGCGGAGAATGGAAAAAGCACCATAATTTTATGGTACTGCACGCTATTAAACATGGGACCTCTAGATTAATAGCCTGGTGTCATAACTACTGGTCTAATAAGTCCCGTATATATCATAATATATTAATAATATTTTATGGGTCAGAAATACTTCTTACGAGTAGAAGAAAGGATACAGGACATTTACAGTGCTATGGACAAGGTAAATGGACGCATGGTCAGAAAATGTAATAGCGTGGTCCTAAAGAATTAACAGAAAAGGAAAGTAGGCCTAGGGCCTATTCCTCTTATAATGGAGATTATATAATGTCTAAACAAACGAGAGACAATTAGGAATATTTGGATTAGACTGATCTCAAAAGAGAATTGCCAAAGTAAAAGAAGACGAAGAAAAAAAAGAGAAGAAGAATATTAATATACTACTATTTTAATTTCTACGAAATTCTGTTTATCTGTAAAGTTGTTATTCTCTGCATATAAAATCGACTGGGTCAGTGTTTAGAGCTATAGCATGTAATGTATATACGCATTGATAATGTATAAATACAAGTTTTTTTAACACAGTGAGCATCGGAGTTTGTTTATGTAAACACAATTTAAAATTGTTTTCCTTCTCAGCTTATACAATTATGTTTTAACGTAGACACAAAACAAGGCGTAAATTAAATAATTTTTTTATATTGTTTTGGGATACAGAAAATGTATATGCCTATAGGAAATAGAAAGTTATCTAAAGATATACAAGAGTATCTTTTATATATTAACTTAAACTTTCTGTATATAAATTAGTGTTGTGATAACACCTTGTGTCTTATTCTAAGATGAAGAAATACCTGTGTTGACAGTTTACAGCACATTTGACTGATTCTTATGCTTGAGATTTTAAAATTATGTCGAATGTTATTTATTTTCTCCCAGACTCTGAAAGAGAAAATCTGATTACTGGATTTCTTGCAAAATGCTTTCAGCAGAATACTGAACTGATATTGTAACATTCTGACAACACAACTCCGCCCCTCCCACTTCGAGGCACTGGACTAATGAGAGGTTGGAGAACTAATTCCCTGCTTTCCTCCAATTCCCATCTGCCATTTTAGCAAACATCATTCCTGCATCCTGCCTCTGATGATATTAGTGTAGTACAGACTACTCCCTCTTTAAATTAGTTCCTGTATGTATATGTTCTGCCTACATTTGGTAATCATCACCCATTTCGCATACAACAATCGTTGTTTAATCCAATCTATTTTATTAACGAGGACAGTCCTTTATCCTTTTTCGATATTAGAGAAAACGTTTTGTCGCATTACTTTGTGTAATATCTGAGTAAATTTAATTATAATTAATAGATTTTGAATTCTAACTAATGTCGTAAAACTGCAATGAGTACAATTTGTCTTAAAATCCTATTTTGAGTTTAATTTAAAACTTGAAGAAAAAATATTATGTTTTATTTACATCTATTACAATATAAAAATTATTTAATTTTCAGTTCTATAGAAACTACTGGTTAACAAACATTAAATATTGTTTGTATTATTTATTAACAGTCAAACATTTTATTCGTCAAAGTAATATTAGCAAACCGGAGTTGAGAATCTGAATAATTTTTAATTATAAAATCAGTAAGACGAGAGACATTGGCATTGCGTGTAATAGAGATGGGAAGAAGTTTCTTTTATTTAAATATCTGTAAATTATATCAGTCTATTATTTTTGTTTGTAGCTTTATTTACTTTTTATTTTATTATTTGTTTAAAACACACACACGTACGCGCCCGCACTTGAAGTATACTAACTTACCAACTAATTTGTCTGACCGTAGACTAGGACACCTTGAGAAGATTTCAAATGAAATTGTCAAGAACACAATTCTATAGGATTTTAACAGCCTGAGTCAACCATGTTATCTATTGAATATTTCGGGCTTGGTCCTTAGTCGGTCGTTAAATATTAGTCGGTTCTTAGGTCCTTAAAGATAGTCTCTTTTGCTACGTACTAACTTTTTGACGGCTCGGGAGGTTGTCATCACAGTAGGACCAGATGGAAGGATGGCATGATTGTCTCAAAGATTGATAAAAAAGAAACTGTTTTAATTTTGTTTCTATAATACGATCCAAAGATGATCATGTATTTCATGATCATGTCATTTCTTCATTGAAGTTGAAGTGGCAGGATGTTTAAATATACAGCTATGAATTCATCCGTAAATACGTGTGACGTGAAGGGGTGTAGTGACCGCTTCCCGCCTGTCCCAAATCTCAGTAGGATTTACCTAGTAGTCTCCAGTTCCCCTGCCCAATCACAAGCATCTGAACTCAATGCTCATTTATATCAGAACTAGTGTCCTACTTCAAAGTAAGCACGTGAATGTGCTACAGACCGTTAACAGTACAACACACAAAAAAAGGCGTTAAATGTATATTAAGGCACAAAAACACAAACTGCACAAAATACGAATTGCTATAAAACATAAGCTGTAGACTAAGACAACAGGCAATTTTAAGTGACTGTCACAGGTAATTAAAACCTGAGTTATAATGCCACGATTGTAACAGACAATAATCAACTTAAATGATATAAAATCAATGTTTATCCCAAATCGGGATAAATCGGTTTGTTTCTACACATTACCAAAGGCAAGTCAATCAGAAAATATAACGGATGCAGCAGGAACATTATAGAAAGGTGACATTATCTATTAACCTATCGTAATCCATAGCAGCAGTATTAGTAGTAGTTGGCAAAAATAACGCGATATATTTGTGTTCAGAAATAGAGAATTAAAATAGTATAATGAAAAATAAATTGGATTGTATATAATACTAATAAAGTGTTTACTAAATGTCAAGGTATTAGCACTACTTGCGAGTACGTACTATACATTATTTAGTACAAATTTTACTAATGTAAGTGACATATTTAACCTCTAGTTTTTTCGGCGTATCTCATTAGGAAAATAGAGTTGAAAATACTCTGATTTTATAAAAGAAATAAATGCTATATTTTCAAGTATTACTGTTTGTATTGTTTATGGGTTTCGCGGTTCATGAGTTCACAATTATTTTTAGTGATGACATACTGTTTGTGTTCAGATCAGAGACGAGAATGTAAAACATATAAAGTAATTTTTGGAATTGAATGAAAAAACCGACATTGTGTTCAATGAAGATAACTTTTAATCTGGGAAATGCATACAATACAAAGTTTTTGTTACATGTAATGTCCGCTGAGACAGTATACAAGGAAGCAGATAGGCCAGTAACGTTACTTATTTCTCTAACCCTAGGAATATATAATGTCAATGTACACTTACGGAATATAGGAATATAATGCGAATTACAAGGGGTTTTCTCCTATTAAAAGGGAACTACTTAATTGCAATATTTAATTTTGGCCCAGGAAAGGAAAAAAATGGTATGTGGAAAATTGAGCAAGAACTGAAGGCGTTTTAGGAGCTGAAGACGTTATTCACTAATAATTTACACCTGAAATAATTTACGTTCTGAAATAGGAAGAACGTATGTGTTCCTGATCAGAAAGCATTGCACCAAAGAAATAATGACGGGGAGAGGAGAAATAAAGCGTACATTAATAGCCCGTTCATAGTTGAAGAGGAAAATTTCGGATAAAGAAATCTTAGCGAGTGTACTCGCTCTCAGTAAATTTTGATACTATCTGAATGGCAAACAGTTTAGGCTATCTAGAGTGACAGCATTTTCATATATACTTTGTTGTCATTCTTTACTATATAAGAAGATATAAAACAAATAACCCATTATCCCATTATAATATTAGTTTATATTTTTGTACCCGCATTGGCATGTAGGCACGGTGAAAAGGAAAATATAATGAACGTTAAGTAATACTCTTCTATGTTGTTCATAAAAATTAACAACGGCAAAGCAACGTGTTGTTTAGCAGCAAGATATAAGAGTGTCGTTATGAGAGATCCTTAAACACAAAGCAAGTCATCTTCAACACCTATAAAATATTTTTATCCTTAATTGTGTGAAATGATTACACAAGTACTGCAATTTACATTTCTTTTTGAACCAGATATGATAGTAAAGCTTTGCATTTGGTATAAAAGGAGAAAACAAATTGTAACCGATAAGGCAGGGTTTAGTTCAGGTCAGAGTCAGAGATATACTGTTGTGAGTGAGGCTTATCGCATTAAGACGAGACCGAGTAATTACAGCATACAGAGCCGTGCTAAGCTCAGGCCGATAAGCTTATGACTTTTTTGCTCACTCTTTGGCTTGCCTAATATCTGAGAGTCATTACAATGTAGCTCTTAAGGCTTAGGCACAACTACTGAAGTTAATATTTGTCGTCGTTAATGTTTAATGTCGTAATTAATTGCTGCTATAACATATTTTTTTTTTAAATATTGTAAACTAGTTTATGATGTGTTTCAAACAGATTGTATTTAATTCTGCAGTCTCTGTTATTAAGACAAACTTGTTAAAGCGAACAAGATCGCAGCTGGAATTTTTGTACGAGATTTAGAAGGAGCACAAAGGAGATAAATGTAGGTAATATGGTGAGCTATCTGCTGGTTGGAAGATCACGAGTTGACTGTTGCGACTCAGAAACTAAACTAGATTTGTTTTCGAGAATGTGGACATAATACACCTAGATGATATAAGCTAAATGTTCTGTAAGATATGTTGAAATTAGCCTAGAAAAAAAAGCTCACATTCTAGGGACAGATAAAACGAGCTTCTGAGAAAGTTGCAATGGTAACAATGACGGTAAGGGTACAATGAAACGAATGGAACAGTTCAGTTTACAGTTTCCATTTATAACGTATACAAAAGTAACAGTTCAAGTCAATTGCATCTTATCAAATAAACTGTCAAGCAGGGCGTGCTTAGACGATTAATAAGGAAAATAGCGGGAATTACAGTCGATATAATATATCTGTCAAACCTGAGATTTGTAGATCATGTTGTTCCGTGTAGTGAAATTGCAATGGACGATACACAAAATAAATAATGATTTCAATAAAAACAAACTGTAGGCTGAGATTTCTTGTGGACGATCGGACATTATCATCATACAGCGAAGAGAGTGGATCTGAGTAATCACCAGCGCAGAAGAGGACCAGCCTCGACTTGACCTGCAATGAAGAGGCAATCACATCCAGAAGTGCGGAGAAGGTGAAGAAGAAGCCGCACCAACAAGCTGAAGACTCAAAACTTCACCTATGGACACTAACTTCCCCTGCCTTTCGCAAGAAGACTAGAAGAAGAGATTCAACTAGGACCTGCCTCACAGTGCAGATAAGTTGATTACGTAGCGCTGCCCAGCGGCATCCGGGGAGTCCGATTTAGGGCTAACAAATAAACGTGATGCCGTTGTAAATGTGGCGGTGTCACAGTTCGGCTCCCGGACACCCGCTGTGCAAAGAGCAGATAGTCTGCAGTAGTCCAGCTGATAGCACTCCTCAAGCGCTCGTGCAGTAGCGACGAGCCCGCGTCGGCCACTTGGACTAGTCGGAAACTCTGACTTGCACGGACAGCTCTGCTCAACCCGCGCAAGACCGTGATCACGTATTCTAGCCTGCCAGTCAGCCCGATTCCTCCTCAGGAGCCGGAATACCTTGCCATGGAGATCTTGGCACCAGCCGACTAGGTGATAGTAGAGGCCGGCAGGAATCCGGTAAGGTCTCCTTCCAACGCGTTGCTTCAGTTGATTGCGGATTCGACGGTACCGCAGCGTTGCTTCAGTCGATTATGCATTCGGCGGAACCGCGTGCCTCCGCTGAGGTTGCGCCTAGTCGCACCCCTGAAGGTCGGATTCCGCCGATATTTATAATAAATTTGGGCACAGTGATCGGATTTTCACCCCGACTCCGCAAAAGAACGCCGTCGCGCCGGTAGAGAACGCCTCGGTCAAGCTCCAAGCGAGTGAGACTTTTCGCGTGGCCTACCGCAGCGCGTCGGGGCACTTCGGAGCGATCCAATGGCTGGAATGTGAACAGTTCCAGTTCCACACGTACTCGCTGGTTCGAGTCAAGCCCGTGGCCCTGGTTTTACGGGGCCTTGACACTCAGTCTGATCTGCAGGTCGACCTTGATGAACTGCGTACCGGCGGCTACAAGGTTGTGTTTTCCACGGGAGACCGTCGTCAGCGGTGTTAGGCTCCTCAGAACTAGTGTGGTCCTGAGAAGGGCCTGATTGGATAGGCGGGCTGGCCGAAGCATCTATCTCCGTGCTTTCGACGACGTACGTCTCTTTCTGGTTGGAATCTGACGGTCCTGACAAGGGTCGTTCCGGTGAAGGCGATAGCGGGCAATTGAGTATTGCAAACGGTATCCAAGGAGCGTTCCAACTTAAATACAACCTCTCAAAGCGGATTTGTGAATAATCAGCCTATCAGCTACGTACTGTACGGCTTCGTTAGATACCAAACTACGTGCACCGTACTCTTTACCTCGGAGGTGTCCAAGATCTGTGTCCAAGATCTGTTGGGTAGCGCTAGCAAGAAAGCAAAAGAGCCAATGTCCACTCACCAGAGGTGTCTTTTCGGAAGCAGGATTCTACGTCCAGGACTAGACCCTGAAGGAAATCCGGCAGGGTGCAGGCTGGTCTTCAGTGTAGAAGAGAAGGTACGAAACACTATTGAGCACACAAGAAAATGTTTGTTATTTTGTGTTATATTGTGAAAAATGTATGTTATTTTTGCGTTTATTAAAGGTTTAATTAAACTACTATAATGTATTAAACTATGTAACTTTGTGCACTTGGATTATCTATTGTATTTTTCGCTTAATATTTTGGATTTATAAATTGGTTAGTTATAACGTATTTTTTGTTTTTATTTCAAATTTATTTTAATGTAAAAATTTAATTATTATCATTTGTAAATACTTTCTGCGATTACGTAAGCTTTGATTGTCAGGCCACACACATTTGCTTCAGAGAGCAGCGTCTTGGGCCCTTTCGTGTTCTCGGTGTCTTTCAATGACGAGTCCTTAGTGGATGGAGTAAGGTGTTTCTACTTTTGAATGGCATATCATAAAATTATGCGGCCCTGAAGTTCCAGCGGCAGTTGAATGAAGATGTTGAGTTAGCCGATGGCTGGAAAGTCATAAAAATAATCAGACTTCATCTGAGTTCAGGATTCACCTAGCAATTTCACGCACAGACAATTCGCCAACAAACCACTGCACAATTCCAAACACTGTAGCCGATTTGGTTCTTTTGAGTACTATGATGACTGCTAGGCTGACAAAGATTATCATCAAGTAACATGATTCTGATGACCATCTTTGAACCTCTCTTGTAGTTAATGATAATATGATGTATTTATAATATACACACACTTATTGTTTACTAATGGTACCTATAATCTCAATTTTCTATTGTATTGTATTTATTGTTCATAGCCTAAAGGCACCATAGGCTATGAACAATAAATACAATACAATAGAAAACTCTCTTGTAGTGTTATTTTGTCGCCTGCTACATAAAAACGCTCCAAGGAGTACTCAACAGGGGCCTTAAGCCACTGGTTTCCTTATTGAGCACTGAGTGTGTGTAGTCGGTGTGCGCTCCTTTGACACACGCTTGAAAAGTTTTGAATATGCTCGGGCGGCTAGGAACACCAGCTACCTATGTTTTCCAGTCTCGACAAATACTGTGCAGATCCAGTGATTCTTGCAAGCCCTTCAGTTTATTAGCCTCAGTGGATACTACTACAGCGGTTCGCTTGACCCCACTACAACATTAAATAAAATCGGTATGGAGAACCATACCTGACTTCCATGTTCTAAAATATATATTTAAAATCATTTAAATATTAATTAAATAAGTGGATGCTTGAATTCTGAAGAAATGTCGTATCAGCTAAAATGGTAACCTCATGTCAGGTGGGTGAAGACTATCCTCAACCTTTGTGAGGAAGGACTGTACTTTTGGATAAAATGTTTGTAGGTCGAACGAAGAGCTGGCTAAAGGGAGCTACGATCTGATTCCAGTAATGAAATTGGGCTCTCGCTGCGAGGTATCGGCCGATGGTGAATGATGTCTATAGTGTTATCAAATATTTTGACCTCTTTGATGGCTAGTTATTTACTAGCCTGTATGGAATATAGCGTTATGACATGGATCAGAATGGTGGGTGTTAAACAGAAGACGCAAACGTATTAAGGAAGAAATGTTTTGCTAAGAAATTTATAATTATACGGGTGAACAGAATCGTCGTTCAGGAAATCAGAAGACGAATGGAAAGAAATAAACAAAAACTCGATTTTAAACAAGAAAAATGACCAGCATAGTAGTGACAGAAAAGACTTTGATAACACTATAGACATCATTCACTATCGGCCGATACCTCGCAGCGAGAGCCCAATTTCATTACTGGAATCAGATCGTAGCTCCCTTTAGCCAGCTCTTCGTTCGACCTACAAACATTTTATCCAAAAGTACAGTCCTTCCTCACAAAGGTTGAGGATAGTCTTCACCCACCTGACATGAGGTTACCATTTTAGCTGATACGTCATTTCTTCAGAATTCAAGCATCCACTTATTTATTTAATATTTATATGATTTTAAATATATATTGTAGGACATGGAAGTCAGGTATGATTCTCCATACCGATTTTAATTAATGTTGTAGTTTAGGTTTGCTACAAATCTTGCACCTTTACATGTTTGTAAAAAAGGCCGTTATATGGATGCCGCTGAGGAATTCGAAATTTATAAGGCACATAAATTATATCCTGAGCATTTATTAAACGATCATTTGAATTTCCACTCGAACGCGCTAAATGATACGGCTTTACAAGCCTCAGAACATCTGAGACTTGCGTCACAGGTAAGACAGTGAATGTGTTGACTAGAGACGGCAGTGTCATTGTAGCTTCCTCACGGTGCGCACCGTTATTCTCGCGCGGTAATGATTGTTTTATATATGTGTTTTAATTGTTGTTGTTTTTGTGTTTTGTGTCTTAATGTTGTGACGACCTCTAACGAGGAAAATAACCTGAGGATGGAACTTTAGTTCCGAAACGCGTTGTGTTTTTAATATAAAACAAGTGAACCACAAGACGGACTATTCAGGTAATATTTAATTACTTAATATATTTGTGGTTCGGATACGAATATGAAGTATTTCATATTTGATTCTGTTTAAATTTGTGGCTGTTATCGTTTGCCATAGAAAAAATTCTACACACAGACACTTTTCGAAAAATTACTTTTTTTCATGTTTTGATGGTAGTACAAAACCTTCACCAAAAACCTTGAGTCCTCTACAATTCAGGGCTGTATGCAAAAAATTATTTGATGCTGTTTGAATTTGCGGCTGTTATCGTTTGCCATAGAAAAAATTCTACACATAGACACTTTTCGAAAAATGACTTTTTTCATGTTTTGATGGTAGTACAATTAGAATCTGCCGTTATCTCGAACACGATTTTTTTCGCCATGACCATACTTCCATTTCCTTATGGAACATAGAAGTAAAAAACAAATAAATGTTAGGAAACTGACTTCCGAAATCCGCACGCACTTCACAATAAACGTCAACTGAGTGTCACCATTGTCGCTGACAAGGTCAAGAGATGAAACCAAAGTTCTCGACAAAATGTTTGGCTAAAAATCAAGGTACAGCAGGCGCGTTAACACTTAGGAAACAAAAGTAAAGCCAAGATTAAATCCAATCACTGTAACTTACTACTCGTATATTGTAAAATGAAGAATGTTTATAGTATTCGTAATCGAAAATGTTACACACTAATTTTAGCTTTACAGAATTTTGTATTCTGGAATCAGCAAGATTAACCATGAAATGATAATCCTACACGTTCGGGAGCTCCGGTGGAATCCATTCATCTTTCTTGTTTTAATTCGAATTGTAAGCAATAAGCTTTACAGCAATTACAGATTTCGCTCTACATTAGCCAGTTATCGTCAACAACAATAAGAAGACTGTATACTCACATAAATTTGTACTTAAATGAGATTAGACACATACACTCAAATATATGTTTGTGTGATAAACATGTATACACAAACTAACAGTTTGTATGAAACAGGTAAGTAGCGGGTACGTAATTATACAGCCAATGTAAAACTATATGCTGTTGCAGCTGGCATGCAGAGTTCTTTATTGAACTTTATTTTTTAAAATCCAACTGTAAGCAATAACCTATACAGTAATAACAGATCTGTCTCTCCATTAACCAGGTGTCTTCAACGACAACTATAAGAACACAGTATACTCGCATAGTATATACACAGTATAATCACAATCTGTATACACATATTCACACTCATATATACTTGTTGGTAGTAATAAATATGTATACATAAAATCCAATTTTGTATGAAATAGCTAAGTAGCGGGTACATAATTATACAAATAATTAAAAAAAATTAGTCTGCTACGGTTGGCATGTTTGCAGACAGATGGCAAATGCATGAAGTGGCTAATATAGTTACAAACACAGGGTGGATTGGAACCGTGCAGTGGCGTCAATGTTTGGCGCGATACGCACGTATTCAACGGCGCCAAACACATTGTTGGTACTGTAGTGTTTTGTGTACAGCGGGCGTACAAATGGAATGATAGAACACGGCGCTGGCATATGTGATGTGTGAGCAGCTTTGTGTTGCATTTGCATAATTTACTGTGTTAATACAGAATCGTCAGTAAATCACCACATTGCTAGTTTGTCATCGCTGTTGCCTTCCTCAATACTTGATTACTTCGGTGCAAGTAGAACTGATGTTAATTCATATAATTCTTTATAGTGACTGTGAATAAATAAATATTCAATATTTTTTTTGATAAAGATTACCTTTTTCTATTTATTTATCCTACCAGTGATACTTTGTTTGGAAAGATAAGTTAGACTAACAATACAAGTATTGGGTTGGGTTGTGACTACACAATTGTATGTTTAACTTTCTAAAAACGTGTGTGTTTGTCTTCAATCGAACGGCTGTTCCTGTCGACTTTATCCATAAGTATTGTCTCACATATTTTGTACGCAAGAGTTGTCTGTTTAATACTGAATATGAAATTTGTGTAAAAGTATTTTTTTTTAAATTATTAATTTAAAAAAGCCCGTAAAGAAAATGAGTTAACATGAAATAAGTTGGCGACAAAACGTAGCGTCAATGACTGGCTTGTCCCCAGAAGCGACAGGAATAAACATCACAAATAATTGTATATACAGCCCAAACCATTTTAAGTAGGATATTAGAGTTTGCATTAAAAATAACTTTAGACTATTTACTACAACTTTCTCGCTTATACTATATATCTATCTCAAGAAATAAAAAACTTCCTCACAGACCGAAAATGTTAATACACCTACTGACGGCATTACTTAATTACATAGATAAAAAGTCAATAACAAATTCATTTATTATGCTTTAGCTATTAAAATGTGTTTATAATAAAGGAAATTTATTGTTAATAAAACGTGGTAAAAATTAACTCCATATATTGTAACAAATTAATTTTCTGTGTAATTTAATTTGTTCATTAATTTAACTCATACACTTTATATAACCTTACTAATAACGTGTATGTATAATTGGAGTTCAGGTGTAATTATAATAAGAGTAGTCCTTTTAGGAATCGTAATATGTTTTCATTTATTAATTCAAACAAACATAATAAAAATAATAATATAATAGTAATAATCGCTTCGCCATAAGATATTCATTATCTATGGTTTCAGTGTTTTTTTGGTTGCCGTACTCTCATCATAAAATTATATTTTATATCTTAGATGCGTATTATATTAGCAATTCTAAGTACAACATTTCTTCGTTATATTATAATTTCTCGACTACTCAGTCTGAATGTGTGCTTTTTAAATTTGTTAATACATTCTTATTCTATACTTGAAATACCATTTACGGCTTTATGATCATTTTAACAAAACTAATTGATTATTTCCAATTACTTTACTTTATGTGCTTTCAATAAAAAATTTCAATCATTAAATCAATTATTAATACTCAAAGCAAGGATTTAAATTGCCTTACATTGACTGTTCATTTATTAAAGAAAAATCATTAAAAAAAAATTCTGATTACACGTAAATTACATTCTCTTATCTCTATCTACATAGTTATTCTGTAATATTAAAATGTTTTTTATTAATGTCTTTCAATGTCTTTATTCTTTGATAATTATAAATTGGTTTTTCGTCACATCAAATTCTGCAGATTATCCCATGTCCTCCAGTCGGTCCTCTCTTACTGGTTTCACTGCTCGTTCTCCCGTCTCTCGCCCTTCATGGTCCATCGGCTGCTGTAGATTGTAATGAAGTTTTGCTCTGGATCGGTTGCTGTTGTGATAGAACCGTCTCTAGTGCTCTGTGTCTCGTTCCTCTGCTAGATGTTCTCTCGCCATCTGTCTAGAGTTGATGTTCTTAGTTGTAACTGCTCGTAGACGTCCGACGGTTTTATTTACGGTACTTTTTATTTATTATCTTTTATTACTACTTGAAATCAAAACATTTCCTGTAATACTTTACAGTAACGATATAAAAATCTTGTTGGTGTTAGACATAGCGTCTAACTCTGTCCAAAGTAATTAAAAATTCGCGTCTCAGACGGACACAGCGTACCGCCACGACTGAAGACTGTTTGAGAAGGGTTAAAAATTCTCGTCGCTGACGGACATAGCGTACCGCACTACCGACGACTGATTGAAGAGAGAGTTTGGCTCTCCTGGGCTCGTATTTATATTCACCAAGAAAACCACACCTGTTGGCTCAGGAATAAGCATGTCAAAACTGTCCATGGCGTGAGTGCCCCCACTCTCGTCTCATTTCACATATTCGCACTTTTTTTGCCAATCGCACTGTTTAATGCGGATTTCAAGGTGATCTAATATTGTCTAATTTAATTACACACATCATAGGTAATTATCACAATGATCGCATCATTAGTGTAATTATTATGCTTTAAAAATCGCACAGAATTCTCACTGATTGTCCGAATTACGTAGAATTCGCACTGCACATGTGTCTGATTTTTACGCCTTTTTAGAAGTTTTTACTCTCTTTCTAACATTTATGGTTTGCTTAAAATTAAATACAATCTTAATTTAGCATTTACTTGGGGTGGGGTTGGAAACTTTCAGGCTCTAACAGGCTTCACGCACACACTCTATTTACTTGTGTACACGCTTACAGCGGTAATCGCGTGATGTTTCTTGTTGATTCCTGTTTATAAGCCAGCTTCCAATTTCACACCTGCTCGTCTATTATATATTACTAAAATTAATTTAAATATTTATTTTATTTCATATATGCGCATTACGGCATATGCTTGTATTGTTGCAATATCTTATATTAGGGCACCAGTCACTGATTGATTGAAATGTTGCTCTAACTTGTACAAGTGAATAAAAACTTATAAAATATTTTTTTATGAAGAAGGTAATTGTGTTACAGACATGTAATTTATATAGAAATGTGCAACACAGCATGTAGAACATCAATAAAACTTAAAACTCTTTAAAATGTATACTTCATATTTGGTACGAATGGCAACATTGCAACGACAGAAAAGGAAATAAGTATAGGAGAAACACGTGGGTAAGGCAGAGCGCGACAACTCCCATAAGAGCCAATGCTGTAATTAAACCTGGGACGGGGATTAGATAGATAGACGGACTGATATATAGATAGACAGACAGAGAGAAAGATCGATAGATAGACAGACAAACCGACCGATTGATAGATAGATAGATACACAGACAGACAGATTGATATATAGACAGGCAGACACCCGTATTGATAGATAAATGGATGGATGGATGGATGGATGGATGGATGAATGGATGGATGGATAGATAGATTGATTGATTAAATGACAGATAGATTCATTTAAGATTCGACAGAATTTAAAGACCAACTTAAAATGAGATTAAAAATCGTCTTTGAGATTATAAGCTTGCATTGCTCACGTAACTGAATTACACTCTGTTCCAGGGTATCTAAAAAATACTACTTTGAAAATAAAAGAAACGTTTACAGGCTAGGTTTGAAAGCGTCAAGTAAAAAATAAAAATGTGCCACACATTAAAAGGCGTATGATTTCTTGATGTGTAACTTAATTAAATGAGAATACATGTCATTTGTAATTTTAAATGGTCCGTGATTTGACATTTTTGTTGTTGGATTGTTATTGCCGTCACGTTATTATGTTTGTATTATTTGCTACAGGAGCTCTGTGCACTCTCTATTGGCTGGAATAAAACTGTAATTTTAAAAACATAGATACAGAAACCTGTTTTTACATGACATGCTGATAGGTATGTGAAGATATTATCGCATGATACCCGTGACATGTATAAAGTAAAATATTCCAGCATATGAAACAGAGCTGTGGAATCACCGTAGGGTGCACTGTTTTAAACGCAAAAATCATGATGCCCTTTGACCATTACTGTCCTTTCTGTTATGTGTATGATATTTATTTTTAAATTCAGAATTTCAATGTGGTAAAATATATTTTTAGTGAATAATCGTTTATAGTAAAACTTACACAAAACATATTCAAACACAAGAAAAAATTAAAAACATATTGTAAAATTATCTACTGTAACATTTGTGGAATTCAAATACGTAATTGATAATAATGGTCTAATAATGTTATCTATCAGTTTTATTTAGAAAAAAGGTATAGTATTATATGAGTTTAATCATGACAACAAAAACGCTACATTGGTGCAGATTATAAATAATACAGCATGATCAAAATTTTAATAAGACACAATGTGTATGAATAATCATCATGAATGGTGAATCTGCCCTTAGACGGGTTTCAGCTGATCTGTACTTTCCATGTTGTTTCTCCTTTGCTGTTTTCTTCAGTTGTTCATAATTTCTCCCCATCAACAAATCTGCCAACTCATCACTACTTCTTCTTCCTTGCCCTCTCCTAACTTCTACCTTTCCCTCAATTATTAACTTCTGTAGACAGTTCCTTCATAATGTGGAACTGAAAACCGAGCATCTTTGTTCATTTCTTGTATGTATCTTCAGGTCTATCTCGTCTTACATTCGATCAAGCTTCATTGTCCTTGATAGCGTGTCTTGTCCATATTCAAACAAAGAAGTAGCCTCAACATTTCTACCAATAAGATACGAAGAATAATAATCTGTCTCATCGCATCACCTGTTCATACTTGAGGGTAAGTGAGTATTTACCTCACAGTCTAGTAAAGAATCTAGTTATCATGGAAAAATGAAATCCTATGGTAGGTAATTGCGTGATGGTGATTGTAACGTTTATATTGATTAAGATGATGAATTAAATTAATTTAATTTCTTTGAAGATGACCTTAGCGATCCGGAGGATGAGGATGAATTGGCTTTGATATAAATCTCATTACTAAAGTAACCTATTAAACTGAATAAAACGCATTTTCCAATACTGTATATAATATATTTATAAATTCTAATAATAGCATACATTTAAAAAAATTATTATATATAGATCTATGGTTATTTAACGATTTTTCGACAAATAGCAAATATGTCTATTTTATTGATACTAACTACACTATTCAATTTAATATACAGGACTTACTAATAAATGTATGTTGTAAGTTATTTTTCAAATGCACGTTTTTATATTTATTAACATATACAAATTAACGAAACTAGTAGCAAATTTATATTAAATGATTTAGTTGCAGTCTATTGTTAATTTACAAATATCATAAAACTATCATACTAGAGATTTTCATTAATTTTGAAATGATAAATAAATCACTTTTTATCGAATAACGGGGCTTCCAAACAACTAATCTTCGTTTTAAGCTAATCAAATTTTTAATAAAGTTTGTGTAATTACACGTTACTGAAAATATTAAAGATATTTCTATTTTACGTACGTTACCGTACAATAACATTTTATTTTATTTAAAATTATTTTTTAATCTTTCCAAACCATATAGTCTATTACGTGAGGAATTTTCTGCCGATTTTGAGTTAGTGTCCATGGATCCTTCTGATTTTTTTGCAAAATCTTTATAAAGGGTTATAAAATAAAGTTAAGGAAATGTTTTGGCCCGCTCTTAAATTTAGAGGTAGTTTTCAGCCCTTTTTCGGGGGTGAAAAAACAAAAAATTTAATTAACCCCGGGACCCAATAGAGAATTAAATTCTAAGCAAAAAGGTGGTATACACTTTTTTGAAAAAAATGCGTTGTTTACGAGGTACAAGGGGTTTGCAAAACGTTAATGCAAAACGTTATGAAAAAAACGCGTTTTTTAAAATTAATCTGCAAATAACTAAAAAACGACGCTATTTTGCGAAAACATTTGTATAACGCAAACTTAAAGCGTATTACCAGGCGAACATTTTCCACATGGTTTGGTTCGTTATGTCAAATGCTTCTTGAGACACAGACAAAACAAGATGGCGATTCACCGGTTTTTGATCAAATTACGTGATTAAAACTGAAATAACACGGTAAAAAATTGTTCGATCGTAACCAAATTAGTATCAAATGAAAGCTCTGTTAATTTCCAAAAAACTCTGGATTAATTACTTGTGTAGCTTAAAACATTACGAAGTTATGTAGGAAAATATCATAATTTCTGCAAATTTTTTCCAAAAAATGTAAAAAGGGACGTCCACCATTTTGTCAAATATGCATGTTAAGCCGAGATACTGTAGTTTTCGGTTGTCTATTATATTAGCAAAGTCCTCAATTTTTTTGAACCATATTGCAACGACCCCTTAGTCCCAGAGTTTTTCTTAACACCCTTTTTCTAACCTCCCAAAAAATTTAATATATTTTTACTTCCATATTCCTTAAGGAAATGGAAGTATGGTGATGGCAAAAAAAATCGTGTTCGAGATTATTGCAGATTCTGATTGTACTACACTCAAAACATGAAAAAAAGTCGTTTTCCGAAAAGTGTCTGTGTGTGTGTCTGTCTGTCTATCTGTGTGTAGATTTTTTTTCTATGGCAAACGATAACTGCCGCAAATTCAAACAAAATCAAATAATTTTTGCATACAGCCCTGATTTGTAGAGTACTCACGACCTATTGTTTTTGGTGAAGATCGGTTGAGGGAAAGGGATAGTTTACCTGCAACGGTTTTTTTTTATCAAGGGAATTGTTTTTTGTTTGGCAAACGATAACAGCCGCAAATTCAAACAGAATCAAATAATGTTTCGCATACAGCCCTGAATTGTAGAGTTCTCAAGACGTATTGTTTTTGGTGAAGATCGGTTAAGGGAAAGGGGTAGTTTACCTGTAACGTTTTATGTTTTAACAAGGGTATTTCCTATGGCAAACGATAACAGCCGCAAATTCAAACAGAATCAAAAGATTATTTGCATACAGCCCTAAATTGCAGAGTTCTCAAGATCTATTGTTTTTGGTGAAGATCGGTTAAGGGAAAGGGGTAGTTTACCTGCAGCGTTTTTTTATCAAGGGTATTTTCTATGGCAAACGATAACAGCCGCAAATTCAAACAGAATCAAATAATATTTTGCATACGTCACTGAATTGTAGAGGACTCAAGGTATTTTGATTTTGGTGAAGATCGGTTAAGGGGAAGGGGTAGTTTACCTGCAACCTTTTACGTTTTAACAAGAGTAAAGTACTTGAAAATTCATTTAAACTTTTTCAAACAACGGTAATTGTTAAAATATCGGTATGGAGAACCATACATGACTTCCATATTCTAAGATTTAAATTTAAAATCATTTTCGAAACGAAATATTACCATAGAAACTACTTCTTTCTACTTACTGTTTCAGCCTTAACTACAGTACTGTGGTCACTAACATATACCACCTCACGTTATCGCACTCGATTTTCACTGATGATGGAAGTCGATGGCATTGCCGAAACGTCTGGTTTTGTAGAAAACATTGGACTACGGCCAAATATCCCGGGAAGGAATTTTAACAAAAACTACTTCTTTGTTGCCGATAACGTTGTACACATATATATAAAAAATATGGATAAAATTAATGGCTTGTATAACTTAATGATTGATCTCCATTAAGTAGTGCTCAAGTTTCCAAAGTTTTAATATTATGATGTACGTAATTAAAACATCAGAGCAGGTTTAGTGTGAATGAGGGTACACCGTGGACTAAAATTTTCAACATTTCCTATTGAGCGTTGCTTAGAGTAAAGCTGCGAATCTACAGTGTATGTTTCACAGAACAAACACGCGAAAAAGAAGGAGCGCTCCAAAGTCACTCATGGACCCTCAGCATCTGCAGAGGGTTCATTCCCTAAAGACGAAAAGTCTATCTATGAATCGTTCCTCTGTAAACACGTGCAGTTACACTGCCCAGCGATCCATAGGAAGCAAATTGATGTCCATTTTTTCGGCTTGCACGCGTTATGTTGGTATGGGTTTCGGCACTTTCCATTTAAAAACCGTGCAAATGTAAGAAAATAAACATGAGTGAGGCCAGAAATAACGCGAATTTTGTATGTGTGTGTGTGTGTGTCTTCCCTGCCTTTTTATTGCTGTAGTCATAATAATAAAATGGAAACGTAAACATTACATAACTGAGATATGCTTACCTGCCACGAACAATATATTATTTTATACATGTACGAGGTGTGTTCAAAAAAAGACCGAACTATTTGTGTAGCACGTCAACTAGCGCATAGAGCGAGCTGCAGAATTAAGTGCTGCTAGCGACAGGTTTTGACGCCTGAATGCCGTTTTCTCTGTTCCGTCACGATCTTCAGTCTTCGAGCTACACGCGCTGTAGTAGGCACGGGCACACACCGTCCGGCGGATTTATAACGAAGTGAGAATGAAGATCTTAACACAACGTGTGTGTATAAAATTTTGTTGCTGACTTCGTAAGATCTTTACAGAGCTATTTCCATTGTCTTCCAAAGTTTTCATTACCATTTGCATTGGTACGCAGTTGTTGACCGATTTCAAAACGGGTCTCTTTCTGATCGACGTCAACAAACACAGTAAGAATTTTTCAATGATACGATACATTTAAATTTTTCTATCAAAATTTAATTTTACGATCTTAAATGGTTTCTGTCAGAAAGTATCGACATTTAAACGATGATTTACAATTACCACATCACGAGCTCTCTTCCCATGATCTTCGATATCGCTTTGACCGGCACCGACCATTGTTTTTCCCTCTTTAAAAATTCTTAAACTAATCGTTCGCCTCACGCAGGCTTCCGCGTATGCTTAATTGAAAACCAAAATGTCTCTGAAAAGTTTTAACCTAGTTTTGCTGCAAAATTTCATACGCACACGTTGTTCTCGCGGTCTTTCTTAATCGCTTTGTCCCTAATCCGCCGGCCAGCGTGTGCACGTCCCCACTCAATGTGATATACCTCAAAGACTACTGCTAATAGCGGAACACAATAAGTGGTAGTTTGTTGTCAAAAACTATCGCTAGGTGCGCGCAAAGTCGCGGCGCGTCGTTTGTGCGGATTGATGTGTTACTCAAAAAGTTTGGTCTTTTTATGAACACACCTCGTATATTAACTCATACATAATTTACATTAAAATGAAAAATTATAATTTTATTGCCTGGCAACAAAATTATTTTATTTTTAACAATTACCATTGTTTGAAAAAGTTTAAATGAATTTTCAAGTACTTTACTGTTGTTAAAACGTAAAAGGTTGCAGGTAAACTACCCCTTTCCCTTAACCGATCTTCACCAAAATCGAAAATCCTTGAGATCTCTACAATTCAGGGATGTATACAAAAAAATTATTTGATTCTGTTTGAATTTGCGGCTGTTATCGTTTGCCATAGAAAATACGCTTTATAAAAAAACGTTGCAGGTAAACTACCTCTTCCCCTTAACCGATCTTCACCAAAAACAATAGGTCTTGAGTACTCTACAAATCAGGGCTGTATGCAAAACAATATTTTATTCTGTTTGAATTTGCGGCTGTTATCGTTTGCCATATAAAATACCCTTGTTAAAAAAACGTTGCAGGTAAACTACCCCTTTCCCTTAACCGATCTTCACCAAAAACAATAGGTCTTGAGAACTCTACAATTTAGGACTGTATGCAAATAATCTTTTGATTCTGTTTGAATTTGCGGCTGTTATCGTTTGCCATATAAAATACCCTTGTTAAAACATAAAACGTTTCTAATAAACTACCCCTTTCCCTTAACCGATCTTCACCAAAAACAGTAGATATTGAGATCTCTACAATTCAGGGCTGTATGCGAAACATTATTTGATTCTGTTTGAATTTGCGGCTGTTATCGTTTGCCAAAAAAAAAATTTCCCTTAGTAGGGGGAAAATAAGGGTTCTGACTCACAAAGGAATGCCGCCTTTCCCACGGTCTACATCAAAGAGATGCCGCCGTTCCCACGGTCCAAGATTTTTTCCCACGCTCTCCCCACCACCGCTGGACCACAGCATCCCAAAGGACCGCGAATTTCCGCGAATAAATTTTTTTATTTTTTTTTAATTTGATATTTTTATTTTTTTAATTAAATTGATTTGCATATCCGCGAATATATGCAGCCTTTCGCGAGCCTAAATCACTTTCACTTTCTAATTTCCGCGAATATAATTTTTTATATGCAGCCTTTCGCGAGCCTAGATCACTTTCACTTTCTACTGGACCACAGCATCCGCGACTTTTTCGCTGATCTATGTCAAGATCCGCGACTTTTTCGCGTATCTGGACCACAGCATCCGCGAATATAATTTTTTATTTTTTTATATGCCGCCTTTCGCGAGCTTAGATCACTTTCACTTTCTATCACGTGATGCATTATAGTGTATATATTAAATATATGATCGGGGAGTACCAACCTTGCATGAGTTCAAATTTGTTATAATGTATATTAAATCTATATGATCAGGTTTACCAACCTATGGTGGGGGGGTTCCGACTTGATGCATTATAGTGTATATATTAAATATATGATCAGGGTTACCAACCTTGCATGAGTTCAAATTTGTTGTGTGTTATAATGTATATTAAATCTATATGATCAGGTTTACCAACCTATGTATGGGTTCAAACTTGATATGTGTGTGTGTGTATTATAGTGTATATTAAAATATATGATCAGGGTTACCAATCCTGCATTATTGTGTATGTGTATAGAACAGATCTGCCAACATTTTTCTTCGGTGGGAAATTCAAACTATATTATAGTAAATTGTTAACGACGACTTCGATATCAACTCTCTCTCCCCTCCTCTCTCTTTGTCTCTAGACACAGTTGTCGATCACAATATAAACTCTCTCTCTCTTTATGTCATCAGTTTTACATAAGTGTCGTGCTACTTATTGTAAGTAGCGATACTAAAATGTAAGCACCAGGAAATATATATATTTATCACCTACCTCGTTGCATCCTTTTTTGACACATGACAGTCATTGACCACGATTTAGAAATTAATATATCCCTTATTCAACGATTTGTATGTGTGTACACGAACTTAAATACAGACGATTGTAATTTTAAAAATTCATTTTTTGCATTAAATATATATCGTAAACAATGAAATAATAATATTTCGTCATTGTAAGATTTTAATAAAACAATTATCAGTTTAAATAATAATTTTCATGATTGTAAGATACAACCTACAAATTAGTAAAATGTCTCTCTCACACACATTTCTGATTACTATACAAATAATTGTATGCATATTCGGAGGTTTATAACGAAATAAATTAAAATAAACCATAATTTGTTTTAAATAATTAAATATATATATTTACAACACTGTTGTTACTCTCTCTCTCTCTCTCCTCTCTCTCTCTATCTATTTATCTCTCTGTCCGTCCGTCCGTCCGTCCATCCGTCCGAATGTCTATATCTGTCTGTCTGTCTCTGTCTGTCTGTCTGTCTCTCTCTCTCTCTCTCTCTCTCTCTCTCTCTCTCTCTCTCTCTCTCTCTCTCTCTCTCTCTCTCTCTCTCTCTCTCTCTCTCTCTCTCTCTCTCTCGTTGTCAAACGTTATGTTCAAACCGTTTCTCCTCTCTGCGGTCATTACCGCGCATAATAATTTTCATGATTGTAAGATACAACCTACAAATTAGTAAAATGTCTCTCTCACACACATTTCTGATTACTATACAAATAATTGTATGCATATTCGGAGGTTTATAACGAAATAAACCATAATTTGTTTTAAATAATTAAATATATATATATTTACAACACTGTTGTTACTCTCTCTCTCTCTCTCTCTCTCTCTCTCTCTCTCTCTCTCTCTCTCTCTCTCTCTCTCTCTCTCTCTCTCTCTCTCTCTCTCGCTCTCTCTCTCTCTCTCTCTCTCTCCCTCTCTATCTATTTATCTCTCTGTCCGTCCGACTGTCTATATCTGTCTGTCTGTCTGTCTGTCTGTCTCTCTCTCTCTCTCGTTGTCAAACGTTATGTTCAAACCGTTTCTCCTCTCTGCAGTCATTACCGCGCATGTATATGATTTTAGAAAGTTTATATATGTTCGACAAATATTAACTGTGTACGTACTTACAACACCCGCTCTCTCTCTCTCTCTCTCTCTCTCTCTCTCTCTCTCTCTCTCTCTCTCTCTCTCTCTCGTTGTCAAACGTTATGTTCAAACCGTTTCTCCTCTCTGTGATCATTACCGCGCATGTATATGATTTTAGAAAGTTTATATATATTCGACAAATATTAACTGTGTACGTACTTACAACGCCCGCTCTCTCTCTCATCGTCAAAACGTTGACTTCATTTTTCATTGTATTAAATAATTAACAAATATTAACTATGTGTGCGTGTGTGTTGTCAACTACTTACATGCGCGTTCTCTCTCTTAACATAACGCTTCGTGTGAAGCGTTTTGTAGAGCAGGTTTCAACTGTGGAAGGTTTCATACCGTTTCTCCTCTCTCTCTCTCTCTCTCGCTCACAGACGTCGGAAGCAATTCCTAGTTTATAATGTAATTACCTGTGCGTGTATGTCTCTCTTTACTCGACAAATATTAACGCCCTATCTCTCTCGCAGACGTCGGAAGCAATTCCTAGTTTATAATGTAATTACCTATGTGTGTATGTCTCTCTTTAGCATAAAAAAAAAATCTCCTTGAAATAAGGTATTTTCAAAAGTTTTGTGTACACATATGAAATAATAATAATATTTTTAATAAAACAATTATCAGTTTAAATAATAATTGTCATGATTGTAAGATACAATCTGCAAATTATTCAGCTTCAAATAAGTGATATTTACAATGAAACTATTTTCAAATAAAATGATGTTGGTTCGACAACCTTTTGTTTTTAAGACTATAACAAGAATGAGACAAGGATCAGCTCTCTCTCCCCCTCTCTCTCTCTCTCTCACACACACACACACACACACACACACACACATTTAGTATGAACAGACGTGTCTTTGTTAGTAAAATGTACAATCACATGACTTTATGTGAACTTCAAAGGGTTCAAATGTTTCAAAATAAAAATATATAAAACAAAAAATACAGAATATATGAAATGTATATTACAAATAAAATATATATTACATATTATGAATTTGTGAAGCAATCTTCTTCTTCTTCATTTGGTACTACATTAAGACAGTCCTTGGACTTCACTTTTATGGGGTTTTCATAAACATAAAAATCACTACCACCAATAATTTGTGGTACAATACTTCTATTCAATGGTAACACCTAAGACAAAAATAAAACATGCAATCAGTATTAATAATACAAAATCACTGTTTTATTATTTTAAAATACTGTAATTTTCATCCAAAATATTTAAAACAAAATACAGACTATATGAAATGTATATTAACAATGTATATTTACAAAATAAGTATATTACAACTCAGGAAAGAGTGGTACGTAATTTTCACTCACCCAATCTTTTATAAATTTGCCATAATTTACACCACCAGCATGGGTGGTAATAAACTGTGTGTAAATATTTGTTAACTCTTTTTTTACTTCTGTCTCGCCTTGAGACTGAGAATAGCAATGGCATGTCACGGAACGACGTTGTAATAGTTCTCTATTATGCTCCACTTGAGTGGAGCGTCTTTCTATCCATTCAGCCATATAACTTTCAAAACTGCCTCCAGACATTATACTCGACTAAAACAAAGACATTCACGTTGTTTATCACTTAATATATTATCATGATATTTTCATTATATTATCATTTAAAAATATGTTAGCAGTAACCAGCGAGAAACACATGTTTGTCACAGTATACTTCAAGCGTTAGCCGTACATATCAAATTCTTTCTTTACGTTGTATTTTGTCTAAGCTATGTTAACTTCACACACACGCACGCACGCACACACACACACACACACACACACACACACACACACACACACACACACACACATTGATACATTTGGAAACTGAGTACAGAATAAATCTACAATCACCTAGTCGGTTTGTTGGCAGAAAACAATTATGTGATCAAATAAACATCACCAAAGAACAACGTCCTCCTAAAGATAAATTTACCAGAGCTCAAAACAGTACAAAGTCATACTTTTGGTGAAGAAAATCACGTCATCAACAACAAAAGTTGTTTGTGTTTAAACAGCTACAAACAATAATTAATTTTCTTACACTAGTAAACATTTTGCTGTAATTGTTTCAATTAAAGGAAACATATATATATATTCGTTGAGAAAATCTGTTGTGGCTGGACGAAACATGTGTCTGAATAAATTTTCTCTCTACATAGCAGTTGTAAAAGTAGTCATATACATTATGTGCTATATATACAAAAGGCTTTCAACGTGTTTGTCATTTCAACCAATTTGTACCGTGCTCTAATTATGTAAAAAAAAAAAAAAAATAAATAAAAAAAAATAACTGTACCGCTCCATACAACTGAGAATAAATCCGTACACACACACACATGAACAATTTTACGTTTAAATAAAATCTGTACATACAATAAAATTATGTTTCAGTATTAATGATATAAATATTACTGTTTTATTAATTTAAAATACCGTATAATTGCTTACGACGCACACACTTAGCAACGTTTTTACTTATTTGAATAAGTCATGTATTAACTTCAATAAATAATGCACTTGATAATGTTTAAATATTTCCAACAACTATGTTGATTAGAAGTGCTGTAAGTTCAATAACAATGTTCGCTACGTAACGTATTCAAATCTGTTTACTCACCTCTTAAATGTTGATGCACGCAATTATCGATTTCACAATGAGGTATGAAGGCTAATTGCATTCTTCACGTATATATATTGATGTATCTTACAACGGTAGGGTAGGGGTAGCTTAGCGTGTTGTTTTGAAAGTCATTGTCCGCCGTTGGAAACTTTCAGAAGTTAGCGATACTGAAAGTATTTTCGTGCATTAGTCAAAATTAGGAAAACAATGCAGAGAGAGAGCGAGTGGACACACATGTAAGTAGCTCGATACTCAGTGACAACAACACACACACACACACACACACACACACAGTTAATATTTGTCAAATATATAACAACGAGTGAGAGAGAGAGAGAGGAGGGGTCATCGACCGTGATGGAAAAGCTTTACCTCACTGCTTTAAGAAGTTAGCGATACTGAAAGTATTTTCGGACAAGTTAACACGGCTCTTTTTAAGAAACATTCTATCATTTATTTGATGTCGATACCGGTATTAATTATAGATTACACTTAGTTCCATTCACTTCCATGTGCTTACAAATACTTGTAATTAGTTTCGTTAATAACTAGGCCAAAACATTGTCATTACATGTCAACTCTTCCGTCTGTCTCGTAAATTTTGTGCAGCACTGTTTGAGTCTTATCTTTGTAAATAAAGAGCAACAGCAACAGTGTCGTAATACTCTACTTATTTGAACAAGTCCTGTATTAAATGCACTTGTTAATGTTTTAATGTGAACAATTTTACGTTTAAATAAAATCTGTACATACAATAAAATTATGTTTCAGTATTAATGATATAAATATTACGGTCTTCATATGCTTACTGGACAAAATATAAATATTCGCTGGCAGATAATTTCATAAAAAAATAAGAAACGTAAAAGATATACGCTGACTTTACCGCAACCACGTCTATTTAGATAAACGGCTCGGAAGAAAAAATAATTCTTCACAAAGCAGAACGACAACTACAGTCTCAAATAAATATATTTTAAAAAAGATAAATATACATTAGATGGAAATGGCTTTGCGCACTAAAGTCACCATCTATCTCTTGTTTCTCCGGTCAGTATTGACCTATGCTGCTCCCGCATGGTGGTCGCTTGTCTCGACCACTAACAAGTGTAGGCTGGAAGCTTTCCAGGCCCGTACCCTCAGATCCTTGTCGGGGTCTCCATGGTTTGTGAGAAATAATGTTATTCGTGGAGGCCTTCGAGTTCCCACCCTTGCTGATTTTGTCCGGTAATGAATAGGAATTATATAAATAATCTAAGGATTAATTGATAATAATATACTTATGACGATTAAATTTAAAATATTATTGCGGAAAGTTTTAATGAATAGGAATTGATATAGATAAAATAAATATCAGTTTACGTAATGAGAATGTTTGTTTGCATTGAGTTTGGTTTAGCTAAATAACACAAGGGAGCACATTTCGCAGTTGGCTTTACATACCTCCAGACAACGGTACAAGCCAATTTAGATAGCATAACATGAACTCTGAATCGTCGGCTATATTAGAAATTCCTTCCTTTCAAAGCGTGTAATGAGACCGTTTGAATATCTTATAGCAGTGTCAAGTAACTCAATAAATTGCTTGGAACTACGAAGAAGTTTCAATGCTTACAGAAGTTTATTCAATGTGTACATTCTTTTGGACAGTACAAAACGCTCTGGTTGCTTTATGGAAATATTCATTAAAGTTTTAGAACAAATAAAACTATTTTATCTAGTTTTATTCTAAATTTACTTAAAATTTGATCACAAGAAGAGAGAGAGAGAGAGAGAGAGAGAGAGAGAGAGAGAGAGAGAGAGAGAGAGAGGTAATATTTTTTTTCTAGTGCCTAATCTTTTAAACTAAAAAACGTATTACTTTTACAAATATAGCTTGAACGTAACACATACACACAGACGTTAGGGAGAGACTGCAATGTGTCAGTGTAAAGTCGTGTCAATGACCTCCTGTATTACAATGGTTTAGCATAGTTTCTTACTGAAGGCTTGTACGCTTTAAATTCAGCTATACCTAAAATATATCTTCAATTAGGGTCATTGTACACACACAGTGGAATGCTTTCAGAAATTTGCGACACACACACACACACACACACACACACACACACACACACACACACACACACACACACACACACACACACACACACACACACACACACACACACACACACACACACACACACACAACGATGTTTCTACTTATTTGAACAAGTCCTGTATTAAATGCACTTGTTAATGTTTTAATGTGAACAATTTTACGTTTAAATAAAATCTGTACATACAATAAATTATGTTTCAGTATTAATGATATAAATATTACTGTTTTATTAATTTAAAATACCGTATATATATATATAACCTAGGAACTTCGCAGGTGAAGAAATTAATTTTTATTTTTCATCTGTAACGACATGCGTGTATAATTTTAATTTATTTCACACCTTCGCCACCGCTGCTACCACAGTCGTCAGTAATAAAAAAAGAAGAAGAAGAAAGATCAGTTAGGAAACGCATCAGTACTCGTTCGAAACGATTAACATCAGTCCCAATGGACCACAGCATCCGTAAATTTCCGTGAATAAAAAAAAAAAAAGTTCTACTTACGTTTCATGTTAGGTTAAAAAATACAGTCCACGTACGTTTCACGTTTACGTTAGGTTAAGATGCAGTCTACTTACGTTTCACTGTTAGGTTAAAAATGCAGTCCACGTACGTTTCACGTTTACGTTAGGTTAAGATGCAGTCTACTTACGTTTCACGTTAGGTTAAAAAATGCAGTCCACGTACGTTTTTCGTTTACGTTAGGTTAAAATACAGTCTACTTACGTTTCACTGTTAGGTTAAAAATGCAGTCCACGTACGTTTCACGTTTACGTTAGGTTAAAATGCAGTCTACTTACGTTTCACGTTAGGTTAAAAAATGCAGTCCACTTACGTTTTTCGTTTACGTTAGGTTAAAATACAGTCTACTTACGTTTCACGTTAGGTTAAAATGCAAACACACGCACACACACACACACACACGTGTTAGGTTGCAACCTAACGCGTGTGTATGTTATTTAAATAATAATTTAAATAATATACACGTGTGTGTGTGTGTGCGTGTGTTTGCATTTTAACCTAACGTGAAACGTAAGTAGACTGTATTTTAACCTAACGTAAACGAAAAACGTACGTGGACTGCATTTTTTAACCTAACGTGAAACGTAAGTAGACTGCATCTTAACCTAACGTAAACGTGAAACGTACGTGGTCTGCATTTTTAACCTAACAGTGAAACGTAAGTAGACTGTATTTAACCTAACGTAAACGAAAAACGTACGTGGACTGCATTTTTTAACCTAACGTGAAACGTAAGTAGACTGCATCTTAACCTAACGTAAACGTGAAACGTACGTGGACTGCATTTTTAACCTAACAGTGAAACGTAAGTAGACTGCATCTTAACCTAACGTAAACGTGAAACGTACGTGGACTGTATTTTTTAACCTAACATGAAACGTAAGTAGAACTTTTTTTTTTTTTTTTTTTTTTTTTTTTTTTTTTTTTTTTTTTTTTTTTTTTTCACGGAAATTCACGGAAATTCACGGATGCTGTGGTCCATTGGGACTGATGTTAATCGTTTCGAACGAGTACTGATGCGTTTCCTAACTGATCTTTCTTCTTCTTCTTTTTTTATTACTGACAACTGTGGTAGCAGCGGTGGCGAAGGTGTATAGTGAAATAAATTAAAATTATACACGCATGTCGTTACAGATGAAAAATAAAAATTAATTTCTTCACCTGCGAAGTTCCTAGGTTATATATATATATACGGTATTTTAAATTAATAAAACAGTAATATTTATATCATTAATACTGAAACATAATTTATTGTATGTACAGATTTTATTTAAACGTAAAATTGTTCACTTTAAAACATTAACAAGTGCATTTAATACAGGACTTGTTCAAATAAGTAGAAACATCGTTGTGTATGTGTGTGTGTGTGTGTGTATGTGTGTGTGTGTGTGTGTGTGTGTGTCGCAAATTTCTGAAAGCATTCCACTGTGTGTGTACAATGACCCTAATTGAAGATATATTTTAGGTATAGCTGAATTTAAAGCGTACAAGCCTTCAGTAAGAAACTATGCTAAACCATTGTAATACAGGAGGTCATTGACACGACTTTACACTGACACATTGCAGTCTCTCCCTAACGTCTGTGTGTATGTGTTACGTTCAAGCTATATTTGTAAAAGTAATACGTTTTTTAGTTTAAAAGATTAGGCACTAGAAAAAAAATATTACCTCTCTCTCTCTCTCTCTCTCTCTCTCTCTCTCTCTCTCTCTCTCTTCTTGTGATCAAATTTTAAGTAAATTTAGAATAAAACTAGATAAAATAGTTTTATTTGTTCTAAAACTTTAATGAATATTTCCATAAAGCAACCAGAGCGTTTTGTACTGTCCAAAAGAATGTACACATTGAATAAACTTCTGTAAGCATTGAAACTTCTTCGTAGTTCCAAGCAATTTATTGAGTTACTTGACACTGCTATAAGATATTCAAACGGTCTCATTACACGCTTTGAAAGGAAGGAATTTCTAATATAGCCGACGATTCAGAGTTCATGTTATGCTATCTAAATTGGCTTGTACCGTTGTCTGGAGGTATGTAAAGCCAACTGCGAAATGTGCTCCCTTGTGTTATTTAGCTAAACCAAACTCAATGCAAACAAACATTCTCATTACGTAAACTGATATTTATTTTATCTATATCAATTCCTATTCATTAAAACTTTCCGCAATAATATTTTAAATTTAATCGTCATAAGTATATTATTATCAATTAATCCTTAGATTATTTATATAATTCCTATTCATTACCGGACAAAATCAGCAAGGGTGGGAACTCGAAGGCCTCCACGAATAACATTATTTCTCACAAACCATGGAGACCCCGACAAGGATCTGAGGGTACGGGCCTGGAAAGCTTCCAGCCTACACTTGTTAGTGGTCGAGACAAGCGACCACCATGCGGGAGCAGCATAGGTCAATACTGACCGGAGAAACAAGAGATAGATGGTGACTTTAGTGCGCAAAGCCATTTCCATCTAATGTATATTTATCTTTTTTAAAATATATTTATTTGAGACTGTAGTTGTCGTTCTGCTTTGTGAAGAATTATTTTTTCTTCCGAGCCGTTTATCTAAATAGACGTGGTTGCGGTAAAGTCAGCGTATATCTTTTACGTTTCTTATTTTTTTATGAAATTATCTGCCAGCGAATATTTATATTTTGTCCAGTAAGCATATGAAGACCGTAATATTTATATCATTAATACTGAAACATAATTTTATTGTATGTACAGATTTTATTTAAACGTAAAATTGTTCACATTAAAACATTAACAAGTGCATTTAATACAGGACTTGTTCAAATAAGTAGAGTATTACGACACTGTTGCTGTTGCTCTTTATTTACAAAGATAAGACTCAAACAGTGCTGCACAAAATTTACGAGACAGACGGAAGAGTTGACATGTAATGACAATGTTTTGGCCTAGTTATTAACGAAACTAATTACAAGTATTTGTAAGCACATGGAAGTGAATGGAACTAAGTGTAATCTATAATTAATACCGGTATCGACATCAAATAAATGATAGAATGTTTCTTAAAAAGAGCCGTGTTAACTTGTCCGAAAATACTTTCAGTATCGCTAACTTCTTAAAGCAGTGAGGTAAAGCTTTTCCATCACGGTCGATGACCCCTCCTCTCTCTCTCTCTCACTCGTTGTTATATATTTGACAAATATTAACTGTGTGTGTGTGTGTGTGTGTGTGTGTGTGTTGTTGTCACTGAGTATCGAGCTACTTACATGTGTGTCCACTCGCTCTCTCTCTGCATTGTTTTCCTAATTTTGACTAATGCACGAAAATACTTTCAGTATCGCTAACTTCTGAAAGTTTCCAACGGCGGACAATGACTTTCAAAACAACACGCTAAGCTACCCCTACCCTACCGTTGTAAGATACATCAATATATATACGTGAAGAATGCAATTAGCCTTCATACCTCATTGTGAAATCGATAATTGCGTGCATCAACATTTAAGAGGTGAGTAAACAGATTTGAATACGTTACGTAGCGAACATTGTTATTGAACTTACAGCACTTCTAATCAACATAGTTGTTGGAAATATTTAAACATTATCAAGTGCATTATTTATTGAAGTTAATACATGACTTGTTCAAATAAGTAAAAACGTTGCTAAGTGTGTGCGTCGTAAGCAATTATACGGTATTTTAAATTAATAAAACAGTAATATTTATATCATTAATACTGAAACATAATTTTATTGTATGTACAGATTTTATTTAAACGTAAAATTGTTCATGTGTGTGTGTGTACGGATTTATTCTCAGTTGTATGGAGCGGTACAGTTATTTTTTTTTATTTATTTATTTTTTTTTTTACATAATTAGAGCACGGTACAAATTGGTTGAAATGACAAACACGTTGAAAGCCTTTTGTATATATAGCACATAATGTATATGACTACTTTTACAACTGCTATCTAGAGAGAAAATTTATTCAGACACATGTTTCGTTCAGCCACAACAGATTTTCTCAACGAATATATATATATGTTTCCTTTAATTGAAACAATTACAGCAAAATGTTTACTAGTGTAAGAAAATTAATTATTGTTTGTAGCTGTTTAAACACAAACAACTTTTGTTGTTGATGACGTGATTTTCTTCACCAAAAGTATGACTTTGTACTGTTTTGAGCTCTGGTAAATTTATCTTTAGGAGGACGTTGTTCTCTGGTGATGTTTATTTGATCACATAATTGTTTTCTGCCAACAAACCGACTAGGTGATTGTAGATTTATTCTGTACTCAGTTTCCAAATGTATCAATGTGTGTGTGTGTGTGTGTGTGTGTGTGTGCGTGCGTGCGTGTGTGTGAAGTTAACATAGCTTAGACAAAATACAACGTAAAGAAAGAATTTGATATGTACGGCTAACGCTTGAAGTATACTGTGACAAACATGTGTTTCTCGCTGGTTACAGCTAACATATTTTTAAATGATAATATAATGAAAATATCATGATAATATATTAAGTGATAAACAACGTGAATGTCTTTGTTTTAGTCGAGTATAATGTCTGGAGGCAGTTTTGAAAGTTATATGGCTGAATGGATAGAAAGACGCTCCACTCAAGTGGAGCATAATAGAGAACTATTACAACGTCGTTCCGTGACATGCCATTGCTATTCTCAGTCTCAAGGCGAGACAGAAGTAAAAAAAGAGTTAACAAATATTTACACACAGTTTATTACCACCCATGCTGGTGGTGTAAATTATGGCAAATTTATAAAAGATTGGGTGAGTGAAAATTACGTACCACTCTTTCCTGAGTTGTAATATACTTATTTTGTAAATATACATTGTTAATATACATTTCATATAGTCTGTATTTTGTTTTAAATATTTTGGATGAAAATTACAGTATTTTAAAATAATAAAACAGTGATTTTGTATTATTAATACTGATTGCATGTTTTATTTTTGTCTTAGGTGTTACCATTGAATAGAAGTATTGTACCACAAATTATTGGTGGTAGTGATTTTTATGTTTATGAAAACCCCATAAAAGTGAAGTCCAAGGACTGTCTTAATGTAGTACCAAATGAAGAAGAAGAAGATTGCTTCACAAATTCATAATATGTAATATATATTTTATTTGTAATATACATTTCATATATTCTGTATTTTTTGTTTTATATATTTTTATTTTGAAACATTTGAACCCTTTGAAGTTCACATAAAGTCATGTGATTGTACATTTTACTAACAAAGACACGTCTGTTCATACTAAATGTGTGTGTGTGTGTGTGTGTGTGTGTGTGTGTGAGAGAGAGAGAGAGGGGGAGAGAGAGCTGATCCTTGTCTCATTCTTGTTATAGTCTTAAAAACAAAAGGTTGTCGAACCAACATCATTTTATTTGAAAATAGTTTCATTGTAAATATCACTTATTTGAAGCTGAATAATTTGCAGATTGTATCTTACAATCATGACAATTATTATTTAAACTGATAATTGTTTTATTAAAAATATTATTATTATTTCATATGTGTACACAAAACTTTTGAAAATACCTTATTTCAAGGAGATTTTTTTTTTATGCTAAAGAGAGACATACACACATAGGTAATTACATTATAAACTAGGAATTGGCTTCCGACGTCTGCGAGAGAGAGAGGGCGTTAATATTTGTCGAGTAAAGAGAGACATACACGCACAGGTAATTACATTATAAACTAGGAATTGGTTCCGACGTCTGCGAGCGAGAGAGAGAGAGAGAGGAGAAACGGTATGAAACCTTCCACAGTTGAAACCTGCTCTACAAAACGCTTCACACGAAGCGTTATGTTAAGAGAGAGAACGCGCATGTAAGTAGTTGACAACACACACGCACACATAGTTAATATTTGTTAATTATTTAATACAATGAAAAATGAAGTCAACGTTTTGACGATGAGAGAGAGAGCGGGCGTTGTAAGTACGTACACAGTTAATATTTGTCGAATATATATAAACTTTCTAAAATCATATACATGCGCGGTAATGATCACAGAGAGGAGAAACGGTTTGAACATAACGTTTGACAACGAGAGAGAGAGAGAGAGAGAGAGAGAGAGAGAGAGAGAGAGAGAGAGAGAGAGAGAGAGAGAGAGAGAGAGAGACAGACAGAGAAAGACAGACAGACAGATATAGACAGTCGTACGGACGGACGGACAGAGAGATAAATAGAGAGAGAGAGAGAGAGAGAGCGGGTGTTGTAAGTACGTACACAGTAAATATTTGTCGAACATATATAAACTTTCTAAAATCATATACATGCGCGGTAATGACTGCAGAGAGGAGAAACCGTTTGAACATAACGTTTGACAACGAGAGAGAGAGAGAGAGAGAGAGACAGACAGACAGACAGACAGATATAGACAGTCGGACGGACAGAGAGATAAATAGATAGAGAGAGAGAGGAGAGAGAGAGAGAGAGAGAGAGAGAGAGAGAGAGAGAGAGAGTAACAACAGTGTTGTAAATATATATATATTTAATTATTTAAAACAAATTATGGTTTATGTCGTTATAATCCTCCGAATATGCATACAATTATTTGTATAGTAATCAGAAATGTGTGTGAGAGAGACATTTTACTAATTTGTAGGTTGTATCTTACAATCATGAAAATTATTATGCGCGGTAATGACCGCAGAGAGGAGAAACGGTTTGAACATAACGTTTGACAACGAGAGAGAGAGAGAGAGAGAGAGAGAGAGAGAGAGAGAGAGAGAGAGAGAGAGAGAGAGAGAGAGAGAGAGAGACAGACAGACAGAGACAGACAGACAGATATAGACAGTCGGACGGATGGACGGACGGACGGACGGACAGAGAGATAAATAGATAGAGAGAGAGAGGAGAGAGAGAGAGAGAGTAACAACAGTGTTGTAAATATATATATTTATTTATTTAAAACAAATTATGGTTTATTTTAATTTATTTCGTTATAAACCTCCGAATATGCATACAATTATTTGTATAGTAATCAGAAATGTGTGTGAGAGAGACATTTTACTAATTTGTAGGTTGTATCTTACAATCATGAAAATTATTATTTAAACTGATAATTGTTTTATTAAAATCTTACAATGACGAAATATTATTATTTCATTGTTTACGATATATATTTAATGCAAAAAATGAATTTTTAAAATTACAATCGTCTGTATTTAAGTTCGTGTACACACATACAAATCGTTGAATAAGGGATATATTAATTTCTAAATCGTGGTCAATGACTGTCATGTGTCAAAAAAGGATGCAACGAGGTAGGTGATAAATATATATATTTCCTGGTGCTTACATTTTAGTATCGCTACTTACAATAAGTAGCACGACACTTATGTAAAACTGATGACATAAAGAGAGAGAGAGTTTATATTGTGATCGACAACTGTGTCTAGAGACAAAGAGAGAGGAGGGGAGAGAGAGTTGATATCGAAGTCGTCGTTAACAATTTACTATAATATAGTTTGAATTTCCCACCGAAGAAAAATGTTGGCAGATCTGTTCTATACACATACACAATAATGCAGGATTGGTAACCCTGATCATATATTTTAATATACACTATAATACACACACACACATATCAAGTTTGAACCCATACATAGGTTGGTAAACCTGATCATATAGATTTAATATACATTATAACACACAACAAATTTGAACTCATGCAAGGTTGGTAACCCTGATCATATATTTAATATATACACTATAATGCATCAAGTCGGAACCCCCCCACCATAGGTTGGTAAACCTGATCATATAGATTTAATATACATTATAACACACAACAAATTTGAACTCATGCAAGGTTGGTAACCCTGATCATATATTTAATATATACACTATAATGCATCAAGTCGGAACCCCCCCCACCATAGGTTGGTAAACCTGATCATATAGATTTAATATACATTATAACAAATTTGAACTCATGCAAGGTTGGTACTCCCCGATCATATATTTAATATATACACTATAATGCATCAAGTGATAGAAAGTGAAAGTGATCTAAGCTCGCGAAAGGCGGCATATAAAAAAATAAAAAATTATATTCGCGGATGCTGTGGTCCAGATACGCGAAAAAGTCGCGGATCTTGACATAGATCAGCGAAAAAGTCGCGGATGCTGTGGTCCAGTAGAAAGTGAAAGTGATCTAGGCTCGCGAAAGGCTGCATATAAAAAATTATATTCGCGGAAATTAGAAAGTGAAAGTGATTTAGGCTCGCGAAAGGCTGCATATATTTGCGGATATGCAAATCAATTTAATTAAAAAAATAAAAATATCAAATTAAAAAAAAATAAAAAAATTTATTCGCGGAAATTCGCGGTCCTTTGGGATGCTGTGGTCCAGCGGTGGTGGGGAGAGCGTGGGAAAAAATCTTGGACCGTGGGAACGGCGGCATCTCTTTGATGTAGACCGTGGGAAAGGCGGCATTCCTTTGTGAGTCAGAACCCTTATTTTCCCCCTACTTCCCTTGATAAAAAAAACCGTTGCTGATAAACTACCCGTTTCCCTCAACCGATCTTCACCAAAAACAATAGGTCGTGAGTACTCTACAAATCAGGGCTGTATGCAAAACATTATTTGATTCTGTTTGAATTTACGGCTGTTATCGTTTGCCATAGGAAAAAATCTACACACACACACACACACACACACACACTTTTCGAAAAACGACTTTTTTCATGTTTTGAGTGTAGTACAATCAGAATCTGCAATAATCTCGAACACGATTTTTTTTGCCATCACCATACTTCCATTTCCTTAAGGAATATGGAAGTAAAATAAAATAATTTTGTTGCCAGGCAATAAAATTATAATTTTTTCATTTTAATGTAAATCTGTACATAGTATAAAGTAAAGTCGGTCCGTTTTCTCTCTGTGTTTGAAATCGCTAATCTCAGGAAGTACTGAACGGATTTTATTCAAGTTTTCGCCAATAGATAGAGTGTCTATCGAGGAACATTTATGTGTATAATTAATACATATATGTTGTACATTAGCTGAGCTATCACGGTTTATGTCAAGTAAGTGGTATAGTTTACATCTTATATATAAAAATGAATGTTTCTTTGTTTGTCCCGTATGCGTTCCTATACCATTCATCCGATTGCGATGAAACTTGTGCGGTGAGTTGTTGTGCGCACGTCCGCGAAGGTTTCTTCCACATCTCCTCCTAAACCACTGTACCGATTTCAACCAAACTTGGCACAAATATTTTACGCAACGGGAGAACCAACATAGGATAGGTGTTTTTTCGATGGGGTCCTTTTGGGGGTTCTTTGGGGTCTTCCACATCGCCTCCTAAACCACTGGACCGATTTCAACCAAACTTGGCACAAATATTTTACGCAAAGGGAGAACCAACATAGGACAAGTGTTTTTTCCGATACGATCCTTTGGGGGGTCCTTTGGGGTCTTCCACGTCTCCACCTAAACCATTGGACCGATTTCAACCAAACTTGGCACAAATATTTTACGCAACGGGAGAACCAACATAGGACAGGTGTTTTTTTCGATACGATCCTCTTGGGGGTCCTTTGCGGTCTTAAAAAACTATTAGATCTGGTTACTATGGCAACCCAATAGAATAAATTCTGTTCTAAATATATTATCGCATTAAATTGAAGACCACGCGAACGAAGTTGTGGGCAACAGCTATTTATTTTTAAGAAGCCTACTTTAATTAAACTTTATTAATTAAACTAACATTTTCATTACGTACAACGTGAAACTCCGTAGCGAAGCACGGGTATTCTGCTAGTCATGTATAAGAGAAAATATATCGTGCGTGGCAGGCAAGCATATCTCAGTTATGTACTGTTTACGTTTCCATTTTATTAATTATTATCACTACCGCAATAAAAAGGCAGGGAAGACACACACACACACACACACACACACACACACACACACACACACACACACACACACACACACACACACACACACACACACACACACACACACACACACACACACACACACACACACACACACACACACACACACACACACACACACACACACACACACACACACACACACACACACACACACACACACACACACACACACACACACACACACACACACACACACACACACACACACACACACACACACACACACACACACACACACACACACACACACACACACACACACACACACACACACACACACACACACACACACACACACACACACACACACACACACACACACACACACACGCACGCACGCACACACAATTCGCGATATTTCTGGCCTCATTCATGTTTATTTTCTTACATTTGCACGGTTTTTAAATGGAAAGTGCCGAACCCATACCAACATAACGCATGCAAGCCGAAAACGTGTCCAGCGTGGATAGCGATTTGCTTCCTGTGGATCGCTGGGCAGTGTAACTGCACGTGTTTACAGAGGAAAGATTCATAGACAGACTTTTCGTCTTTAGGGAATGAACCCTCTGCAAGATGCTGAGGGTCCATGAGTGACTTCGGAGCGCTCCTTCTTTTCCGCGTGTTTGTTCTGTGAAACGTACACTGTAGATTCGCAGATATATTCTAAGCAACGCTCAATAGGAAATGTTGAAAATTTTTGTCCACGGTGAACCCTCATACACTCTAAACCTGCTCTGATGTTTTAATTACGGACATCATAATATTAAAACTTTGGAAACTTGAGCACTACTTAATGGAGATCAATCATTAACTTATACAAGCCATTAATTTTATGCATATTTTTTATATATATGTGTACAACGTTATCGGCAACAAAGAAGTAGTTTTTGTTAAAATTCCTTCCCGGGATATTTGGCCGTAGTCCAATGTTTCCTACAAAACCAGACGTTTCGGCAATGCCATTGACTTCGATCATCAGTGAAAATCGAGTGCGATAACGTGAGGTGGTATATGTTAGTGACCACAGTACTGTGGTTAAGGCTGAAGCAGTAAGTAGAAAGAAGTAGTTTCTATGGTAATATTTCATTTCGAAAATGATTTTAAAAATAAATCTTAGAATATGGAAGTCATGTATGGTTCTCCATTCCGATATTTTTTCTGGGAAGGCGTCACTTAATATTTAAGACTAGGCACGTGGCCTAGATGGAAATAAAATGTGCTGAGCCCATAGTGACAGGTCTTGCAAGAAAACACTTGATCAACAATAACAAGATTTTATTTATGCATCTTGAATTTTAAACTATTGCTTATACAATCATCTTTGGTTTGAGTTTTCCTTAATTCCTAACATCAATTCAAAAATTCTAGTATGTCTTTAAAGCCATATGGTGGTTTAATTACAACAAGAACATTTCAAAGTATCTCCAACAATTAAATAATGACATGCCAACCTACTGAATTTATTATATTTATTATAAACTTGTATTTCTGTATTTTACTTTCAAAAGAATTGTGTTTATTGCATTAGTAAAGCATGAACCATTCATTAACATACGATAATTATAAGTATCTGGAGCTGACACTTCATGATCATTAAATAATACGATAATAATTAAATTAATAATTAATAATTAAATTCAAAGAAATCTATTTACCTAAGTGTGTTGCAGTACTTTCATCTACCTGTTCCCCAGCACTAGGATTAATCGCATTAAACTCGAAACCAGTGATCACAGTAAAGCGAGGTTGAAGTTTGTTAATTAAATATTAAAATATGTAGTATATATGTTGTTAATTAAATATTAAAATATGTCGCTACATTTTTGTTTTAAGTTAATTAAATATAAGAATATATTATAGCCCTATTATAAATTGAATAGTCAAGCTGAACCGAAAAATATATAACTAAATCAACAGGAGTTTTAAATTTAGAATATAAGAAACAAAATTCGAACGTGCAGGATCACAAGTCATATGACAGGCAGATGCAAGTACTCTCCGGGTATTACATTTTCTTAAGGTCTGGATTTTGTCAATAAATGAATTTTAAATTGGTTTTCTCTTTTGCAGTAATAGAGTTAAGTATTTATATTAACGTAACCCTTCACTTTATGCAAATTGAATACACGACTACTTATAAGTTATTCATAACACAGCCATCACTGTCCACACTTTAGCATGTCTTCACAAAACATGTTCAGTAATGTTAACTCTGAAGCATGAGTCTATTTTCTAGAAATAGGTTTCTGCGTGTGTGTTACCCGATAACCTGAGGAGTATTTCGTGTTTGAAGTTATAAAATAAATTGAAAGTTCCCACCTGATCTTTCGGATTGCACTAAGAATGTTCCTGCATTTTCGGTGGGGTGAGAAGAGCGATGTCGGATGGCGTGACGGCGTTAAGGCTTCTTACGCAGGCTCTGCGGATGGGCGAAGATGTAGAGTGCCCATCATGTCGACCCCTTTCCTCCCGACTAAAGCGGGGAAACCTGAAGCTCTTTATCGAATTATCTAGTCATAGTGGTGTCACACGTTACACCGTCACAATCCAAACCGCACCAAGTTGAAAGAGAAAAGAGAGCGAAGAAGACGCTGCGCGAACTTATAAAAACTCAAACATTGCTGTCTAAATCTCGTTGTCAAGCAGACGCCACTGCCAGCCGAATGACGTCACCAATCAAGGTCGCAGCGGACGACTGAAACTCGATATCGAAAACGGGCATCGTAACATGCGGCGATAATGCACCGAACGCACGGAAAATACAATTAAACTGGCCGTGGTGTTTACCTTTCAATATAACCACGGCACAATATATGTATTGCTGTACAGTAACACGTAACGTTTTAAAAAAATTCAAGTTTTTGGATTTTCGCCAAAATTCGGCTTTTTATTAAATATCTCAATAACGATGCGTTTTATCGAAAAATTGTTAGGCACCAAAAATAAATTATACAGAAAAACAAAACTTTTACCTTTTGTTTCATACCTTTATGACTGAAACTCGATGAGTTAAAGCAGTTTAAATTTGTATTTTGCCGACATCGTGCAAACCATTGTTGACTTCTAGGCGAAATATCTAGTGTACAGTAGGTTTTTTTACTATAGTGCTCTATAATTGTAGCTCTTTAAATTTCCTACAAAATCCATTTGTCTAAAAAGTTTTTCTTATATGTAGACCGTGTTATGACCAAAAATGTAAACGCGCTCCAACAGTTAGATTTTGTTATCGTACGTTATATGTTCGGGTGCGGTCCTGAGAGCCTATTAATTTATACTAAACTAAATTTTTTTTCAAACTGACAATAGAATGAAGTATTATTATTATTTTTTTAACGTCTATTGTAAACAAAACAATATCTGTTGCAATTTGTCACTGTCTGTGCTGCTGGTTCGTTATATCAATCGAATATTTAATTTAATAAAATAATATAATGGTTATGGTTCAATTTTTATTTGATTAAATTTAATAAGTATGAATGAAATATATATTTTTTTTGGACTGAATTTTGAATGTACCCAATTTCAGGACTACGAAGTACATCATCGCGTTGTTTCATGTTTTCAACCCTTTAGGGGTAGGTTTCAACCCTTTCAAGTCTAACCTTTGCGTCGGATGTATTACTTGACGTCAAAATAGTAATCAGCACTCCCAAAAACCTCTAGGTACCCAATTTCAGGACTTCAAAGTACATCCTAGCGTTGTTTCATATTTTCAACCCTTAGGGGTGGTTTTGAACCCTTTCAAGTCGAACCCTTGCGTCGGATGTATTCCTTGACGTCAAAATCGTAATCAGCACCCCCAAAAATCTATAGGCACTAACGTTCGAGGCATTGACCGGCATTCTCGCGAAGTTTAATAATTACACCTCTTTTAAAAACTACGCTTTGCGTCGAATATAATTTTGGACGTCAGAATCGTAATCAGCACCCTCAAAAACCTATAAGTACCTAATTTCAGGGCTTTGAAATGGATCCTCGCGTCGTTTCATATTTTCAACCCTTTAGGGGTAGTTTACAACCCTTTAGGGGTGAGAACGGGCCAACATTTTTCCTTAACTTTTTTATAGAACCTTTTAGAAGGCGATAGCAAAAGGAATCAAAGAAATGACATGGGTACTAACTCAAAATCGGCAGATAGACCCTTTGTCATGCCTCACGTAATAGACTAATATTTGCAAGTAACTTGTAAATGAAGCATGCTATTAACGTAAAACTTAAACTAAAATAATTAAATTAAGTTTCTCTAAATTATTAGCAATGATGGATGATTGGAAAAACAATATTTTCCTGAGTACCTAAATTACAATGTGGGAACCTGAAGCTTAGATACTAGTGTTTCGACCAGGCAAAAGTGGAAAGGAGCGGTTGGGTTACTGCTAGTGAAGCTCCGCTTCCAACACGTTTACGATGGCGATACGTATAAGACGTAATTTCAAAACTATTGCCTAGCTCGGGTTCCCTGTATGCAACAGCCTCAAAGACTGACGCGTCTCTAACACATGCCACCTTAATTATTGCCTCCACTTACTCTGACCTCATTAGGAATCATTTAAATTGCAGTAAGTTTTGTACCGCCAACCTCGTTACTACTCAGTATTACGTTTATATCACTACAACTTTAAGAAAACATCAATGTTTCATAAATGAATGTAACATTAAACACTAACATGAATATTTATTACAATTCATTTTACATAGTCACAATAAAAATCTATATACAATGTGTTCTTCGCATAGATATGCGAACACATGTTCTATCACACGTTTACGTATTTTGAGTTTATATATATACTAGCAAAATACCCGTGCTTCGCTACGGAGTTTCACGTTGTACGTAATTGTACAATTATTGCTCGCTTAATAGTATAGCATTAGATAGATTGTACAAATTCTCAACTCTTAGTTTGTTTATTTACATTCATAGCAACAGCTATTTACTATTTAATTCGAGAAAATCGTTACAGCCGTCTCCGAGAAAAAAAGGACATACATTTATTAATTAATTGAACTTCGAAATTTTCTCGACTATAAGAACCTGCAAACAACGAAGTTTTTTTCAATTTAAAACAATGATTAAAAACTCAGGACTAAATGTATTCGGGGTTTCCAGTAAACTGAGATGTCAACCACTTACAGTGGATAAATTTCAGTATTTGGTTTTTTGCCCCTTAGGAGTGAAAGTTTGTAAAACAGTTTCTTAGTGAGCACCTAAGACCTATGATGAAGCTATGTTCAAAGTTTCATTGATATCCATTCAGTGGTTTCAGAGATATCGTGAAACCAGAAGGTTTCAGAGGTATCGTTCCGGGGAAGGCCCGTCGGACGACTCCCGCGCTATTTCCTACGCGGGAGACTTCCACCGATGCTATGGTAACCAGAATCTATTCTATTGGGTTGCCATAGTAACCAGATCTAATAGTTTTTAAGACCCAAAGGACCCCCCACAGGATCGTATCGAAAAAAACACCTGTCCTATGTTGGTTCTCCCGTTGCGTAAAATATTTGTGCCAAGTTTGGTTGAAATCGGTCCAGTGGTTTAGGTGGAGATGTGGAAGACCCCAAAGGACCCCATCGAAGAAAACACCTATCCTATGTTGGTTCTCCCGTTGCGTAAAATATTTGTGCCAAGGTTGGTTGAAATCGGTCCAGTTATTTAGGAGGACATGTGGAAGACCCCCAAACGACCCCCAAAGGACCCCATCGAAGAAAACACCTATCCTATGTTGGTTCTCCCGTTGCGTAAAATATTTGTGCCAAGGTTGGTTGAAATCGGTCCAGTGGTTTAGGAGGAGATGTAGAAGACCCCAAAGAACCCCCCAAAGGACCCCATCGAAAAAAGCACCTCTCCTATGTTGGTTCTCCCGTCGCGTAAAATATTTGTGCCAAGTTTGGTTGAAATCGGTCCAGTGGTTTAGGAAGAGATGTGGAACATACATACATAGATACATACATAAAATGGGGAGGGGGGTTTGCCCCTTAGGAGTGAAAGTTTTTAAAACCGTTTCTTAGTGAGCATCTAAGACCTATGATGAAGCTATGTTCAAAGTTTCATTGATATCCATTCAGTAGTTTTTGCTCTACGTTGATACTATGTCAGTCAGTCAGGCAAACTTTCCCCCTTTAAAGGTCGAATTTCCAAAAATCCCTTCTTAGTGGATACCTACATCACATAAGGAACCTACATGCCAAATTTCAAGTTTCTAGGTGTTATAGTTTCGGAGATTTCGTGATGAATCAGTGAGTCAGTCAGTGAGTCAGTGGTATTTCTCTTATATATATACTAGCAAAATACCCGTGCTTCGCTACGGAGTTTCACGTTGTACGTAATTGTACAATTATTGCTCGCTTAATAGTATAGCATTAGATAGATTGTACAAATTCTCAACTCTTAGTTTGTTTATTTACATTCATAGCAACAACTATTTATTATTTATTTCGAGAAAATCGTTAGAGCCGTTTCCGAGAAAAAAAGGACATATATTTATTAATTAATTGAACTTCGAAATTTTCTCGACTGTAAGAACCTGCAAACAACGAAGTTTTTCAATTTAAAACAATGATTAAAAACTCAGAACTAAATGTATTCGGGGTTTCTAATAAACTGAGATGTCAACCACTTCATTTACAAAGTATGCAATTCCCGCGATAAATTTCATTATTTGGTTTTTTGCCCCTTAGGAGTGAAAGTTTTTAAAACCGTTTCTTAGTGAGCACCTAAGACCTATGATGAAGCTACGTTCAAAGTTTCATTGATATCCATTCAGTGGTTTCAGAGATATCGTGATCAGTGAGTCAGTCAGTGGTATTTGGCTTATATAGATATCTATATCTAGTCGATTTACCCAGCGTTGCTCGGGTTCATAATTTATTCATAGGCTCATAGGCACCTATTCTTGTTCTAACGTTATATTACTTGTATATTGTATAATCTTCCTTATATTGTTACGTTCGCATTCTCACTGGAGGAATACTCTGTAGCGCACCTGTTTAAGAACATGTCATAAACTGTATTCTTATATCTGGAGAAGAATTCTGTTGCGCGTGATGCTCCTGCTCAATTTCTAACTCTGGGAGAGGGCGAACAGCTAAATTAGTTTTCAATAAAATGTCTACAGTACTTGCACGCGCTGCGTATTTACTGTCTTTTATAATTCATTGTGTTAATGTTGAAATAAGGCATTTGTTAAATTAGTGTCTCCTAAACTTATTCTAACAATACAATACCTCTATAGATTTCAGCTTATCAATTTTTAAATTCAAACTGAAGCAAGTGCATTTATATTGTCTGAACACTATGATCTGAATACATTTGCTACAAAACTTTGTTTTTTGTACTCGCTTATAACTTACTTCGATCTTAACTTATCCACTTTTAAATTCAAATTGAAACAACTCTGAATTCACACACTATTAAGAAGTTTCTTAAGATGCATACACCACCTTTGATATCATAACCTATATCTTTATTTATAAGAACCGTGGACTCTGGCCCCGCCGTCTTTCGCGGGATCCGACCTATGACTCCCGGGGTTCCGTGGATGAACTCCGGGGAAGGCCCGTCGGACGACTCCCGCGCTATTTCCTACGCGGGAGACTTCCACCGATGCTATGGTAAACAGAATCTATTCTATTGGGTTGCCATAGTAACCAGATCTAATAGTTTTTAAGACCCAAAGGACCCCCCAAAGGATCGTATCGAAAAAACACTTGTCCTATGTTGGTTCTCCCGTTGCGTAAAATATTTGTGCCAAGTTTGGTTGAAATCGGTCCAGTGGTTTAGGAGGAGATGTGGAAGACCCCAAAGGACCCCATCTAAGAAAACACCTATCCTATGTTGGTTCTCCCGTTGCGTAAAATATTTGTGCCAAGTTTGGTTGAAATCGGTCCAGTGGTTTAGGAGGAGATGTGGAAGACCTCAAAGAACCCCAAAGGACCCCATCGAAAAAACACCTATCCTATGTTGGTTCTCCCGTCGCGTAAAATATTTGTGCCAAGGTTGGTTGAAATCGGTCCAGTTATTTAGGAGGACATGTGGAAGACCCCAAAGAACCCCCAAAGGACCCCATCGAAAAAACACCTATCCTATGTTGGTTCTCCCGTTGCGTAAAATATTTGTGCCAAGTTTGGTTGAAATCGGTCCAGTGGTTTAGGAGGAGATGTGGAACATACATACATAGATACAAACATACAATAGGGGGGGGCTTTGCCCCTTAGGAGTGAAAGTTTTTAAAACCGTTTCTTAGTGAGCACCTAAGACCTATGATGAACCTATGTTCAAAGTTTCATTGATATCCATTCAGTAGTTTTTGCTCTACGTTGATTCTATGTCAGTTAGTCAGGCAAACTTTCCCCCCTTTTTCCCCCTTTAAAGGTCGAATTTCCAAAAATCCCTTCTTAGTGGATACCTACATCACATAAGGAACCTACATGCCAAATTTCAAGTTTCTAGGTGTTATAGTTTCGGAGATTTCGTGATGAATCAGTGAGTCAGTGAGTCAGTGGTATTTCTCTTTTATATATATAGATATATATATATATATAATATTGAATATTTATAATGAATTTACCTCAAGATATGTTTTCCTTGTTAGGAACATGTTTCGGGAAGCATTGTGTTCCCATCTTCAGCCTTCCTGATTTTGAGTCTAGTGAAGTATTTGTGTGTTGGTTGGTGTTATTGTGGTTTCCTGTTGGCCTCTGGTACTTTAAATTGGTATTATTGTGTGTGATTGAGGTGTCTGTATTAGTATTTTGTGTATTTTCTATGTTGAGTGCTTTGAAATTTGTGTCATGTTTTATATTGATTTGTATTTGTTTAGGTATTAGTTTGTTTTGTGTTTTATGTTTGTATATTTGTAAATTTTCCCAAATGTTCATTATGGTGCCTTTGTGTGGTATGTGTTTTATTAGTGTCATGTTGGTTATGTCTGGGAATTCATAGCAACACCTTTGTGTAATAAATTGTATGTCAAACTATATGTGAGACACATCCTGTAAATAAACATATAGTATTAGGAATTAGTAGCATTGCAATCACCTATAATTTTATTTTCCTCTCAGAATTTTTTTAATTGAATTTATTATTTGTTTTTAAGTTTATTTTTATACCTAAATTTTATTCGTAATTGCCTGAAATGTTTATACTGCTAAAACTAATTTACATTCTCGACTAAATATCACAGATGATGGATATAGAAGAAATCTGCAGAAATCTATATGTTTATATAGAAAAAAGTATTTTAGTCATTTCTACTTGCAGAGAAGTAATGAAAGTATTGAGGAAGACGAACTAGCAAAGTGTTGATTTACTGACAATTCTGTATAAACACAGTAAATTATGCAAATGCAACACAAAGCCGCTCTCACACACCACACATGCCAGCGCCGTGTTCGATCATTCCATTTGTACGCCCGCTGAACACAAAACACTACAGTACCAACAATGTGTTTGTGTTTGGCGCCGTTGAATACGTGCGTATCGCGCCAAACATTGACGCCATTGCACAGTTCTAATCCACCCTGTGTTTACAAATTAGCCATTTCATGCATTTGCCATCTGTCTGCAAACATGCCAGCCGTAGCAGACTACTTTTTTTTAATTATTTGTATAATTATGTACCCGCTACTTACCTATTTCATACAAAATTGGATTTTATGTATACATGTTTACTACTACCAACAAGTATATATGAGTGTGAATATGTGTACACAGATTGTGATTATACTGTGTATATACTATGCGAGTATACTGTGTTCTTATGGTTGTCGTTGAAGACACCTGGTTAATGGAGAGACAGATCTGTTATTACTGTATAGGTTATTGCTTACAGTTGGATTTAAAAAAATAAAGTTCAATAAAGAACTCTTCCTGAGCTTTTTAATATTTAGAATTTTTACTTCATAGTTAGTTCACCTGATTCGAGATTTCACTATTTTTTAAAGCTAACGTTAGTGTAAATGTATTTTGCATCTCGATTTAATAACGAATAGACAAACATTCTTTATTTTACAGTTTAATCAATTCCGCGACTGGATTTAATTTTGCTTTGTTTTTGTGTTCTAAGTGTTCACGCAGCGGACTGATCTTCAGTCAAACGTTTTGGCAACAACTGTGGTAGTTTGTCTTCGCTGGCTAGCCTTGTGAGTGACAATGGGGAATTCGCTGGTACACAGCTGAAGCTTGTGAAGGTTTTGGGTGCAGTGTCTGCAATGCTTGATATCACTCCTGTCAGAGGGTGACTTTCCTAATATTCATTTGTTTTTATTGTTGTAGTAGGGTCAAGTGAACCGTGTCAGTGTATCGCTCCACAGGTATTAATAAACTTGAGAGCTTTCACTGAATCTGCACAATATTTTTTGAGACTAGAAATCAATAAGTTGATGATGTTCCAAACCGCCTGAACATAAAATTTACATGCAAAACTACTCAAAGTGTCGTCCAAGGAGCCCACACCCAGTGCCCCGTTGGGGAAACCAACAGCTTAAGTCCCTCTTTGATGGTAACTTCCCAGCCATTGGCTCACTCAACGTACACACTGGGTTGACGCTAGAGCTTTAGGCCATATAGTTTGCGATGTGTCGTCTACAAATAGAAGCGCCTTACTCCAGCCATTCAGGATGAGTGAATGAAAAACGTCAAGAACAGGAGAGGCCTCAAGGCACTGCCCAGAGGTAGTTCGCCTCTCTGAAGGAAATGTGTGTGGCCTGTTGTCAATCAAAGGTTACATAATCGCGGAAACCATTTATAAATTATAACAATTGTATTTTAACATTAAAATAAATTCGAAACCAAAATAAAAAATACGCTAAAACTAACCTACTTATACGAAGCGTGTTCAAAAAAAGACCAAACTTTTTGAATAACTCATCAATCCGCACAAAACATCGCGCTGCGACTTTGAGCGCACCTAGCGACAGTTTTTGACAACAAACTGCCATTTATTCTGTTCCGCTATGAGCATTAGTCTTTGAGTTATATCAGATTGAGTGGGGATGTGCGCACTCTGTCCGTTGGATTGGTGACAAAGTGATTAAGAAAGACCTCGAAGAAGCACGAGTGCGTTTGAAACTTTGCGGCAAAATTAGGTTACCACTTTACAGGAATAATCTGGTTGTTCAATTAAGCATACGCGGAGGCCTGGATGAGCCGAACGATTATTTTAAGCATTTTTAAAGAGGGCAAAAACAATGTTCGGTGCAGATCAAAGCGATGTCAAAGATCATGGCAAGAGTTTTTGTGATGTGGTAATTGTAAATCATCGTTTAACTGCCGAGACTTCCTGACAGAATACGCATACGTATAAGATCGCAAAATTGAATTTTGATAGAAAGTTTAAATGTATCGTATCACTTAAAAATTCTTGCTGCATTTGTTGACTGACGATCAGAAAGAGGCCCGTTTCGAAATCGGTCAACAACTGCGTACCAATGCAAATGGTAATGACAACTTTGAAATGTATGCCTAATGGAAATTGCTCTGTAAAGATTTTACAAAGTTAACAGCAAAATTTTGTACACACACGTTGTTGTGTTAAGATCTTCATTTTCACTTCGTTATAAATCCGACGTACTGTGTGTGCTCGTGTCCACTGCAGCGCGTGTAGCTCGACGAGTGATGATCATGACGGGACGGAGATAACGCCATTGCGGCGCCAAAACCTGTCGCTAGCAACATTTAATTGTGCAGCTCGCTCTATACGCAGGTTGATGTGCTACACAAATAGTTCGGTCTTTTTTTGAACACACCTCGTACATCCAAAATACCAGCTTTAATTAGTCACAAATAACAATTTGAAATCAACTAGTACTCACATACAGTAATTGAAGTTAAATTTGTCCGCACCCACTAATAATGTCACCTTATTACAGTACCGCACTAATTAACATAATAATCACTTTCCACTAATCCACAACAATCACTTGTTCCGCCAGATGTAAGTGACTTAATAAGCTAGCCGCTGTTGCTTATGAAGTTCCCGCAGAGGTTCCAGAAAAATTGTCCATATTCCTGGCGGCGTGCCGACAATTTGCGTAGTTACAAGTGCTCGAACAGTCTGGAAGCTACGTTTTGCACGACCTTGACACAGACGGTGCACGCGATGGTCTAGTCGAGAAACCTGTTGAATGACGCTCTCGAATTTTTGAGACGATTTTAAATTGTGCGTAGTTAATGACTGAACATTACAAAACCTTTTGCCTCTAGTAGTTATCAAAAAATATATTTGTGTCTAGCCAATTATGGCTGTCTGTGAACAGTGTTTGACAATGATAATTTGTCATTTTCCAATAAGACAACTACAATTAGACGTACGGACTTAACTGTTAACACTAACAGCTATTTACGTTTGTCTTTGTTAACGTTCGTCCCACTCGCCTCGCCAAAATATAGGGGTGTGTCGATGCACGGGTGGATGTGCGTAACGCCGTGAATTAATGCGTATGAAACACACCGTCACACATCGCGCCGTGTTCATTATTAATTCGATTGCTGACCGCTGCATGATTTGCACGCTCACTGCATGAAACCGCTACTTACGATGCAAACACCCCGATTTACAGAGTTGAAACGTATGTATTACCGACATTACACCGATGTACAATCTCTCCGTTTATAACTTGATTACTGGCAGTGGTAAATTTATCTGCCAACATTCTATAAACGTGTGTGTGTGCGCGCGCGCGCGCGTGTGTATGTGTGTTTACATCTGAAACACTACTTACGTATACAGAGTTTGAAGCCCTTAGAGCCGGTTATTTGTATGATTTATTATCAAAGCAAAAGTAAAATAAACACTCACTGAAACGGAACTGCTGGTTCAGATACGTGGTCACCACCCTCGTGATATGTGCATAACAGGCAACACGGCAATATCAGCCTATTAGAGTTCGACAACCTCATCAACAATATGAACAACAGCAGAAACGTATTTCAGCATAGAGCTAGAACATAAGAATGGTGCCATGCGTCGGCAAAAACATAATTCCGGTAGCTTCCATTACATCGTCTACAGGAGACCTACCCATACAACAATGGCGTACGTCGTTGCCTTGAAAGCGAACTCAAGATATCTAAACTAATACCCAAGAGTTTACTACTGGTACTACTCTCCATGGGTCCACTAAGACCTTATATTATATAATATATTATTTCTTAAGAAAGTAACTGAGAAAGACAATACTGGAAAGGGAACCTTTTAGATTAAGGAAAACTATGGAATGTGCAGTCTAATGAAACCATAAGTTATTACTGCGTACTTTGTATCCTTTAGGAAACCTGCCAAATAAACGCCTCCACCTTATAGAGTTAAACACAACAGAAGTTACCGTCGACTATAAACGCTAAAATCTTAGTTACTTTTGTAATGTCACAAAAATTTTAAAGTTCAAGAAATATGAACTAAAAAAAGAAATACAGGTGTAGCGTCAACCAGTGCCAACATCGCATCGTATTACAAAACCAGGCTTATATTAATCACGAAGCATCGACCATAAAATATTGTAACTAAGAACAATTCTTACACCATAACTTGCACGTGTCTTTTCTTTTGCTTCATCACACGATTAGTTTTTCAGGCGGTGTGGTCTAAAACATTCTAAAGTTTGAATTCAGCATTTACAACTCTGTAGTTTATAAGTGGTTCGCACGCGAGATTATAAACACACACAAGTTTAGTTTGTACAACATAAATTGTGTACACGTTCCAATACGTTCCAATGTTTGCTGATAACACGTTCATAATGCTTTTTGTCATCCCAAATTTTGACCATATATTTGCACAATTTTATATCGATTTACTCAGACATATAATTAACTGAATAAAATTATTCGAAACCGAGGGATGGCACAACTCTGTGGCTGTAAGTTGAGCAGATATGACAGATGGATGAACAAAGTGGTATACTGAGTATTAAAGTAGTATATTATACAAACAATAATTAACTGTTTTTAGTTAACTTCCTTTATTTTTAAAGATTCGTCTCATTCGGCTTGCACTACTTTTATAATGATTTAGATTTTCAGCTTGTGACAAATGTACTTAGCAGCTTGTACTTGTGAAATAACACTTTGAATAGGCATTTTCAGGTTACTTTATTTCTGTGATAATTACACTATACGATTAATCTTACTATATACGATGATAATACAGGATTTAAATTTCTTTAACAATACACGGTTTGCGTTAGTGTTTGTGATGTATTGTTTGTATCTTCGCGCGTGGCTGTTCGGGTACGCTTGATAATAAATTCATTGTATTGCTTCAATTACAATCTTTGAATGTACTTTATTTTTTAACTTCGGAGCGGATACTTATAAATCGAAACTCTAAATACTTATAGTACAGAGGATCTAATAAGAACCAGAGTAGATGCAAGAGAAACAAGTAGGTAAGCAACTGTAGAATCAACTTGGCTAGTGTTTAGTTGCATGTGATACACTGACTCCAGACGTGAACTGAGCCAATACAGCGTAGCGACTGCGTAATCAACCAATCTGTATGGAAATGTGTAATTGTACTTGCAGATGTGTTCCCCCTGCAGTACTTCCTTAGTTCATAATTAACTGTGTAAAAAGAGTATTAATAGTAAGAGCAAATATTATAAAAATAAAGCAACAATACAAAACTACTAATAACAATATGCATACGGAACGTAGTAACAAAAGGAAATTTTAAAATAGTGATCTCACTTCAAGAAAATTCTGTGAATAATCAGCTAAGAGAAATATCTTAGTCAAGTAGAATAATACATGCAGAGCCTTTAAAATTTAAGTAGAATAATAAAAATTACATTTTGTAACCTACAAATACGTATACCTTATAGGATCGTATGAAGATACTATACAGACTTAAATAAATGCTTTCCTTTGTATTATAATGTCAAACGATTAACTTACCAAAGCTAAACTAGCATTTACTACATATTGTAGTTTTTAGAAAATTTACTAATTATATTATAACATAATTTTGACACGTTTTTGGCCTTACTTGGAATCATTCCTTGGACACATTCGAAGGAATCAAAGTTGCTAAAACGTGTAAGAATTGTTTTAAATAATAAATTTGTGTTACTGATTTTAATAACAAACATAAATTACATTGTTGCACACCACTATGTAAAATAAAAAATTCTTGATTGGCGCTTTACCATTAGCCTCTCAGCTTACTATTAGATCGGAAAATATCTTCCACGCGATCAAAATCACTAGTATAGGGAAAAACCGACATTTGTTGACATATTTATCACATAAAAGCCAATCAAAACCGTATATTAAAAGAAAGACGACATAAGTTTAAACAAATTACAAAGTACAAGTCACGTCCGCCGAGCGAATCGGAAGTTGCACGCGTGGTAGAAACATGACATTCAGTAAAATATGTCCAGGAAACTATATTATATCACAGTAAAATGATCACATTATATTGTCTTTGCATGGAAACGAAAACAATGACGGAGCAACAGATCAAACGGGTAACTCTCTCTCTCTCTCTATCTCTCTCTCTACTGCAGTTATCAGAAAACAAAATTTAAAACTCATCCAAATATACTAGTATTATCACAAATATATTAAAATAATCTTCAATACTAAAGGTAACATGCTATTGATTTTATTACTTCTCTAACTCAGTACCTCGTGACATTCGACAGTGATGTAAAATAAGACTCATTAGTATTCCGGCTTCGTATTGCTTTCAAACTCGACATCTGAAGATATTACGTAACAGGTGCACGAGTCCCACATCTTCTCAAATTCTTTACACATCTGTAACATTCACTAAAGGCTGTGTTTTCTGCTGAACTTTACACTTGTCACAATTCTCTGTAAGCAATGTTGCCGCTTACATTCATTTCTGATACAATCCAGTGCGAGGTGTGTCACCTGTTGTAAAGAAGCCCGACTATTGTAATATAAGTAGTGTTATATTGTACGAATACAACACATTATACACACTATACAGTACATGTCTGTGCACACATCACTATCAGACACAAGCGTGGTAGTTGCGTTCATGTTCCATGTTCTTCCTTTACGAGGTTTTGTTAGGAACGGGCATATTTAGTATTCTTGTTTGCCATGCATACACAGATAGACCACTCGTATAAATACAGTATTATACAACCGCTTCTGTACATTTATAATTATTGACGACACGTATATTACACATAACAGGTTACTATGACAATCTCACTTACATATACAGTATGTACAATGTAATACCTAGTGTGTAATGTAATGTAATCAGTGCACCACGAGCGATCTATGAAACGATTTTATGTTTACAAGTACTACAGCCATAAGAATGATTTTCAGATCGATTGTGAAATAAGAATATTTACAGGTTGTATCTGTTCTACTTTGGTAATTGTAAGGAAAACCACTGATTATGAGAGAATTGCATTACGTATAACATACTGCTAAAACCTACAACAATATGCAGTGACTCTGTGTTTATTTATTCTTTTTAAAAATGTCAATTACCTTATACTTATTAATATCGAAAGCATTCACTGGTAAAATACATAGATATAAATTATTTTTCTGTTCGCTTCCTGAAATAAATTTTTAAATGACAATTTTTTGTTCCTGACTACGGTAATAAAATTTTGAAATTTAACATGTGATTCAGAAAATGCTGGCAAAATTTAGACATGCAACTTTCCGGAAACTAGTAAGCAGGATTAAGTCTTGCCAAGATGTTTCAACAAATTATTAGTAAAATATTTATACCCATCAGTATGTTTTACGATATATTGGGTTCAAAGCAGTACTCGTAAACGATGACCGTAATACAGTATATTGTGTGCTCATAACCGGCTCTGACTGCGATAACACTGGCGATTATGACAAAGCAATCGGAGCTGATAATTGTTTAGGTAGCGAATTGTACCTAATGACACATCAATCAGATTAGGCGCGCGCACATGTGTGTGTGTAAAATTAAACAATCGTGTGTAATAACTGGCATGGAGTATAATTAGTGTGTAAATAATCTGAACAGTCCTGCAAACAACTACACAAGCTTATACAATTACAACATACAGTAGGCCTGCTTGTACCAAAATGCAGTAATTATATATTTATTGTCAATCTTAATAATCTAGAAGGTATATTACCTACTTTTCTCACTGTAATGTTATTCGAGGACACAATTGCTAGTTTTTTGGTTACTTCCCGGAAATTAAGAATCGAGTAATTGATCGGAAATTACCTTAGATGAAATAAATATAGGTAAATATAAATATAGGTAGGTAAATATAAATATAAACGTAGGTAAATATAAGTAGTCAGATAAATATATTTAGATGATAGATAAGTATAATTATTTATTATTTACTGACTTAAAAATTATCAATTAGTTTCTCCTATCTGGCATAGTGTTGTTATTGGAGTCTATAAGTTTTTCTGTTGTTCTCGAATTTACCTTTAATTTCGTACTATTTATTTTGTATCCCCTATGTTATATTATCTTTTGTTATTTTCTTGTTAATTAATTATATTTATAGGGATTGGTTTGAGTAAACAAGTCACCTCTTTTGTTCTTTATCGGATTTCTTAAATTGTGTGTGATAATGTATAGTTCAGATATTACAATACCCATAAATACAACAGACAGAATAATCTAGCAGATTTGCCATTTCCTTGAAAAGGGAGAATGTAATAGCCAAGAATTTTAAGGTTATGAAAGAAATTTAAGACTAAAAATTTAAGAATATAAAACAAAAAACAGAGATGGTAATATAACTGACAATCAGTATGATAAAAGCAAACTGATAGAAATAGGAAGTACCAAGTAGACGAGTTCGGTACATAAGACAAACACATTTTCACTGAATTAACACATAAAATGGAAGAAACAGGCAATGACAGAATCAGTTGGAACAGTAAACTAGTCTGAGTTAAGAGGCAGGCACTATCTTAATTAAAACATATAGTTTTCCTTGAAAAGAATATATTGCGGTTTTCTAAATAAACGTTTTACGGTAGAATCAAAGGCATTTTGTAATATGTGTTTGAACAATGTAATGCGGTATCTACTGCACTTTTTCTCTCATTGTCGCCGTTAAGTGTACCCAATAGTACAATAAAGGCTTGAGGGGTTGTGATAATTACCGTATAGGCAACCATGTTTTGTGCAGTTTTATTGTTACAGCCTGATTTTATCAGGCACAGTGTATTATACACAGACCACACAAAAAAATTCTGTGAATTCAACAATATACATAGACCTAACTGTAACACAAAACGAATTTAATAATTTATTTCTACTTCATTCATTTTGCTTGTATTTGATTCTATACGTAATTTTGAGAAAACAAAGTTTATATTACGATAAATAATACATCATAATATTAATAAAAGAACCTACAGACAATTCCACTTCAGAAATAAGTACAACTCGTGGAATCTGTGGTTCGTACCACAAATTCTAGAACCTATATTCACTTATATTACGATAACGTAAAATATACTTACTATTAACGTAACTTCGTGTATTCGTGGTTACGTGTTGCAGTTATCACTTCGCAACTTAAATTCATTGTTTACATTCACGGATACAATCACGTATATAGAGTGGGCCAAAAGCAAGTATACTGTATATAGTATATTTTTGATGGAATAATAGTAATAAACAATTATATTAAAGTATTAAATAATGTTATTTAAAATTGTATTAAAATTGTTATTAAATAATTTATTAATGTTATCAAAATTATAATCATCTGTAATTTGGGTTTTTTGATGACTTTTATTTTAATTTTATTATTTATTTAAAGTTTATATTTAATAAGTTTGTAATTTTTTCGTGATTACAGATATAGACTATCTGTTTGGAGTATGTCGTATAAAAACTTTTGAATACATCAATAGATTGACATAAAACTTGGCATGTGTGTCCGTAATCTCACCCCCACACTCATTGTTTTTAAGCTTGATCTCCCCAAAATTAGGGCGCGGGAGACAAAAATGTGTAAGGGCAAAATTTTGAAAAAACAGCAAAAATCCACGTGCGTTATGACATTGAAGGGAATTTTAACCAAAATCTAAATTTAATGTTCAGTTTCGGTAATTTAAAATTTTGGAAAGCCGGGCCGAAGAAACCGATAAGAAATTTTGAAATGGTGAAAATGCAAGCCAGATATGAGACTAAAGGCAATGTTAACACGACAAGGGAATTTATATTTACTATGATAATATATAGAAACACGGCGGGACAAAAACAAAATAAACAAAATTATAAATTTTAACCAAAATTGTAAAATTCAATTGTAAAATTTCTCTTAATTTATAAGAAATTTTTATCAAATTCAAACTTAGTATCTTTAATATTTGACAAATTAATACCTGCTAGCAGCACTTGCCATGTTTAGACAGCCTTCAAAGTTTGTAAGCTATGTTTACAGAAACATTTTACATCCTGTTAACAGTTACTTATATTTGTAAAAGATACAGGCCTATAGATAAGTATGGAAACATACATAAAGGTGAAAGCCAAGACTAAATTATTTGTCATGTATGCGTTATGATTATAAATTTAACTAAATAAACCAATGCAGTAGTTCGGAATTTTTAGTGTTTATCTTACGACTGTCTGGTGCTTTACAATTGTTACTTTAAAAAATATAGTAAAGTAATCAGGTTTTCGCAGTTTTTCAGATATTAGAATACTTACCTAATATTGAAACTTATCTAACAATCAATGGATACGTTCAGTCAAAATCATAACGTACAGTATTACGTTCTGCAGTCTAAGGAGTTTACCAGTTATATAGTGTTAAGAGTAGTTACGATCATGTCTATGTCGTCATCACAATTACAGTATTATTACTAGGTATCAACGTCGTTGTTATCGATACGGCCACCAGTCACACGATCGTTGTAATCGTTATCATCATTATCGTTATCATTACCACAAGTTAAGGTGCTGTTACTAATGGCAGCTTGGCCATTTACGGTGCGCACGTCTCATTAGTATTCTAGTTGCGCGCAGTCATCAAATTTGACGAGTCTTCTCACCCCTCATTATATAGGAGATACTCGCTCACTTAGTGCTAAAACCATGTATTCATCTCCTCGTTGAAGCAAAAGGTTTTTGCTATGTAATTACATCACTTCTCGGTGTTAGTTTAAATACCTGTAACGCAATTTTATAACTATAATACATCAAATAATACATTTACTTGTAGGCCCAACAACAATCATCAAGCCGTAGGAACAAGCAATAAATCCAAGCAATGGTTTATTGCACTGACTGTATGTAAGTATTATATTTTGCAACCGATTTCTAGGTAAATTCTGTGTTAATGTATAGCTGTAATGATTAACCTTTAAAGATTGAGAGTACTTCGGGAGTGGGCGAACTCCATGAAAATATTAATAATAATAATAATAATAAAATTTTTTAGCGATAGCCTCCACATCTCCCTTTATACCCATGCAAATTTCCTTGAAGAATTCTACCTAACATGAAAGCAGAATGACTGTATTCAGTTGTGAAGAGAAAGAGTGCTTATAACAGTGTGAATACTATACCTAACCGGGACGTATTTCACGGGAAACGTCGATACACCATAGAAGAAAGGGAGACATACTACACATATATAAAACAAACAAGTAACATGAATTTATACTCAATACTCATCTACTAAATCTAATACATTACTAATTTGGCCAAGAAATCATCCTCAATGATTCTCTAACGAAGTTCGCTGACGGAACACCATTTTTATTAGTAATTTTGATTGAAAGAATGTCGTTTCTTGTTTCAGTGGGTTAGAAACTTTTTGAGGCTTACACTTTCTTCTGCCTTGCGGTACTTATAAAATTTTATTAAAACAATTCACTTAGTTGTACATAATAAGTATGGATACTGGAAATGATGTCAGTGAAACGAACGTTTATTCAATAGTGTATGTTTCCATAGAAAATAAAAAATATAAAACGTATCTTCAGCAATTCAATATTTTGAAGGAAAAAGAATGGTTTTCTAAAAAAATCAAATCGGACTATGAAAGTGCTGCAATTACAGCTGTAACGTTTGTTTGTCTTTCCAGACGTAAACGTGACCGGCTGTCATTTTCGTTTTCGAAGTATCTGTGGCATAAAATACAAAATGTAGGCATCGTCAGCAATTATTATAATGAAAATGAAGATATTCGTTTGACAAGCAGGGTGGTTGCAGACATGTCTGTATTCGAGTACTGCTGGTTTATGGCTAAATAAATGTGCCGGAATCACTTTGGTTTTTGGATTATGTCGTATCGAAAGTGGTTAAACAATGAAATATTACCACTTTAATTGTGGAATATTTTCGTAGAAACACACAATAAATGTTCTACGCCTTGGTAGGACTATATATTTCTGAGTATGAAAACTTAAAAACTGAAGCAAAGTATACTACGGCTCAAATCTAAACTATTGAGGTTGGGTCTCGTGAACAGAGAAGAACTTGACTAACTGAAATGGACATAAAGTTTTTCAAATCAGAAAACAGTAATGTGGATTTGATTAAACGAGCGAAATGTCACCAGTTTAAACTTGAACGTTTTGCATTTTATTACCTGTCTACTTACCTGTCTGGGGTATGCCGCAGAATAACTTTTGAATGCATCAATCGATTTTCGTAAAATCTGACATGCGTGTCCATAATTTTATTTTTGAGAGCTTTTTGAACTAATCCCTCAAAAGTAAAGGGCAGGAGACAAATTATGAAAAAAAATCACAAAAATCTATTTGGGGTATCAAATTAAACTAAAATCTGAATACAGTAGATTTCAATTTTAGGAGATTTCAAAATTTTAAACGCTAGTGCCTTAAAAAGGGATCAAGAATTTCTAAAATACAGCCGGATTATATTCTAAAGGTAATTTAACCCATAATTGTTATAAAGTTTAAATAACTTAATAATAATGTAACAGATTATTTAAATACTAAATAAATAATTTAAGAAAGTTAATTGTAATTGTATTAAAGTTGTATTTTTAATATAAAATAAAACTCAAAGTTTTAATAAAATTGTAAAATTCTATGGATAAAGTTATGTGTAATTTTTCTGAAAGTACAAAATTTGTATCTATTAGCGTATGTAGTGTGTAGTAATCTGAAGAATTAATATGTCTCAACACTCATTGCAAATTTTGGATCGTTTTTAAAAAGTTTGTGAATATGTTTAAAAAAAATGTTGTATTTTGTTATCAGTTACCTGTGTATTTGTGAATAACGTTAGATATAGGCTTATAGATGTCTATGAAAACACACATAAACTGAAAAGCTATGACTAAATTATTTGTCATTTCGGTATTATGGTTACAAATTTAACTAAAAATACATTGCAGGAATTTGAACATTTTGTTATTATTTTGATGACTGTCTGCTCTACGATTTGTTATGTTACTAAAAACAGTGGCGTAGTTGGGTTTTCATAATTTTTCTGATAATATGAAAAATTGCTAACATTGGAATTTAACTAACTTAATAATAAATGTATTTAGTTCAAAACAGAGAGTTCTGGAGCTCCGGGAACTTACTAGAGAGGTGATAATGTTTTAGCAATGAATTGTACAAATTTTCATAGGACCACTAGTGTTGGCTATGGAGTTGGAGATCAACGGATAGGCAGATATGCAGCCAGGTGTTCCGCGTCTAATGATGCATAGGAAAGCTCGGCGCACGGAACACAGGCTTATCAGTATCGGCGCACAGAGCACGATTTCAGCATTGGCGCTCAGAGCGCGGGCGCTCTGAGCACGCTACCGTCTGACGTGGGCAGCAAATTTCCAAAGATTTACGAGCTGATTAGTCTGGAGTGGCCAATTCTCTTTCACAAGGCAGAGAATGACTTATCTCCTATTGTGTCGCCGGCTTAATAATGAAGACCGGACATCAATAGTTGACTTAATGTTTCGCAGTTTGTTGTTAAGTGGTTACTCTTCCCAGATATTTAGTCACTGTATTCCAACTTTTGGTTTTAAGGCTGTTTTAAATTCAGTCATGGGAACAACAAAAAGGGACTGGAAATAATAACGTGGCGTCCTTTGCAGCCTAATCGGCTACAACATTACGTAGTTCAATATCTAATGTGTCTAATATGCACCCCTGCACCCGCAACTTTTTCTGTCACTGATCCTGTAACTCCTATCATTTTTAATTCCTTCTAACCATGATATGTTAGGGGTTTCTTCCATTTTTCTTACTTCAATTTTTATTGCAGAACTCAGAAGAAAGTTCTATAAATTTGGACATTTTCAAGACAGTTGAAAGCAATGAATTTGTTTATCTTCTATGCAACTTACAATCGCCTTTTGAACAGTTTTCAAAAAATAATGCACGTATTGACTTTATATATCATTTCTTTACAAATAGCTCCTTGATTTTCTTGCAGGATTCTTGTGTTACTATACAATAATTCAGGTTAAATTGAAACGACACAACTAAGAACATTCTACATACAAAAGTAATTATAATTTGATAATATACGTAATATGTATTACGACTTTATATACTATTTTAACAAAAAAATTAAACGAGACTATACAATACATGTGTGCAGTAAATATGTAAACAAATTTATTTTTAAGAAAAAGATCTTCCATATTCTGTGACTTCAATTTCATTACTTTAAAAACAGACACTTACCATATCCCGATTGTCGTTTATAATATAGGGAACATTTCTTATTAATCTCCTTGTTGTATTTTCATAGAAAATATGTAAAGGTTGTATCAAATGTAAAAAATTAAAAACTATAAATTATAGTGGTGTGTTATACTTTATAATCTAAAAATCAAAGTACGGTTAAAATTATAATAAATCAACATAAATTGTATTCATTTACTAAATTATTTATTTTATTAAACTATTTGTTTTTCGAATACATATTACAATTCATACAAAATTATACGTAGGCCTATACTATACTATTTAATTGTATAAACAAGTATTTTGTTGAATGTTTATTTTGTTCCTTACAAAAGTGCCGATGTATCATGCCCTAATACTGGATCAATAACTGACCTTATAGTAAAATATAAACAGATATTCAACGCAATTAAAACTATGGTAAACTTTTGAATAAATACACAGATTGATTCATTAACATATTTATTTCATTACAATTTTTTATTGTGATTCATAGTACACATAGTAGTGCATAAGGCTGGTTAAAGATAACGTTTGTTCTCCATTAAGTAATGCTCAAGTTTCTAAAGTTCTAATATTATGATCGCCTTAATCAAAACATCAGAGCAGGTTATTGTGTGTATGAGGGTCCAACCATGGGCAAAGACTTTCAGCATTCACTATAGAGCGTTGCTCAGAGTAAAGCTGCGAATCTACAGTGTACGTTTCACATAACAGATAAACGCGGAAAAGAAGGAGCGCTCCAGAGTCGCTCGCATGAACCCTGAGCACTTGCAGAGGGTCCACTCCCTAAACACGAAACGTCTGTCTGTGAACCGTTCCACTGTATAGACGTGCAGTTACACTGGCCAGCGATCCACAGGAAGCGAATCTCTGTCCACGGTGGACACCATTACCGCTTGCACGCGTGGATGTCGTTGTATGAATTACGGAATTTTTTTATTTAAAATACGTGCAAACACAAGCAAACAAACATGAGTTATCCCAGAAATAACGCGATTGTGTGCGTGTGTATATTCCTGCCTGCGTTTTGATACCGGAAATCATAATAATAAAACTTTGGAAACGTAAACATTAAATAATGGAGATGATACACTTGCTAGCCAGGAACTTCATCTTTACGCGTCGACGATTTAAATTAAAATGAAAAGAAATTTAGTTTAATCGCCTAGTAACGGATTTATTTTATTTTTAACAATTGTCATTGTTTAACCCAGTATAAATATATTTTATTTAAATTCATCAAAGTTTTTCTTCCGAGATGACCGATATTTCTCGTTTTATATATGTAAACCAGAATAAAATATTATATGAACGTTTTTTATATTTAATTTTTAACACTGCTTTTAGTTATAAGACCGCAATAATTTGAATATTTAATTTTTTTAACTGCATTAAAAACAAATTCGTTGCCATGGTAACCATAAATCTAATACGCTACATAATTATATTTCCAGACATTATAGTACGGTTACACAAGCGTTATTTTCCGGCCGTGCACGCGCGTGGAGGTTGGAAAAACGCAGTGGTCACACGTGAGTTTTTTTCTCGTACGTGCACGGACGGAAGTGTAGTCACACAGGCGGTTTATAATCGGACGGTAGCGTTGGGACGTCTCGGACGCGCATCCCTACAGCTCTGGCTATAAAGGCTAAATGTGTATATAAAGGTAAAAACGCAATTGCACAGAAACGTCCGTGTTTAGATGAAAGAAAACATTGGTTATCAGTAGTAAATAAATCTATGATATAAAGATTTATTACATTATATATTTTTTGTGTAAAGATGTTAACAACACCATGGAGACCAACATTAATTACTATAATAACAAGAAAATAAACAAATGCTATTATAAAAAAACGCACTAAAACACAGCAAGTAGCGTTTTTATGCGGGATACCTTGAAACGCAGCAAAATTGATGACCCGTGCGTTATTTTCACGTCCGTGTGACCAATTTCATTGCCCCCAGTGTGTTAAATTCAATGCGTTTCCCAACCGCGCGTGCACGGCTGAAAAAAAACGCTCGTGTAACCGTACCCTTACACAAATTTATTAACTTATTTTATGCAAGGAAAAATTAATACACTATATTAAGGCAGACAGTCTGATTTCAATATTCACTGTAATCGTTATACTACACGTTAATACGAAATTGTAAATATCATTTACAACATATTATTTCAGTTGTCCAGTTGCAAAGTCCGTTATCTCCAAAAAAAATTTTTTTCCAATTGTTGCACTTTCACTACTGTTACCATGAGGACTATCACATACAACTATAATGGAGTGGCAAAACAGGTTTAAATTTTGTAGTCTAAAAATTCCTTTCGGTTGCAGAATGCGGTATCTCCACATAGCCTACGGCAATAAAACACGTTAATGACCACACGACATTTGGTAGCAAAACTTGTTAATTTCAAGCCCTTTTTACTGCATATATCTGAATTAGGCTGGAAAGTCCGTTAAGTCCACATTTACAGTCTTAAATATTTTGTTTCATAAAAAACATCTTTGGGACTTCTAAGAGACCGCTATGATGATAGCTTTGAATGGAATCTAATAAACGTTCAGAAGAATATTCATAGTTACAGCAGTGTAACTTTAGGAGGGAAAATTCTGTGAGGAATATTGTGTACTGTTTGTTTATTTCTAACTTTGCTACTTTGTTGTGGACGTTTTTATTTCTAGAGACAGGGTTCAAAGAGTTTGCCACAAATTTTTAGAGACAGGGGAAACCCCACAAGAGACACGTGGTGGAGACAGAGTTTCTGTTCAATTTGAAACAAACAAACGAGCTTCTTTTAAAAATTTTATTGAGTCTTTGGTTTCTGTTGAATCCCAATACTGTAGAAGTCAGAACTCTTACTGGCAATACCTACCAAATGCATTAACAATAACAGAATTGTGGAAAATGTATATTAACAAAATTAAAAAAGATGGCAATAGAGAATCTTTGGAAGTTACATATGACTACTTTAGAACCATTTTTGACACTCAGTGCAATATAAGTTTTAAAACACCAACCTCAGATACATGTTCACAATGTTTGCAGCTGAAAGAAAAGATTTCCTCCTCTTTAACCTCAATTGAAGACAGAGAATAATTTCGGACAGAACTTTTAGTACACCAAAAAAGAGCAGATGCATTTTATGACATGAAAAAAGATGAGAAGGAAGAGACAAAATGTTTACTTTTTATTGTCCAAAAAATTTATGTTTACCTAACCTACCTGACCAGGCACCTTACTATACAAGGCGGATGCACCTGTGTAATTTTACAATATGTGATGGGCATTCTAATCACTATTATATACTAGGCTTGAAACAGACTTTGCAAAAGGTTATAACCAAATTATTTCAGCTGTATACCACCGATTATCTTCACCAATCTGAGCTACTGTCAGATAATTCTGTTGGGGGCAGATGAATGTGGGGGTCAGAACAAAAATAAAATTATTGTGATATGCTGAGCAAGTGGCTGTGCTGTGAAGCTCCTCCAAACATACAAGAGTAAATTTTACTTTTCCCTGTCGTAAGGCATAATTTCAACCCTTCAGACAGAGTTTTTGGGAACATAGAACGTATAAAGTTCGCCGTGTCACAGACATAGAATCTCGTAAAAAGTATGAGAATATAATTAAAACTTTTGCAACAGTGATTCATCTGGGTGAAGAATGTGGTGTGAAAGACTGGAAAACTAGTGTATCTGATGTCATAAAAGATCCTGGTTCCTGGCACTTTCAGTTCGAACCCTGTAAAAGAGTCTCTATTAAAAAGTCTGCAAAAGAGACCACTTTGGTTCATGGAGAAAGAGGTTACAAGAATGACCTTGGGCAGTACTAACCACTTTTGGAACGAGGGAAGACCATTATTAATCTTAAAACTAATGCTCTACCTAGAGGTGTTTTGATCGAAGAAACAAAACTAAAAGACCTTCATTTCCTTATTGGAAAACATTATGGAAAACTAGTGGCAAGAAAACATTATGGAGATAACTGGCAAGATAATGAGAAACTTTCTTTTTTCAAAGAACTCTTTAAACAACAGCGAGCTATCAGTGTAGGAGGTTCTAATCCTCGGGGAGAAGATGGAAGTGTACACTCAGATTGTGACGATATAATTGAAGACTAAGTTGAGATTGATGTATAATTAAAGACTAATTTCTTGTTTACTAAAAAACTTATGATTTGTGTTTCATTCATAAAAAACATAACCATTTTAAAGTTACTACTTAATAGTCATTTGTACTGAATAATTGTTGCAATATAGTGTAATGAAATTATAATATAGTTTATTTTGGGGGGAATCTTTCTATAATATAACAGTAATATTTTCTGGGTTATTATTGCAGCTGAAGATTTAAAGTTTAATTACAAATTTTGTACAAGTCTTATTATAAAATATAAATTTAAATGTTATAATTTTTTCTTCGTCTTATCTTCGTTTTATAATTTATAATTTTCCCTAAAGTATTTGACTTTTTTATCACATCATTAGTTGTGTGAAGAACTAACAATTTTCAGATATCTGAACCAAAGTTGTTACTATACTGAAGCAAAACCCGTTATGTGCTAATTGATTTTTAGGATAATAAAAAATATATTGACATATGATTCCTCACAATAAGGTACATAATCAACTTTATTTTTTGCAATTTATGACAATAAAATCCTTGTTACTGTGATTCATAGAAAAAAAATTAAAGATTTTTGTGCTTCCTGAAAATTTTGTTAGAGTGGAGGTAATGCACTTTGCAACTAGACAACTGATATATTGTGAATATTACAGGTTAATTTAAAATATTCCATATTAACACTGAACACTATTTCTATGTTAACGTTCCATTTTTTCTACAACATTGGTTAATTTCTAAAAAACCATCAGCAGACACACTTTTTGGAAAGCTTCTTTACAAAAATAACCTATATCATGAAGAAAGCACAAAATTGCTAATTAAAATACTTTAAACTAATGAAAGCATTTTATTGTAGAAATCATACGAAGAAGAAGAAATCATAGAAATATTGGTACTCTCCCAATACCGTACCTACACTACATTTTCGATGTTCTGATTATGTGATAATATCGATATACCACGATATGATGAAGAAGAAGTGTACCAATTTTAAATTATTTTATTGCTTAATGTAAAACAAAAATACGTAATGTTTCATTTACGAGGTTAGGTAACACAATGTTTTGGTATTTTACTTTAGTTAAAGGAAGGAAATGGTTAGTAATAATATAACGTTTAATGTGTATATACAAAGCTTATAACGGAGTAACATTTAAAAAAAAGAACATAACGTTTTTTAGGAAAAAAACAACAAACGTAAAGTGAAAAATACTATTATTTCTTAACAATAAAATTGAAACAAACAAACAACGTACTAACAAATGAAAACAAGATTAGTTATTTATTAGGAAGCCAATATTCTTATATGTTATTCAGTGAAATCTCGAAAACGTGACTGGATGTGAACTTTGAGCAAACCACAAAAAGAAGACATATATAGCACCCCACTTTACTTTTAGTTGGTTACTTTTTGAGCGATTTATACAAAAAAAGGAAAACACGCTTATAGTATTAGTGAAAAACGAGCTCTGCCACAAAAAGGGAGACTTGTATAGTAACCTAGGGCTACCCCGCCTTTTATCGAGATGTTCTTTTACGCAGTTTTCACAAAAAAAGAGAGTGCTATTTTAAAGTTACATTGGTTTTCATGTGCACCTTTAGTCTGCCTGTTAACCTCAAAAACATCAACTTTTGGCGTCACAGACGCAGATCAAAGCTATATTATGGTTAAAAACACCTTTCGTAAAAAATATGAAATGGTAAACGATTACAATCGTCAACAAGCTATTTTATAACATATAAAATAATTTTTCACGATTTCTATTATCTAACTAAAATTATGTGCTATATTAACTACACATCGATGCCAACTATCACTAATCGAAATATTGAAAATTAGTGTAGGTACGGTTATTGGGAAAGTGCCGAATATTTATTATGATAATATTTTGTCAGTTGCATAGAGAAAAACTTCAGTTACTTTTTACTTATACTTGAGATAGTATTCGAGCTGTTTTAACTATTAATAAACTGTAGTAGAATCGAACTGTAGTAGAAACTATTAATGTATGAATGCACGAAGATGAATTCACCAACTACCTCCGCAGAATCCACGAAGATCTAACGGAACTTTTTGTTTTCTATCTTTTCTTCTGTTTTCTCATATTCGTAGATAGGTCAATAACTCGTATTCTTAAAAAAAAAAACCAGCAATGATTAACAGTAACGATTTTGTGTAGGAAGAAGAGAGGTTGAGCACCAAACTTACTGAAAAGAATGAAGGCCAGAAATAAAAACAATTGAGATACGCCTTTCTGGCTTAGGAGGAGAGTATAGCCGGTAATCGCTAAAGTGAAGCCAATAATATTTCACATGTATTGGTAACAGCAGGATGAGGTTCTATTATTTACAATTACTTAAATTGTACAATTATTTATTTCTCAGTTACAGTGTATTTGACATTGTCAAGTACAATTATTTAATGTGTTTGAGAGCAAAGTTGCTATGAATCTCAAGAGGTAGTATACTTATGCATTTGCGTAGGTTAAATTGGTTTAAGTTTTTTCAAATTTTATTTTGAATACTGCAATGTTATGGATGATCATAGATAAATTAATATGACTGTGATAAACATAAGGAATGTTAGTTTGTTAAAGATTAATTAATTAAACAAGGTTGAAATTAAAAAGTTTTTACTCCAGATTTACTTGACGAATTGTCAAGTATTTTACCCATATATACATTTAACTATAATTAATTGTCTTTTAAGAGTTTGTTTTATACTGTTTTTAGGCTTTAAAAATTCTTTAGTGTTTATGATTGTGTATGATTGATTCAAATTTGAAGTTTCCTTGACTTTGTTATCTGAAGAACGATGTCCATAGCTGGAGTCCGGTGATCAGATGATCCTCGACAGCCCTATAGTGTGTCCATAATAATGTCAATTGTAAAGTTCCTCAGGGTCGCTTTCAGGTTTTTATTGGATTCTAAATTTTACGAGTTAAACTATATCGGTACGCCGATAGTGTATTGGCCTTACACAATCCCAGTAAGCTTGAAGTGTCATTCAGAATCTAGGCGATCAATCTTCTACTGCCACGGAAAGCACTTGGTTTTATATTGCGATCGGAGTAACACTTATTTATAAATAACTCGAGATTACCTCTCCGAGATTGGCAACATTCAGTGAATTTGCGACTTGTGGCCGTTTTCTCTAAACTTATTGTTTGTAGAGAAAACGCACGTATAACTCGAATCATAATCAAATAACCGATATGAACTGATGAAATAATTAATAAATAAAGCATGCATTCCAGATATAAAGTAAACAAAGAGTGCTTAATGAACTGGTGTGTAGTAGTGTAACAGGCAAATAAATGCTCTTAGAAAATTCGGCTAAACCAGGAGCTTTTAAAAATGTCGATGTCACTTCACTTTCTGTTTATTACAAAATCTGAATAAGGCTTGGATAAATGTTCATGGAACAGTTTTATAAAATATTTTAACTTGCAGTAAAAATCTGCTGTGAGAAAAACAGTCTACCTGATGAACAGCATTGGTTATTATTGACAAAGCTTCATCACACCCAAGTGAGTCAGAATGAATTTGTAGCAATATAAGGGCTGTATTTCTTTCTGCAAACGTAACACCATTAATTCGGTATATGGATCAGTATGAGCTGCACAACATTAAGTGAATATACAGGAGAACGCTTTAGTCACGTGCTGAGGATGATTATGAAAATCATTACTTGTCTCAGAAATAAAAGGAAATTACTATCAAATATGTTGATTTGATTAGTCACGGGACAGTGGAAACGCCTCCCGCGATTAGTCAGTGGAAGTTGATGTTATGTGGAAGTTGCCCAACTAGTGTCCATAGGAGGCATAGGTGAAACAGAATCCGCTATTGGGTTGTGAAGAAATGATGAGAACGATTTTATGCAGTGAGGAGTTAATGTTGACGAAGGTCACAAGGAGTGTTCAGGTAAAGATTTCCTGGCTTACGTTCAAGCAGAAACTGGCTCAAAAATGTGATTATGCGTATACTGAATGTGAACCAGTTTCACTGCGGTATGTGGGTGGTATTATGGGTGGTATGTCTTAAGAACTACACCAATTGATGTTACGTTTATGAAATTCTGGCAAAGTATTGGTGTATTCTTGAATTTTAAACGGGGTGGGTTGAGAAAATTAAAAAAAAAGTACTAGCTATACTTAGAAAAACAACGAAACATTTAAAAAATATGGGAAAGCCAAGCGTTTATGAAAACAAATTAACGCTGGCTAAAATTTTGATCGTTCCAGATTATGGTCTGAACTCTTGACTGAAAGTCTACAGTTATGATTGGTCAGTTGTGATTGGTCAGTTATGACTGGTACAGTTGATTTAAGTTAAGCGAAGGAATTACAATCTGGTCATGTAAAGTTTGACTTATTCTGGCCAAGAATTGTCCAGCGAATTTAAACCTGCAGCGAATTTATCTACGTTCTTTTTATGGGTTTTCAAGTATGAGTCATACATAGAATTATTAAAAATCGAATTCACGCCCGGTGAATAGTACGGCAAATTGTTTGTAATAATGTCAACTATATTTTTGTCCAAGTCCCATCTCGAAATATCTTAATAAAGGCGGTATGTTTTTCTAATTTGCGACACACGCACACGCGTTCTCGACTATCGTAACCCAAACTTACGATAATGACGCACATTTTTATATATCTTTATATATATATTTCGTGTGTGCGTGTGTATGTCACTGAACTCCTCCTAGACGGCTGGACCGATTTTGATGAAATTTTGTGTGTGTGTTTGAGTGGGTCCCTGGATGGTTTAGATTCACAATTGGACCCGGTAGGTGGCGCTGCGATCGGGTTCCAGGAAATTATATATAAAAATGAATGTTTCTTTGTTTGTCCCGTATGCGTTCCTATACCATTCATCGGATTGCAATGAAACTTCGGTGAGTTGTTGTGCGCACGCCCGCGAAGGTTTCTGAATTAGTGGTGTTTTTTCGATGGGGTCCTTTGGGGGGTTCTTTGGGGTCTTCCACATCTCCTCCTAAACCACTGTACCGATTTCAACCAAACTTGGCACAAATATTTTACGCAAAGGGAGAACCAACATAGGATAGGTGTTTTTTTCGATGGGGTCCTTTTGGGGGTTCTTTGGGGTCTTCCACATCTTCTCCTAAACCACTGTACCGATTTCAACCAAACTTGGCACAAATATTTTACGCAAAGGGAGAACCAACATAGGATAGGTGTTTTTTCAATGGGGTCCTTTTGGGGGTTCTTTGGGGTCTTCTACATCTTCTCCTAAACCACTGTACCGATTTCAACCAAACTTGGCACAAATATTTTACGCAAAGGGAGAACCAACATAGGATAGGTGTTTTTTTGATGGGGTCCTTTTGGGGGTTCTTTGGGGTCTTCCACATCTTCTCCTAAACCACTGGACCGATTTCAACCAAACTTGGCACAAATATTTTACGCAAAGGGAGAACCAACATAGGATAGGTGTTTTTTCGATGGGGTCCTTTGGGGTCTTCCACATCTTCTCCTAAACCACTGGACCGATTTCAACCAAACTTGGCACAAATATTTTACGCAACGGGAGAACCAACATAGGATAGGTGTTTTTTCGATGGGGTCCTTTGGGGTCTTCCACATCTCCTCCTAAACCACTGAACCAACATAGGACAAGTGTTTTTTCGATACAATCCTTTGGGGGGTCCTTTGGGGTCTTGCACATCTCTTCCTAAACTATTAGACCGATTTCAACCAAACTTGGCACAAATATTTTACGCAACGGGAGAACCAACATAGGACAGGTGTTTTTTCGATACGATCCTCTGGGGGGGTCCCCCAAACTATTAGATTTGGTTACTATGGCAACCCAATAGAATAGATTCTGTTATAAATATATTATCGCATTAAACTGAAGACCACGCGAACGAAGTCGTGGGCAACAGCTATTTATTTTTAAGAAACCTACTTTAATTGAACTTTATTAATTAAACTAACATTTTCATTACGTACAACGTGAAACTCCGTAGCGAAGCACGGGTATTCCCCTAGTAGCTTTATATATTTTTGCACTTAAAATATAATATTATCGATAAGTTTAAATAACAAAATTGCTTTGCAAACTAAAGTACAAAATCCCACGTGGACCTTTATTTATAGGTATACATTCTATAAAAGCATATGCAACAAGGTTTTATATTGCAATACGTTTACCTAATGTTAAGTAAATATATTAGTTTTGTGTTGTATATGTATATATACGTGGGGGTTACACAAGCTTTAATGTACAAACTGTGTGCATTTTGGAGTCATTAATTTAAATATTGACGACAATTACGAATGTTACAATTTCATTACTCGGCAACAAGATTAAGTAAACGTTTATTTCACATTAACTCGTCGACTTGAACAGACGCAATCTGGGACCGCATAATTCTGTTTATGGAGAATACATTACCTCTTTATTATTTAATACTCACGTTTCCAAAGTTTCGTAATTATGATTTTCTCAGTTAAAATACAGATGCTTCAACACACGCGCGCGCGAGCGCGAGCGCGTTCGTAGTGGAAGGACGATCAGAAGATGAAGAATTGAAGAAAAGATGATTATCTCTTGGCGACTCTGGTCTTCGGCGTGGCTTCCCCTTGGGCAGACCTGGCAGTGAAGTTGTCAAGAAGACGCGAAGGAACGTTATCAGCCTCCGGGCGCCTCCGATCTCGATGCAGATAGGTTTTCCCTGACACAGTCATTGCACAGAAGTTCTACAGTGTGATCGATTGTGGCTCGACGCCTCCTGAATTGTTCTCCTGCCTTCATGAAGAATTCGTTTCACGGATCGCATATCTCTTGACTTAATCCACATGCGCGCGCGTAATCACACACACACACACACACACACACACACACACACACACACACACACACACACACACACACACACACACACACACACACACACACACACACACACACACACACACACACACACACACACACACACACACACACACACACACACACACACACACACGCGCACACACACACGCGCGCGCGCGCGCGCTCACACACACACACACACAATACTACTCCGTTTTAATTGCGGCAATCATAATAATGAAATATTGGAAACTTGAGTATTATTAATGGAGAGTAAACAATAATATCTTTATGGAGACCAAACGATGCGATATTTTTATTAGTTTTAATTATGTTACGTTACGTTAAGTTATATTTACGTTATTGTATTAGCCCGTAATCACAGTTTAATTCTGTCGGTATGGGCCTCATGGCAAATTATGAAATGATGAGTGAGTTTTGTACAGAGTGTTTCAAAACAAATGACGCAATTTTAAATAGTTATATTTATGGAACCATGAACATTCCATGAATGAATGGTGTGTTGCTCAAATGGGCGTGGCCGACAGTTTTAGGGAATCGCAGCTAGATGCCACTCCGCGCGTTGAACCTGTCCATAAGCTCGTGTGTTGCAAGATGGCGTGCGCTCAACAAAAGGCGTTTTGCGTTCTGCAGTTTAGCAAGACCGAGTCCGTGATTACAGTCCAGCGTGCTTTTCGTAAGCGTTTTGGGATTGATCCGCCTTTGCCAAAGAACATTCGTCGTTGGTATCCAGTACCAGATTGAAGAAACAGGATGTTTTTGCAAGGGTAAGAGTTCAGGTCAACCTCGCACTTCTGATGAAAATGTGGAAACAATTCAGCAAGCGTTTGAGAGAAGCACAGGAAACTCGCCGTGCCAGCAGAGAACTTAGAATTCCTCAAACGATTGTTTGGCGTGTGTTAAGGCAACGTTTGGTTTATAAACCATACCGATTATAACCAGTGCAAGCTCTTCGTGTTGGTGATAAAAGGAAACGTGTATAGTTTTTCAATGATTTCTTGACGGACATGGGAGACGGCAGATTTTTACCGCGGTTCATGTTAGCGGTAAAGTTAACCGTAATAACGTGCGCATATGGGGACTCCAGAATCCTCATGAAATTGTAGAGCAAGAGCGAGATTCATCAAAAGTGAACGTTTTTTGTGCAATTCCTCAAACAAAAATTTATGGCCCATTATGTTTTGAGGAAAACAGTGACGGGACTGCTTATCTTGAAACGCTGAAGACCTGGCTTTTTTCACGACTTCAAGAGGACTCTGATGATTTCATATTACAACAAGACGGAGCCCCGCCGCACTGGCACAACAACGTACGCCAATTCCTGACCTCAACGCTTGATAGGGCGCACGGGACCACCGAGACACTGCCCTACACTCTTGGCGTCCAAGATCTCCAGACATTACCCCATGCGATTTCTTCTTGTGGGGATATGTGAAAGACCGCGTTTTTGTGTTCCACCGTTAGTTTGTGACCTAGACGAGTTCAAAAACAGGATATCAGCAGCAGTAGTTTCAGTCGAAGATGTTACGTTGCGAAAAGTTTGGGATAAATTTAGCTATCGTCTTAATGTTGTTCGTGCGGCTAGTGGAGGACACATAGAGCTTATGTAATAACATTGCTAAAACTTTATAATTTTGTGGGTATTTTGTACTTTGTACCACTATTGTAACGTGTTTTCGTCAATAACTATAACTATTTAAAATTGGGTCATTATTTTTGAAGTACTTTGTTTGACTACCGGGATGCACTGAGGAAATTAAAAGAAGATTAGCTATGGTTGGAAAAACAACGAAACGTTTAATAAATATGGAAAGGCCAAGCGATTTTGAGAAGAAAGTAAGAACAAAGTTCGTTTAAGACTAGGGGACGTTTGAGGCAAGCGGAAGCAATACAATGAAAGCCTTTGAATTGTTGATCAATAAACAACGTGTTCTCAAATTTTTACGGTTGGAAAGGAAAACTAATGTTTGTGTATACATGAACGCGGATGACAGGTTTTTGGTGAAGCAGTTTAAAATATGCAGAGGTAACGCTGAGAGCATGACATTCGTGGAAAGGGAATTGAAAAATATAGCAATATATACAGCAAAACTTACGGTGTATACTGACGGAGCACTGAAAAAGCAAAGTGGAGATTAAAACAGGAGATTTTCTTGGCTAGATTTTGCAAAAGTAGGCATCTGGAAATTACGAAGAGACTGATAAAGGTTATGTGCGGAAAATTTTGTTACAAGGATGTGAAACGTGTATAGAAGAAAGGGAGAGAGGGATAGGGGATACGGTCGAGACTTTTGAGATGTCGGTATGGAGAAGAGTGGAGAGAATAAAAGGAAATACCACACTTTGTCGTGGTGGTATTCTTTACCGGTTTACGTTGTCCTAACCTTTCAATGACTGTCCCACACTACGACGTCCACCAAGCTCCACTTTATGCACGCGGCTCACATCAGATCTGGTCAGGTGATCTTCACAATTTGCTTAATATCCATATATTTTGTGTTCTACAAAGTAGCGAGTGCAAATCTTAGGAAAAAGCATTACGTCATGATATTTCTTATGAGCGTTGTTGCCACGTAGTACTTTACGTCCACTCCTACTTGTTTATCTATTGGTAGGCCTACTTTACACACGCATACTAATGAATGATATCAATTCAGCAGTATACATGACCCTGTGCGTGCGGTAGGGTGACAGTGTATTATTCAGTAACTGCAGCCCATCAACTTCAACGAAGCCGACCCGTGTCGTGCTGTTTGCATTTTGTTATCAGCGAAGGCCTTTGTTTAAGCGATACAAGACTGTGTCAACAGCACAGCTACTAAGGCAGAGATAAAAGAGTAAGATGTAAAAGAGATAAGTTGGAAGATAACACCACCACGCAAAGTGTTGTATTTCCTTTTATTCTCTCCCCTCTTCGCCATACCGACATCTCAAAAGTCTCGCGATTCTATCCCCTATCCCTCTCTCCCTTTCTCCTATACACGTTTCACATACGTATAACAAAATTCTCTACACATAACCTTTGATAGCTGCGCTTATCTGTTTTAGCGAATAAAGAATAAAAGATGTCTGTTTCATTGTTAAATGTTCACAAACGCGCGCGCGCGCGTTTAACTCACTGACAACTTGTTGCTGCGTGCATGTAATATAAGAGAGAGAGAGAGAGAGAGAGAGAGAGAGAGAGAGAGAGAGAGAGAGAGAGAGAGAGAGAGAAGAGAGAGAGAGAGAGAGTGTGAGTGACTGTGTGTGAAGAGTGACAAAGAGAGAAGGGAGAGTCTGTGAGGCGCGGGAAGAGTCTCGACCACAATACAATAATGCCGTTAGGTTTTTCAATACTGCAGTCCAGTCAATACGCAATGCTTTTTTTCTAAGGTTTGAATAAACTATAGCGGCTCCACATTCAATTCATTCCGTATGGTTGCGTTTCTTATTTTGTCCTCTTTAGTGTATCCTTTAATTGATCTGAGGAACTTCATCTCCAATGTTCTGAGACACCGTTCTTTTGTTATTGTTGACTGTCCACGTTTCACTTCCGTACAGCACTATAGCGAGTAGGCCTATCGTACCAACGGACTTGCGTTTGTAATCTAGCTTTATTTCTAATCGTCTTTGCTGTTACTCTACACAAGGTATCATTCTGTTGGCAACATTCGTATCATATTCATACGTGATGAAAACGAGAGACTTACCCCAGGGGCTTGACTCTTAGAATAATGTTTGTCCGAACAGGTCCGTATCCCCCCCCAGTGAGGCATTACCTTGAAAACATAGTTCTTGTAGACGTGATCCCGAAGATGAAGGAAAACTGGTAGGACACGTTATAAGAAAAATGGAATATTAACAACTCTTATTATGGATTCAGTGGAGGGGAAAGAAGCAGAGTAAGAGACACAGTAAAGATGATAAACGATGTTAAGAAAGAGTGTATAATAGATCAAAAGTACAGACCTACGGCAGGAGTAACTGGAAACAACAGTCATGTGCGGGAGTTGCTACAGAAAATTGTAAAGGGGTAGGTACGCGTACTTGGCTAGTTATGTAAATTTATGCTCTCACTTGTAGACAAGAAAATACTGTGTAGCTGTAAATATGTAGTAATCATTCATGTGCATTTTAGCTAATAGGTGTATTTGGTGATTAAAACATTCGCATTTGTAACGCACAAGTGGGTTGGTTTTCAAATAAAAAGCTGACCTCTTACTAGAGAATTCAGATTATAAGTATAAAACAACATACATTTTAAAGCAAAGTCAAATTTAAGAAATTCCTTTAAAATCTTCAAAAATAAAAGTGGTTTACAAATTGTTTGTCACTTACCTCTCATGGCTGGATAAGAACCATAGCTGTTACGTAATTTATAATTTATTATAAATATTACTTTTACAAAACAATCTTGACAGAAAAGTGTTGAGAAAAAGATTGCGGGGGCGGCCTAGTTTGTCGTACTTGGAAGTATGATAAGTGATATTGGATTTGGTTCTTATCGTACTGTAATATGTGGTTGCAGTGACAAGGCTTTGCCTTTATTAATTACTAGCTTTTACCCGCGGCTTTGGATGCGAATATTTGACTTTTAATAAGTATTTTAATATAATTTTTATTGTCTATGTCTATATGGCGTTCTGTCAGCTCGTATAACAATTTTGTACTCATTAGTCAAATTCTCTACAAAGCTATTTTCACTGTCTTCAACACTTGTACTATTTTAACTTGTACTAAATTATTATGTTGATGCAACAGCCTTTAGAGATTTAAAAGTACCCGTTTATAAAGCCTTTGGAGATATCTATAAAGTACCTGTTAAATCAAAAACACTAAATTCTTTATTTTAAGTGTTACTGTGTTAGAAGCATTGTATAACACATTAAACGTTATGTTTTCCTCAACCATGGCTTTTATTTATTTCAGCAGTAAACTAAAAACGAAAACCGTTGTCACCTAACCTCACAAATGAAAACAACAAGTATTTTTGCTTTGCATTAAGTAATAGGACAATTTACAATTAGTACATTTCATCTTTTGCACATCATAATATATCGATACAATCGCATATTATATAAAACATCGAAAATGAACTGCAGAAATGGATAAATGTACAGTTCCGATGCCGCTAATAGCTTTTGTTTATTTACTTGTTACTATGGTAATTAATTCTGGTCTCCATGTTGTTGTTGTCATCTTTAGTAGTAGTATATAATATATTTCATTACTGATTCATTGGATCATCAGAAATACGTATAAACATAAATTTTATAATCGTTTAAGACAATTAAAAAATATCTAGACGTATCTTTATACATAATTACAAAATATATCGTGACAATCGCATATTAAAAACATTAAAAATTGCAGGAACGGATAAAGGTACAGTTCTGGTGCCGGTAAATATTATTTGTTTATTTACTTGTTACTATGGTAATTAATTCTGGTCTCCATGGTGATGTTGACAACTTTATATGCGTCAACGAAGAGGCATAATTAAAACGGCCTAAATCGTGCGAACGGGGCAAAACATCAAATTCAAAGTTAGACAGTATTTTTTGCCTTGTGTCAAAAGTTACCTGTGCAAAATTTGGTGGCAATCGGTGTAACGGTGTGGATTTGTATTCAGTGCCCATAAATCCTCAGACTTTGAGTTGTATATATATATAGATAATTAACTCAATAATTCATTACAGTTAGCAAAAGCAAATGGTTCAATAATAAAAGTGATGTCTTATGACCGTTTGCAACAAAATTTACGATTCATGGAACCACATCTTTGTCACTGGAGACAGAGAACTCCTGAGGAGCTACATGCACGCTCGTGAAGGGATAGAGGGGAGCAAAGGAAGGCTCCGTGCTCAGAGCGCCCGTCTTCTGAGCGCCTGTCAACAAACTGACCGTGCTCGTGGCGCCTACTTATCTTGCCTTCTTCAATTACTTAATGAAAATTGTTTCTGTAAACTACACTACAATATATGTATGCATGTTGTCTGTACTTGGTCATACTTTGACAAGGTAGTATTTAACTTCCTAACTTACCATTTATTTTTAATAGTCTTGTAGTTTAAGTGTTTACTAATTCTTTTCGTTTCCTATATTTTTAATTATAATATTATTATTATTACTAATATTTATTTATTATTACTATTTTTATTTAATATTTTCAATATTATATAATAATTATGCATCACACAGAACGTCAGAAATCACAGTTTCATTCTCAAACTACAAGTGTGTGTGTGTGTGCCCACGCGTGCGTCGGTTAGTGAGAAATAAAATTACTTAGTTAAAAGTCATAAAGGTAGTCAAGTATTTTAGGTCTGCTGGTTTTTAAAGGAACGGATGAACATTGTCTTACACATTTTTCAGAAGCTTGCAGCTACATATTTTTGAGTAGGAAAACTTAAAACTCCTAAAAACTGAAGCAGAGTATATTACAGCTCAAATCTAAACTATTGAGGTTGGGTCCCGTGAACAAAAAAGAACTTGTCTAACTGAAATGGACATACTATTTATCAAATCAGAATACAGTTAAAGAAAGAAAGAAAACACGATGTTACAACTATGTGCCTAAAAATTAAAAGTGATAATAAATAATTAAGAAAATTAGGAACGGAAAATAATCTTTAAAAAATACTTGACTTCTAATCACGCCTGCGTTTAACAAGTTCTACACAGTGATCTACGAAACTTAATAAATAGAATTATTTATTCTATTTTCGCGTATTTGTTTTTACTTTTTTGGTGCATGTTTTTTCCATTTTTGTGCATATTTGCATGGCTATTTTACTGTTTGATTGTGCTTATAAATCCGGGCTCTAACCATCAAACATAGTTAAAATTGCTTGTTAGGATAGAGAGTGAAATGATTTAGGTGAGTGGCTGATGAAGTAAATAAGTATCAATTTATAGAAAATTTCCATTTACACAACACTGATGCGTCGTGATGCGCTCGATCTTTAAACATGTTTGTATGTGTATGTAGCCTTTTAGGGAACCAAAACGGTACTGTTTGGAATTGAGTGAAACTGCGTATTCAGCCGCCAGCCTGAATGCAGTGTTGCCAACACACGCAGCTTAACGAGAGCATTGTTTCTTTACAGGGTAAAAAGTATTTAATAAGTAAAATACGAGTACTTATTTACTTATAAGTAATTATGGCTCGTATATAATTACTTACAGAGCCATAAATTAGGCAGATTGAATTACAATTGTTTCCTGCTAATTGAAGCTGTAGAGACTGTAGAGTTTGATTCTCCAATTACACTGTTACGATGTCATGACACGTAAAACTACTTGACAGATAGTGTCGGCGATAAACGCGTACGTGTCACACACAACACAGAGCACTGTCATAATTGCATTGCAAGTGCAGAACCACGCCTGCTGTGTACAAGTCGAGATAAGTAAATTGCAGTACGCTGTTCCATAACTAATCCTAACGTTACTTTGTAGTTTGCGTTGCACGTCTGACTCTCGAAGTTTCTGTGTAGGCGTTTTGGGTGCATGTATTCCCCACTTGCGACAACTCTTTAAATACCAAATTATTACACATTTTGAAGCTAATACACAGGATCAGATATTTAAAATTATTTCCTAATAATTACTTTTTATAACTACTGTCTAACACATATTTAATAATTACTTTACAATAAATTTTTATTTTTAAAATTTAAAAAGTTTTATTAAATAGTTTACTATTAATTTATATTTTTACAGAGTACTTAACTCTCATGGCCGCCAAATCAGGAAACCCAGAATGTCACAGGTATACGCTGCAAAGGATATCAGCACTTCTGATGTAATAGTGATTGTCTTCTTAGTTAGAAATGCAAATTCAGGAAAAACATTTTCTTCTGTAAATATGATTTCCTAACAATTGACACGTATACGAATTGCAAATTGAAACACTCTAATGTGAGATTAGGAATTAATATCCCGAAAGTTCAGTACTAGTATAATTTCGGAGAAAGGTTTTCAGAGTGTCTCTAGGACGTGTTCTAGAAATATAAATATGAGACATATCTATCTATCTATCTACCTATTTATCTATCTGTCCTTATATCCACACCACACACAATATTTACTTATACTTAATCTAATAAGTGTCTGTTAGATATTTGATTTCACAAAATATTTGATTTGGAATCCCTGAATAATCTTACCGACATATGACGTTTTACATGCAGTTTCGTAACCTAACCCAGTTTAATCCACAATTTTCAAAACTTTAAGTTGTCAAAGTTCTTGTAAAACATCAGCAATTACTGTCATAATTTATAAGAGGTAAACTGTGCACTTATAAGACAATAAAATAAACTACATCTAAATTATACCGAGAACGTCCTTGAACTATCTTTGTATTTCTCAGGTACTGTCTATTTGTTGAAAATTCTGTTTTTTGATTTAACATACGTGTTATATTTCCCAGCACCAAAACTTTCTCCTATTCTACGATAAGCAACGTACACAGAGCCTGTAATGATACCAGTCATAGAATGGACGAAACGTTTGATGCTGAGGAAAATAAAAAAAGAGTTTACGTCAATAGTTAGAAATCACTAAATTTTACAAGTAATGTTACTGCTGTTGTCTACAAAAATTGTCAGTTGTCATTTAAGATTGTTTTGTTTAAACTGCTGGTTTTTTTAGAATGTTTGGTAAGCTATTGTTATAAAACATTTGTGTCATAAGTTAGCGATTTATATTAAGGAAAGGTGACCCGAGTTTTAACCATTTTTAAAAACATATAAATATGTTTAAGTCATCGAAACTTAGGGTATATAATAACTACTGTGATAATTCATTTTGGTGCGTTCTCAGAAAACAATTCTCTAAAAACATAGCATATGCTTGAGGTAAACCATTTTTTGTAACATTTGCAAAACAAAATTGAATTTTTCAAAATATAATTTTATTATTTATTATAAAATAAAAATCAGTATAAATTAATTTTTTTTTGAAATTATAAGCTTGCTACAGTTTTCAGGCTACTGTTTTTATTTAATCTAAAACAAATTGTTCCAAAGTTATCTAGTTGTTGATTTACCAGGCACATTTTTTAAATCTCTATCTCTTTGTGGAGACAAAAATTGTTTGACACGGAATTAGCCGAGGCCGCAGCTATGTATCATATTTCTCCTATGCTGCGTGAGGCCTCCAGTAAAAGCAGTTTTCCCAGTGAAGCATTTTGTATACATAAACGTGCTAATACTTAAACTATTCATGTTTTATAAAAAGAGAGTTTTAACGGTCTCAGAAAGGGAGGCCTACGCCTAGGCAGTCACATTGTTAGAGAATAGTATTACGAAACATATCACAGTAAGATGTGAGATTTAATTATAGACTCGGAATAGTGCCATGCCAAGCCTGTTGTTATGCAGGGCTAGATAGGGAATATGGATCTTGTTTTGCCAAGCTTTGTCAAGTTTGTTTTTTTGATAATGGACAGTAATGCCAGAGTAGTTGGCATTCTGGTTTCTGGTATATATTGTTGGCGTAAAGTTTTGTAGTATATTGCACACATTTAATCTGCTAATTCGTACCGTAGCAGACACCACATTGTTTAAATAAATATCTCGTAAATCGATTGTTTATGGACAAGAATAATTAATTTTATTTGTTCAAAACCGGCTCTCAAGACGAATTAAGCACAGCACTGTTCTGATAATTTCTTCTTCTTTTCCTTCGCCGACTTCATCTTCTTCTTCTTCTCCTCAACCCAGAGTATGGTGGGCTTGAAATTCCTTCCTTTCCGTAGACAGTCTTTTAATCACCACTTACCTTCTTCCCCCGTTCATGTCATGCACGTACTCCTGACCGGGCTTAATGTTAAACATCACACACTAAACAGTCTTATTTATTTTGAATAAGAATTACCTAATCCGACTAGCTGTTATCCGACTAGAGGTTAATAGTTTTTCTAGATTTTAATACCGTATACTTACAATTAATCATTATAATCGCCAATATGTTAAAATTTATATAAAAACACATTGTAACTTTGGAAATTCGGACACACACACACACACACACACACACACACACACACACACACACACACACACACACACACACACACACACACACACACACACACACACACACACACACACACACACACACACACACACACACACACACACACACACACACACACACACACACACACACACACACACACACACACACACACACACACACACACACACACACACACACACACACACACACACACACACACAGCGCGCGCGTTCCTTTTTACACAAACGAGAAGGTAAAGAAGAGACAATGAGATAAAACTGAATGTTTGTTTTTTTTTCGTTTCTATAAGTGACTCATCGCTTCAATTTTTTTTGAAGAGTCGAAAAAGCTTGAATGAACAGTACCACTCTGAAAGAAGTACAAATCCGTAGTTACTATAATAATTAAAGTACGGCTTCTGCCATTGCTTTTGTTTTTCTATGACGCTTCTTAGAACATATGTTTCGTTTCAATTATAGATTTTAGGTTGGAAGTCTTAAAAAAAAAAACGCGACATAGGTTAAACGAAGCATATAAGTCATAAGACGGATAGAAGGTCTTCGACGACGACGACGACGACGACGACGACGACGACGACGACGACGACGACGACGACGACGACGACGACGACGACAACGACGACGACGACAACGACGACAACGACAACGACAACGACAACGACAACGACAACGACAACGACAACGACAACGACAACGACGACGACGACGACGACGACAACGACGACGACGACGACAACGACAACGACAACGACAACGACGACGACAACGACAACGACAACGACAACGACAACGACAACGACAACGACAACAACAACACTACAATAATACAATATATCTTCTTACACTAACTTGTGTATTTTTTACTAATAATAATACAATAATACTATTATAACAATGAATATTACAGTACAATATTTATAAATTATACAAGTAGTAAGGTCTAGTCATCTGTCTCTGCCCCCCCCCACACACACACATTAGAAACATGAAAGATTTAAAGATGTTACTTACATTAAAATAGTAATTTTCTTATAAGGAAACAATTCTTCATCATCCTTTACAGCTCGATTCGTTTTTATTGGGGATCTTTAGTGATTCTGTGCTCTATGAAATAATCAGTTAATTGGGTTGGTGTGATATATGATAATGTTATTTTCCTTTGAACAACGTGGAAAAAGTTAGTTGTTAGCCGAACTGCTTCTTATTCTTACACGTTCTGTTGCTGGTTTCAGTACTACCAATTCAGCGGTCAACCCTAGGATAAGAAATTAAACATACTTGTCAGAGTAGACATACTGATCACTTCTTAATGTCCATTAGTTGTGGTAGCTGACATATCACTCAGTCATATGCTCCCTCCTGATGATTTCCATTTACGAGGACTGTACGTAGTAAAACGGAATATTGCATACAGTTAGAGGGTAAACTGGATTCAACATAACAAGAGGACCTTTTTCTGTCATTTTATGAAAGCTTTGTTAATTATGCATTTTCGAGAAAAATTGTATTTCTCTCCTCTTACAAAGAAATTAATATTGTCCCTAAGATAATTTTTCACATAATTCGTCTCATTTGTTTATAATGCATATAACATTATTAGCATTACATTATTATTACAAAACACAGTTTTAGATTTAAGTATACATGGCTACCCTACGTTTCATCTAGTGGTGCTCATCGACAACACAATGTTGACATTTTGATAAAATTTATTGTTAACATAAAGACCTGTATATAGATAATACAGAAATAATTAATACACACATACGTAATAGGTATTAATATGTTTGTAATATTGTAATTAGGTGTTATTAATTATATAAATAATAATATTTATTATTAGGTTAGTATTTATTTAACAGACGCACATAGTCGCAGAAAAACATTCATTGTGTGTGTTGGTCTGTTGTATTGCATGTATACAGGTCCTGATGACGGTAGTAAATATTATCGAAACGTCGACACAATTGCTTTAAACATTGTGTCAAAATGAATATTAAACCTAACAACAAACCTTTCATCATTATTAAACTAAGGATAACTTCTAGTGACAAGGGACTTTAGGCTTATTCTGTGAACCGAAGTAGAGGTTAAGTTAAAAACAAATATTTCACAATCAGTATAATTTAGTTTCTATAGGAATAACAATATAATAAACGACGGCGTATCAGAATAAACAGTACTTAAGGGATCGTGCAGGGTAATCTACTTGTTTCCTTGCCCTCACATAACAGTAGGTAAGGAAACAGTGTCCTGAATATCCCGATTCAACATCTCATCGATTAGAGTTTTGATTAACGTTTGTTTGCAAATGATTTTCTAATGTTTAGAAATGAGGCTATGAAATTTAGATACATTTTTAAACATTAAGAAACGTACTCCGCGTATAACAAGTGCGAATGAAAACTTTCATTAAAACAAAGGTGACATTTGTTGGATAATCAATTATTACATAGGGTTAAATATACATGTGTGTTATTTTTGGTGTGCTTTTGTTTGAATGAGAGAAACACATAAAAATAGTGATAATATAAGAATAAAGGGTTGTGAATAAATGTGTAAAGTAGTATTAGGTGTTCTGTATGTATCGAACATCTCATTCAACAGAATAACTTTTTTTAGTTATTAAAAAATGCACTAAAATCATAAAGTTTTTGCTTTAAGGTAAGCATAAAGTAAATATGCCTTACCCGTGGTCACGACACTACACAGGGCTCTTTTATTGCGTGGTATCGACAGGGTTAATCCGCATGGGACTCGGTCAGCTGCGACGAAACGACGTTTTTACCTGATCTTACCCCGCACTTTTAGTCGGTCGCAACTAACCGAATCTGTGGCAACTAATGGAAATGATTCGAGTAGCTTCTTTCATCCAATATTTTTGTTAGATTAGCTTGAGTTGGTTCATCCTAGTTTAGGTCGGTGTCCTTTTAGATTGGTTCCACCGTCTACAAGTAAGACGAAGGCTTATAAAGTTAGTGTATGATGGGAAAGTTGTTGTACTATACAATGAGCGGTAGAGATGTTGGGAATGAGATGCCCTAGCAATTATTGAGTCGTGTAGCTAGTAATGGTGTGACGAAACATGTTAAATTGGCATAAGCGATCATGTGATATCCTCTTAGCTGCGAGCGGAGCGAGCAGAAACGGCTCGTTACAGGGCCAACAGTTCGATCTAATGCTTTAATTTCTGTGACATATGAGTGAGTTTTTTTAGTAACCCGCAAATCGATGCTTATGTAGGGCGAGCTAAACGAACGCAGAAATCTTTCACATATGGGTTCAGTATGTAAAGTCTGAGTATGCAAGAAAAAGCACAGAGAAAGTTGATTAGTCGCAGCAGTACATAAACATCGTTAACAGCTGTAGGCCTTGAACATGGCTGTGCTGCAGTTGACTGGGTTAAAACTTTCACCTCAGTCGTAACTGACCGGGTTTTGTACGATTGGGTCGCATTTGTCCGCGGCCCTGGCAATGTTACGTGTACAGGTACTGTGTAATGATTCTCATACCATTACAACTGATTGTTGCACACTTGGAGCAGGCATTTTTAATAAACTAGCTTTATATTAGAACGTGTGACATAATCAGGGGCGAATTAGAAGTGGTGCCCTATGCTGCCATGAGACTGGTGCCCTCTCCTCGATTAAAAATTCAATTCAACCTTTTATCCGTTATTTACACTGATAAATGGCATACAGAATTTCGAAAGTTAACAATTATTTTATTAATCTCTCGAATTACAACAAATATTTAACTGAATAGTGATTAGAATGAGCATAGTACTACGTAAGCTTAAAAATACTAATCGATCCAATATTTCTTGATTTTGCCTTAACAAAGTCTTGTATAATTTTTACTAAGTCGAGCGATTTCGGTATCTCACTTTCAATATCTCGCTTAAAAATCTTAAAAATCATAACGGCAACTCATTGAAAAGTGTGCACACATCTTTTTATGATTTTGGATTGAGGGCATTTTTGTTGTTTTTGTATTTGACATTTATTATCTTCAAAAGGTTTTGTGATTTAGGGGTGGATGCTGCCCTCTCTGACAGCTGAGGCCCTGGTGCCTGGTGCTGTAGCATACCCTAGCGTTATGAATAATCCGCCTCTGGATATAATGTAAAGAGCTAATGTTACTTAATAAGTGATATTTTTAATTTCACCTATAATTGTCTCGCACGGAGTCTGTGAAATAATCAGCGGTAATATCTGTTTGGTCAACGAGACGTCTCTAAAAATTTGTTTCTCAACACACGAAATATATAACAAAGAAATAGTGTTTATTTCGAAACTGCATAAGTTACCAGAATTCCCTAAACTAAAATAGCCTACAGTGCATCTTTTACATTATAAAGATAAATTGAACCTACTATAAATAATTAAAAATTAAATAGGCTTCAAAATCAATAAAAACATAACGAATGACAAGATAGATTTCATAAGTTTTCCTGTCGTACAGACAGTAGTGTAATATTAATTATTACGTTGTATTTTCTAGTAAGTCTATTTTTAATATAAAGTATCAGCCGTCTTGCATATAGACTCAGCTAAAATACTTGGAAGTGAACTGTAATCTGTAGTAGGTAGGTACTTTGATGTTTACTCAAAACCACACACACACACACACACAGACACACACCCACCCACACCCACCCACACACACACACACACACCCACACGCACCCACACACACCCACACACACACACACACACACACACACACACAACACACACAACATCAGGTACATTTATACGTCCACATACTGTTTTAGGTAAAGCAACTTAGTATAAGATTGTACTATCTGATGATGGTTTAAAAATCGAAACAACTGTCAGTTATATAAAATAAAATGATTGTGTAACCTTGAACCTTGAGTTTTTTGTCCATGGTATGTCCGAGTATCACCAGTGATTTGTGCATACTTTTCCAACGTGGTACAAAGTATTTTAGATAAAAATTTTACCTTTTTGCCTAAGCCAGCTTTCGCTTGTTGTGAGCTTCGTCAGAGACGGCCGTTAGGAGCGCTGTCAAAGCTGGCTCAGGCAAAAAGGTAAAATTTTTATCTAAAATACTTTGTACCACGTCGGAATACTATATACTAATCATTATAGTGAAATAGTTAAATTTTTATTATTCTTAACCGTTTTTAACAATACATATTTTATTGTCTTGCATTATTTCTGTTCCATTCTAATAATAACAACACTACACTTCGCCTATAATACCAGTTTCGTTAAGCAGAGTATTCAGCCTATAGATACAATAAGTAATTAACGTTGTTTGGCAATCTATATACGTATAATAGTTTTAATACAACCTTAAATATCTCTACTAACGTCGCTTTGGAAAATGTCAAAAGGTGGGCTTCACACGTGTATTTGGTTTGTTTCTGTTAAAAACAACAACAAAATTTGGTTACATAATATTACAATTATTGGTTAATATCGTTATTATGTTTTAATCTCTTGGTGAAGTAGAACTTCCATGTTCTGGACATCCATAGCAGTAGGCCCAAGTAAGCGGTAGTTCTGGTCAGATCGCATTTACGCGCCCCACCTACATTTGGAGTTGTAAGGTATATAAACATTAGCTAATCCTGTTCACTTCTCTTTTATTTCACGGCACACAATTCGATGTGTGTTCCAATCGGTTGCACACAGTACGTAAATACTATGCTCACGACAAACTTTGAACGGAACAGTCAGTTATTGCTTGCTCCATCTATAGAATGCGAAAGTGAAGCAACGCAATTTTGAAGGTTGCACAGACTGACGTTGGTACTGAAACAGAGCTGATTAGTTTGTTGCCGCTGTTAATGATTCGCACACTGCTGAGTGTGTCTTACGCCCCCACTACATTGACTTACCAAATGTATAGGGTCCATAATTCCTTTTGAGCATGCTACTATTTGTTTTCTCGTAAAAAACTTACTACTTTGTGTAAGTCGATCTTGTACAGGTTTACAAAGTTGAACGCTGTTTGTTTCTGTAATCGACACAAAGTTAGTAATATTTTGAAATTTTATTTGCATTCCGAATGCGTTTCTTGAGAGAAATAATTGTGGATACAAAAGTTTCTTGGAAGAAAAGTTGTGTGAGCAAAACGATGCTATTTACTATATCATTTTGTAACAAAACTGTATTATTCAGCAGGTACTGTTTTATAAGCTATACAAAATATTGTTTATCAAATTTGTTTTAAATTATTTATGTATTTAAATTTAAATGTGTACTGACTGTTCCTAGAATTTTTAAAGCGTTTCCTATTAAACGTGTTTAGTTAACAAAAAATATTATGATCTATGTTTTAAATCAGGAAATAAATTTTTATCCGTATATATTTTATAAATTATACTAAAATACAGAAAAATGGGTTTCAAGGTCATCTGCGATAAACTAAAAATTCAAGCTTTGCGCGTAAAATAATTTGTCACATATCTATACCGTACTCAGCGAGCTGAGAGAGATACGAAAAGAAATCTCTCTCTCTCTCTCTCTCTCTTTCTCCCCCGCTACACACACGCGCGCGCGCGCATAATGAATTTCGACGAAACCGAAACATCGAAGCATGATAATGTTTTGTAAACAAGATTTCTAGACTGTGGGGAATCGAAAGTGTGGAATCGTCACATTTTTCGATGCCATCACGCATTTTGTGGAATGACCCCCAGCCTAAAAACACTATCATGTTAATAAAACTTACTGTTCAAGTGTTGAGCTATGTAGGCCTATGTGGTAAATAAACTCTGTCTGTTGACTCACTTTCTGAGAATGAAGGCCTGATCACACTGAAAGCAAAGCTAAACTAAGATTAGCTACTCTGCGCTAGTCTTTCTCAATTTGGTGTCAATGTTATCTTTCAAATGATAAACCGGATTTTGAATTATGTTATTACCTTAGCTACGTTATGATGTTATTAGATTGAACTCAAATTACGTGTACTGTCAGTTTACAAACTGTCTCTGGTTTCTTTGAATGAAGTGTAAATAATGAAGGTATTGATTATTCAGTGGATCACATTCGCTTTTCTCAACATCTATTACATTTTTTGTGACGTTCATTTGTTCCTCCCGGTTTTTTCTGCTGTAGTTATCGGATATCTGTAATGGTGGCTAAAGAAGAACTGGTGAAGCTACGCTGACATGAACATCTGGTTCGACGCTACGCAGAAGACAGATGCTGTATAAGTTCTGCTACAGGAGCCGGAAATAACTATGGATACTTGCAGTACACGCACAAGTGCCACATTATTCGGCAAGACACTTTCCATTTAAAGAACGTCCAGAAAATGTGTAATAATTGTGGTGATCACTGAAAGTCCAGAATTATTGCTACACTGATCAAGCTCAAGTGGTAGTACCTAAGAGTACCGGACATATTTGCTGAAGAAATCGTCCAACAATAGAGCACTGGCTAGAACACCAAAAGAAAGAAAATAGTAATAATTATGAATATACAGGAAGTGCGGCTATTGTGGACCTGTCGGCTAAAGTGGACCCCTAGTTAAACTTGTCTGTAGGGTGCTGCAATCTGCCAATGAATCAGTAACTACGTTCTCTATGTTCTGCTTTATTAGTTGTGAGTCATTGAACCTAACAGTGCCACCGTCTGAGAAAAAAGGAGAGGATGCTTAAAACTTTTGCTTACTTCCAGATTTTTGTAAATGTAACTTGTTTTTGTTATATTTTGAGTAAATTAAGCGTTGATATTATTTTATTTGTACTCCGTATGAGCTGATAGTATTAAACTGCCTTAAAAGGTGCCACGTGCCTATTTTCTGCAACACTGTTTATGTTTTAACTTTGTTTCCTCTAATGGCCGATGTCGAGTAAAGTGGACCCCTACGGCAGCGGGCAAAGTGGGCCCGTATCTGCAGTTATCATACGTCATACGCATGGGTACACTTTACCTTTTTCTATAATAAGCAAACTAGGAATCTCTAATGTAAACCGGATTGTAATATAAACAGTATTGCCTGCATTTTACATTATTACAGTAACATAGTTTTTTTAATTTTTGATAATAAAAATATATAAATTCTTTTTTGGTGCCAAAAGAAGGAAAAGATTAAGGACTTGGTGCAAAGAGTCTACCATTAAGCGGTCGCTGCTGTACGGTAGAAAAAGATGGGATTAAACAAGACACAAAAGACTTTTAAGGCACCTAAAACGACACTGAGGAGGTTTGCAAGTACCAGTATTTCACCAGAATCGAGTATTGATATCAAGTCAGGAAGGAAACCCTTTTCACTGAAACTACGGAAAAAGAATTGGTCGAGTACTTAGTCACCATGGAAAGATCGTATTTTAGGCTGACACTAAAAATAGTAGGCTGACACTTCCAGCTTGAAAGTAAGAATAAAATACCTAATACCTTTGCTACACTGAAAGGCAGTACAGACAAGGATTGGCTAAAACCTTTTCTACACGATAATACGCGATTGTCTATTAGAACACCTACTGGTACGAATGTAGCTAGAAAAGACGGGTTTAACAAACATGCTGTAAACAAATGTTTTGATATGTTAGAGCAAGAATTTGAAAATCGTAATGTCGATGAGACTGGCCTCTCTATCAAACTTACCTAAAGTTATTGCGCTTCAAGGGAAAAGGCGAATAAAGTGTTTGACGTCAGCTGCAAGAGGATCACTGGTTACTCTTATACTTTGCATGAGCGCTGGTGGAGCTTATGTTTCACCAATGATTATTTTTCCGCGAAAAAACTTTAGTCATTTACTTGTTAAAGGGGCACCGCCTGGAGCAGTATTTACCTGCCAGCAAAGTGGGTGGATAAATAGTGAAATATTTTGTGACTGGTTTGAGCAGTTCATTGAATTTTTAAAACCTTAGGAATACGAGTCCGTTTTACTGATGATGAACGGACATTTTAGCCATACAAGAAATATAAATCTGACAGAGAAAGGACGATGATTGTATCATGTAACAGTAACCTGCCTCCCACATCACAATACACGTCGTCTGGAATTCCTCGACAGAACTTTTATTGGTGTACTGAAACACCATTACAGTGAAGAGGTGAGAAACTACTTAAGAACTAGTGGCCACCCAGTAACATGTTACGAAATCTCTGAACTATTTGGTGAAGCTTATTTAAAGGTGAAAACCGGAGAAATAGCAGTTAATGGCTTCCGTGTAAATTGGAGGTATCTATCCAATGAACCAAAGAGTGTTTTTGGACGTTGACCTCGCTATTGATGGACAAGAAAGTGAAATTTTGAAGAAAGATTCGTCTGAGAATCAAAAAACGTTAGCAGCCAAAGATATAGATTCCAAAAACAAAAATGAACTAGTCGAATTACGTCACCATCAACGTCACGCCAAGATTCCCAAAATCATCCTGATTCTCTCTCTAAACATGTCAGGTCAGATCAGCGTTTTACTTTAGGTTTATTTGCCAAAGACGTCATGCCAATTGCTACAACATGTAGTAAGCGTAACAGCGACCGAGGTAGACCGAAAAGTACTGCAAACGTTACAACTTCAGCCCCTTTTAAGAATGACTTAATCAAGGCAACAAATAATCGGCTAAATAAAAGTTTACCTGGAAAACTCTATGAGACCACAAAGAAAAATTAAGAAGAGGTGTAACACAACCTAGTGACGAAGAAAATGAAGGAGACAAGAGTGAAGACGGATAATATAAATTGCATTTTTTATGCTGGAAATGTTTGCGATGACTGCAACGGTAAAAAGTGTTCTGTCTTTGTCACGCTGAGATTAGTGTCATGAAGACTGTGGAGGAATTGAAAATATCAATGTTTTTATTTGTAAATTACAAGTAGTAGACTAGACTAATTACTACTAAGTTCTGTAAAATTTTCATAAACCATACTTTTTGTATTATTATGTGAAATGTGTAGACTAAATTTGAAATAAAAGTATAATTCAATTTGGGGACTAATTTTTCGAATATCGGAAATCAGTAGCTCATTTTAATTTTTGTTTTAGTTTTATAAGCTCTTGTACTGTATGTTTTTAATAAATTTTGAATAATTATTACAACAATTATTGTTTGAATATTTATAACAGTTATAACAATTGTTATTATTTATTATTTGAATAATACTTATGGACCAAATAAGAGATTGTAGATTGAGATAAAATTTAAGAACAAAATCTATAGATCATGTAACAGTAGAAAACCAGCTGAGATAGTTCGGTCACATTGAGAGAATGAGTGAGAAAGAATAAGCCAAAGAGCGTACGAGGCAAGATTATTAAAGAAGAAAAACCGGGGCAGGGCTAGGAAACGAGGAGCAAAAATGGTTGATATAGGCGAAGCAGCACAGAACAGGGGAGAGTGGAGAGAAATATGAATGTGGAAAACCCTATAAAGTGCTCATCTCCACAAACCGTCTTACACTCGTGAGAGTAGTAAGGTATAACGATTAAGTAAACATGATTTAATATGTTTATAAGAATTGATATATTATTGAGATTTTAAAGCAACGAAATAAAAAAAGACCTTGTAATAATCTAAAACTAAAAGCTGTCAAAACAATTGGAGATTTATACACTGTTGGTTACAGTTCTGAATAACAATTCTACCGGCAGTTAAACTGTATACGGTGCAATGTACATTTAAAATTCTTGTCACATTTTCATTTTTAAATATTATTCATCAGCGCAGACCAGTAATAAAACTGCTGTGTCATTACAAAGAGACCACGAGTTCACTGCAAACAGGAAACTTTATACCCCGCAGCGGGAGCAACACTCTGTATCGCATTAATAATTCTAACTGAAAATTAAATGGTTTTACTGCGACTTAAATACTGTAGGTGTCATTTGCTACAGTACAATAACCTTAGTAATCTGTCAGCGTGTTTAAGACTGACGATCAGCACTCTCAGTTAATTAAACGTAGAACGAATACGGAGCCTTTAATAAGAACAGATTTTACAATATTTACTGTAAGATTGTGAATTATATTAATAATGAAGGTGTTTGGTTATAAAGCCTTCTACCGGTAAAATTAGGAAAAATGCGAATTTTATGACTTTGAGTTTTTTTTTGACTTTGTTGTTTGATATTTCAAACGATATGAATATTTCTGTGTTCTTCTTCATTTCACTGTTTAACAGAAAATGCCATCCACTGAAGATTAATTAAATATATTAACAAATACGTCAAAAAGGTAGGAAACAGACGCAAAGAATTCTATGATGAAAGTCTGTTCAAGGTCATAGAGAGAAAAGTGTAGAACGTGAGGACACCCACTTGCTGAAGAAATTACTATATGGTAAGCCTTTTTTATGAAACTGATATTTATTTTTTACCTGGAAATGTTTATTTTGTTTTTATACCAACTACTTTTTGTTATTTTTTAGGAGACATCGGTATACAAGTTATTATTGCTTGTCCCATTAGTCAATACTGTGTACAAAAATTGCTTACTATTTTTTCGTATAATGTAGTAATTATTTTATTAGTATATTATTAATTCTTTTATATTATTATTAAAATTTATTTGATTATTATCGTATATTAATTATTGGTTTTTTATGATTAATATATTATAATAATCAAATAATTATTATATCTGAATAAAAACATATAATATGCTTTGTAGAGTGCAATGGGTTGTGGAACATTCAGTATACTAGATAAACCCTTAAAGTTTGTCAATCTAATTTAATAGTAAAATCATATAAGAGATCAGGATAAGCACATGAACAACATCAGCAAACACAACAATTTGTTTGTGCTTCGTTGTATGTTTGGAGAACAAAACGTTTGATACTATATATCATTGACATATCTCCTGTAATATACAACCCTGTTGATAATACTGAACAAAATTTTAAATATGTTTCACATTAGAATTTGTTCAGTTTGTTGTTCTGAACACACAATAACAGTGCTAGGGTTAATGTACTGCGCAAATGACACCTGCGGTGTTCAAAAACACAGTAAAACTTTTGAATTTTCGATGAGAATTATCAAAGGGCGACAGAGCGTTGCTCCCGCTGCGGGGTATAGAGCTTCCTGTTCTCAGTGAACTCACGACCCCTTTGTAATATCACAGTACTGTTGTTGTCGGCTTGTGTTGAAATTTAATACGAGCACAAAAAAATCTCAAGATTAATTTTTTTATCAATTTGGTCACTAGTCGAATAATTTTTAGAAAATATTTTATTATCCCCGTTGTATTTTAAAGTACTTACTGTTTAGAACTGAGTAAAACTTTAAAAAACTTAAACATTTTAATGAAAAGCTTGTCTTCTATATGATGATAAGCTCCTGAGTTGTTTCTACTTTATTTTTATAAGAATATAACATTACTTTAAAGACGTAAGCTTATACCTCAAATGTAATGTTGTGTATAAACATTTAACCCTGCAAGATCTATAAACACACAGACAATATTTTATAAAATTAAAAATTCTTTAGTACAAGGAAACGTCTTATAAGGTAATATATATCTAATACACCAGTCCATCTTCATAAGAATTGAAATTTGAATTTTTGAAAAGTCGAATTTTCACTAACAGTTTTGACGCTTCATTTTGCTTAAGGGGTTTTCCTCAGTGTTTTGATTCACACAGCGTAAATGTATTTAATGGCCGTCCCACATTTAATTTACAGCATTGGTTATGTGGGCTACACTGTTGCTGGGTTTCGTGTGTGGAAATGCGTATTCGGCCCATTGAAGGCGTTTGAAATGTATTTCTCCCGAACAGCGACGTCAATTTACTGCTACATGGAGTGAATTTTATCATCGAAGGACTACACATTATTGTACAGTTTTATTAGTGTTTTACTTACGATGTAAATACTTACGTTTTACCAGTTACGTGATCAGTATCACTCAGTTCTATGTATGAAAATAACATGACGTTAATTACCAAAAAAAGCTTTACTTTACCTATAATTGGAAGTGTGTTTATATTATTTAATGAATAAGCGGTGCAGACAATCAATATAAAATATCATGTAACTAAGCAAGGACGAAACATTTGTATTACAGGAAAGGCAATTATCTAAAATAATAATTGTGAATTGTAAACCTGCAAAATATTGTACTCTTAAAAAAACGTGACGTTAAAAGTAATATAAAATTCATACTATATACTATAGTATTACATACACGCCAGGGTGTAATGTAAAACGTGTCCTCACTATACAGTTTCGAATTTTTTGTGTCAGTACAAAAAAAAAGTTCGCATACACACAGCTCCGGAAACTTTATTTTCAGTCTGGCCGCCATTTTGCACTTTTTAAAGAAAACTTTATATATCAAGGGGTAACAGAGATATCTTAATGAAGTTGGGCACATATGTTTACATTAATAGAAGTTAATGAATTAAAAAATTTTCATAATTAGGACTACGGTTCCTTCAGTATAAAAAAATGTATTTAAAGTTATTACTACTTTTTAAAATTGCCTTACTAATAGTAGTTTATAACAAAGTAAGGGCTTGGTTTTTAGCGAAATTAGAATTAATAACTTCTAAAAAATTTAAGAACACTTGTATAATGGGGTTTTTTCTGCCCAGTAATGATCATCATGGACGTGCGGATCGATTGCAATTTTGTGTAGAAAAGTAAACAAAATGCCCGTCTCTGTTCATAGTCAACATTTCAAGGGGTTGTAGCCTACGCTTTGTAGATAAGACGGCTTTAATTTTTTGTGGAGATTCATCTGTAATAAAATCAGGAACAGTAGCTGATTGGAATTTTGACAAGTTTCCATGTCATACACAAGTAGTGGAGCGGTGTGTGAAGGTCACAAAAAGCGTCACAAAAAATGGTTGTTGCCAAGTCCAGAAATGGGTTCATCAGAACGACGGTTCTTTCACTATCCATCATGCCACGTTTTTCGCGCAAATCGGAGTTTAAAATAGCTAGTACCAAAAAGAATGAGTAAAAAGCTATTGACATAATGCCATAGCTCGTAACAATTATGATTAACTATTTTATGTCAAAGTGTAAAATTAGCAATTTTAAAATTAAAAATCTGTTTTTCAGGTTCAATGCACGACCAATAACAGTTGAAATATCTATGCTTTTTAAATTTATTTATCTTCCCTTTGCTATTATTTACTTATCTAAAGCTGTAGGTCTACCATTTGACTTACATCGAAAAATTTTCGTTTTTTTAAGTACGAAAAATTGTTAAAATTGATCAGTTTTTACGATTTTCGGGGTGATGTGCGACCGGAAGATATTAACCGATTTTTTATTTATTTTTATTTTTTTTTTATTTTACTTATGTGTCCTAGGGGCAAGTTTTCCGCAGTATAACGAATCGAAAAAAAAATAAAAATATTTATCGTCCCACCCTAACTTCTATCGCCTCTTTAGATATAAAGTTTTCTTTAAAAACACAAAATGGCGAAGAGACGGAGGAAAGTGAGACTTTTTCGGCCTAAGGTTAATAGAAAATTTTTTTCTTATACTGACACATAAATTCGAGTATGTATAGTGACATCTTATCTTTTACTTTGCATCCTTCACACACACACACACACACACACACACACACACACACACACACACACACACACACACACACACACACACACACACACACACACACACACACACACACACACACACACTGATTTAGTAATATAATGTAAAATGTGAAATATAAAAGTAATGTTGGGAATCGCCATTTAAAACTAAATTAAAATCTTTAGTAGGCCTACACATAATATCGCAACATCCACATATTACTGCACTAATAAACAATAATTTGAAAGGGACAATATTTTGTTATAGTATATTTATTATTTATAGTATATATATATATATATATATATATATATATATATATATATATATATACTATAAAAAGAAGGTGTTAATGAAAAAGAGAAATGTAAACATTTGCGTTAGATATTATTTGTTTGTGAATTAAGGTAAAAGTATGTTCCACCACACAGAATGAGCTGTTTAGTAAATTGTGAAACTTATTTTTTTAATGAAGAAAGTTGTTAGTGGTTAATATCACAAGCAGAATATTACTGTTGCACACCACTATATAAAAATTATTCCGATTAGCGCTTTCAAGTTTCACAGCTCATCGTCAGATCGGATATGAAACAAATAACCTGAAAACAAACCCTTCACCACACCCCACCCCTCCATGCTCACACACAACAAGCTATAATGTTCCTTCAATGTCCCTTCCCCACCCTCAGCCCTTCCCCACCATCTGGACAGTTGCATATTTTTCTAGCAAATTCCTTGTGTTTCAGTGTTGTGTGTGTGTGTGTGTGTGTTTCTTTTAAACCTAGTCTTTCTGATCCACACATGTGTGCCAGTCACACACCCTTATTTTAAAAACACCTAATTAGTCCTATGCAATTTAATTCTTAATCTTATCTATGTGTCCTCTATCATTTACTTCTTAATTATGTTATAAAATATTTCTTCATTATCAAATTTAATTTTAGTATTAATTAAATTGTTTAACCCTTTTTCTCTTTCTTTTAATATTTCTAACTCCTCCCTAAGCTTCCTTTCAACTGTGTTATTTACTACTTTTACAATTTCGTAGTCTTCCAAGCGATTAACAAACTTATGGTTGCCTTCTATGAAATGTCTTGCATATAACGAATTCGTTGTTCTATTACCTTCTCCACGTTTGTGGTCAGACAACCTGCATACTAATTTTCGTCCTGTCTCACCTAGGTACACTTTGTTGGAGTCTTTGCATTTTAATTTATAAATTCCGTTTTTCTGTAATACTGGGATTTTTTCTATATTTTTATTCCTTATCTTATCAAATACCGTTTCACATTTTTTAATAGCTATATCTACTCCGTATTTATTAAAACATTTTATAATTTTTCTAGTATGTGAACCTATGTATGTCAATGGCCCTGCATAATTCTTTTGTTCTGGTTCTATTTTTGCTTTTTGTATGTTAACCCTTTTCATAACTTTATCCTCTATGTTGGTGTTATAGTTATTATTCCTTACAATTCCCTTTATCGTTTTCAACTCCCTATCTTTTGATTCGGTCTCTTTTAAACACCTCTGAGCTCTATAACAAAATGAATTGATTGCTGCCATTTTATATCTATAAGGGTGGTAAGACTCTCTTGGTATAATTATATCCGAATACGATTCTTTCCTAAATATCACAAACGGTAGTTTGTCATTATTTTTAATTTTTATGTTTAAATCTAAGTAATTTATTTTCTTATCTCCTATCTCTTCTTTAAATTGTAAGTTTTTATCCTTATTATTTACCTCATTTATAAACTCATGCACTTCTTCTATGCTTCCTTCCCAAATTACTAATACATCGTCAACGTATCTAGTCCATAATTTTATATTGTCTTTATACTTAGTGGAACTTATTAATTGATTTTCAAAATCATTTATGTATATTTCTGCAAGAATAGGGGATAATGAAGACCCCATAGGTAATCCTTTTTTCTGTATATAAAACTTGTTATTAAACCTAAAATAGTTCTGATTTACACATTCTTTAATTACTTTAATCAATTGCTTTTTATACCTGTATTCTCCCATATTATTATCGTTTATTAACTAAATAACTTTATTTTCTGTGATATTGGTAAACATGTCCTTAACATCCAGTGATATCAATTTTGTATTTTCATTAATTATAATATTTTCTAATTTTTCTATCAATTTTACATTATTCTCTATGTTGTATTTTGTCCCAAATTCATATTTCTCTTTCAGTACTCTGCTAACTTCCTTTGATAATTTATAAATAGGTGCATTAATAAAAGAAACAATCGGTCTAATTGGTTTTCCTTCTTTATGTATCTTAACCTGACTTTTAAACGTTGGTGCTGTTGGATTACTTTCCAATAAATACTTTTTCTTATTTTCTTCTGTAAATGTTACCTGTTTCATCATTTGTTTTATCCTTGACTGGTACTTACTTGTATAATCATACTTTATTTCTTCATATGGGCCTTCACTTATAAATTCTTCTGTTTTATTTATGTATTCGTCCTTTCTCAGTAGTACCATTGTATTTCCTTTGTCTGCTTTCGTAACTATAATATCATTCTTTTTTATTTTATTCTTTAGTTTATTTACAGTTGATTTGATTTGTTTTTCATTTTTTGTACTATACAAATTTTTCTTAAATATTTTATCTACTACATTCCCTACTTCCCACCTTATTCTATTTTTATCATTTTCATTTCCTAGTTTTTGTATTATGCTTTCGCATTCAATAATCGTTTTTTCATGATTCAATTCTGGTGGCGGCGCGTATTTTAAGCCTTTTGCTAACATTTCTTTTTCTTCTGTATTGAAAGTTACCTCTGTAAGGTTTATTACTCTTTTTTCATAGTTATTCTTAGCGAGGTGTTCATATTTTACTTCGTTCTTTCTAATTAATTTATTTAACTTTTCTACCATTTTTTTTTATTTTTCTTTTCCATTTCTTTTCTACGTACCCGAAACCAAAATTATATAATATTTCTTCTAACTCTACATACGAGTATATTCTTAACAATTCTATATGTCTGTCATGTAATTCCCTATTATATCTATTGATTAAACCGTAAAGTGACCTTATTTTTAATTTTATCCACAACTTCTCGCTTTGTTCTTTTACTTTTTTCGCTACTGAGTTCTTATTTTTAATTTTAACTTGCGCGTATTTTGGGATGACATTATTATCCAGACATTGTTTATTAAACCATATTTTACTTAAAACCCTCTTCAATTTAACTTTTAACTTAAGATATTTAAAAACTTTACTTACCTTACTGTGGTCGTTTATTACCTCATTGATTGTTGTCCATTACCTGTCGTCGATTGCACATCTTAACAGAAGTTTAATGAAGAAAGTTGTGTTAGTGGTTACAATAACAAGCAGAATATTACTGTTGCACACCACTATATAAAAATTATTCCGATTAGCGCTTTCAAGCTTCACAGCTCATCGTCAGATCGGATATGAAACAAATAACCTGAAAACAAACCCTTCACCCCACCCCACCCCACCATGCTCACACACAACAAGCTATAATGTTCCTTCAATGTCCCTTCCCCACCCTCAGCCCTTCCCCACCATCTGGACAGTTGCATATTTTTCTAGCAAATTCCTTGTGTTTCAGTGTGTGTGTGTGTGTGTGTGTGTGTGTGTGTGTGTTCCTTTTAAACCTAGTCTTTCTGATCCACACATGTGTGCCAGTCACACACCCTTATTTTAAAAACACCTAATTAGTCCTATGCAATTTAATTCTTAATCTTATCTATGTGTCCTCTATCATTTACTTCTTAATTATGTTATAAAATATTTCTTCATTATCAAATTTAATTTTAGTATTAATTAAATTGTTTAACCCTTTTTCTCTTTCTTTCAATATTTCTAACTCCTCCCTAAGCTTCCTTTCAACCGTGTTATTTACTACTTTTACAATTTCGTAGTCTTCCACAGGATTAACAAACTTATGGTTGTCTTCTATAAAATGTCTTGCATATAACGAATTCGCTGTTCTATTACCTTCTCCACGTTTGTGGTCAGACAACCTGCATACTAATTTTCGTCCTGTCTCACCTAGGTACACTTTGTTGGAGTCTTTGCATTTTAATTTATAAATTCCGTTTTTCTGTAATACTGGGATTTTTTCTATATTTTTATTCCTTATCTTATCAAATACCGTTTCACATTTTTTAATAGCTATATCTACTCCGTATTTATTAAAACATTTTATAATTTATCTAGTATGTGAACCTATGTATGTCAATGGCCCTGCATAATTCTTTTGTTCTGGTTCTATTTTTGCTTTTGTATGATTTTGTATGCTTTTTCAGGTTATTTGTTTCATATCCGATCTGACGATGAGCTGTGAAGCTTGAAAGCGCTAATCGGAATAATTTTTATATAGTGGTGTGCAACAGTGATATTCTGCTTGTTATTTTTTTAGTCAGCGTTTTGGGTAAAAAAAAATAGCTGTATCCTATGGATACGAAATTTGTATATGTAAGCTGGACATGAAATGTGTACAAACGTTTTTGTTACTAACGCAAACAATTCATCAGCAAGACGAGTTAATTAACGTGAATAAGGTGGCGACAAGACTTGGCGCGCGTCTCCCGAAGCGTCCGCTATAATGATTACAAATAATTATGTATATGGTCCAACCCACCTTAAGCTGAATATTAGAATTTAAATTAAAATTAACTTTAGACTATATACTACAACGTTTACGCTTATACTATATGTCTATCTCAAGAAATAAAAAATTTGCTCACAGACCGAAAGTTTTAATACACACACGGACGGCATTAATTAATTATAGAGTTAAAAAATCAGTAAAAATTTTATTTATTGCGCTTTGGCTTTTAAAATGCTTATAACAAAGGAAATTTATTGTAAATAAAACGTTGTTAAAATTAACTCCATATATTTAATAATATGGTAACAGTCACTGGTTGATTGAAACGTTGCTCTAACATCTACAAGTAAACATCAATTTATAAAATATTTTTTTATGAAGACGGTAATTGTGTTACAGACATGTGTTTATTCAGACATTTGGAGCACAGCATGTAGAACATCAATACCATTTAAAACTCATTAAAATTTGTACTTCACATTTAGTACGAATGGCAACATTGGAACGACAGAATAGGACAGAAGTATAAGAGTAACACATGGGTAAGACAGAGCGCGACAGCTCCCATAAGAGCCAACGCTGTAAATTAAACCTGGGTCGGGGATTAGATTCTAATCACGTGCATTATTTATTTTTGAAATTCTCGTGAGTGAATCTGTATGTCAATTTTGCAGCTTTCTAGTACTTTAATAATCTCAATTACATTAATAATATTTTAGATGTACCGCTATACTTGGTTAAATTTATGTATTTATGTTGTATTTATAAGGTTTACAATGTAATATTTTATGACACTTGCTAGTATTCCGTTTAAACATGAGAATTATGTATCTTATTTTTACTTTATATTATGTGCACATAAACAAATGTGTAGCATTGAGAAAATGTGTTACTCATCATCATCATCATCATCATCATCATCATCATCATCATCATCATCATCATCATCATCATCATCATCATCATCACCACCACCACCACCACCACCACCACCACCACCACCACCACCACCACCACCACCACCACCATCACCATCACGAGTGCGCTTGCATAAATTCACGTAATAACAGAAAAAACCTTTTCTATTTTTACAAAGGTGAAGCAAAACAAACGTGACAAGTTAGTTGAGAGGGGAAGATTTCCACAAGATTTTGACAGTTCACGTCATCCTTATTACCCTATGAGAGGCAATGAAGTTTTGTAATCGTATTTTGTGACTATGCTGTCAGCAGCGCTTCTGTTATTCGGTAAAGCTTTAGATCACGCGCTAATATTTTTATTCGTTTAGAGAAAGACGCCTTGTCAGTCAGTAAGTTGCCTCCTTGTGATTTTTGAATCAAGTTTATTATCAAGAATACTGTTTTAGCATTTGCTACCGAATTGTTAAGGGTGCGAAAATTACAGTTTCTGAAAAATACGTAGATTAGAGAAAATTTTTAACTTAAAATTAAGAGCAAGATTAAAGGAAATTTAAAAATCAAGAAAAAGGGTGGTAAATTTTCTGCTGAATACTTTTTTAGATAAAAACTAAAGATATAGTGATAAAATAAACACATGTGGTATAGTGTAGTTATCCTCGCATCTCAGTTTTAATACAATACGATTTTGTTCACCTTTTCCGGGGCGTGTGACGTAACCCTTCATTCCACTGCCATAATAACCGTATTTTCGATTTATTTTCGTAAGCGGACTCACCTATTTTACTCAAGTAGCGTCCATTTGTCTATTTATAAACTTTCTGTGGTCACCTGTTTTCCTGCAACCGCCCTCACCAAATCAACCGTCTTTCCTTTATCTTGTTTCCGACTGTAGCGCCAACCCCCATCCTATTTTTGGGGTGTTCAGTATAACCATCTTTTCCATTAATCCACTTTTGTCACCTCCATTGGCTGGCTCAATCATCTGTCGGCACCCATACAAGACATGAATTTCAACCATTTACCTATATGTTCTTTGGCTTCTTTTTTCGGTATGGGATCTATCCATAACACGAATTAAGCTGTCCCATCAAAACTCTTTCCTCCTGACAACTTATCCCGTATATCATTTTTGTTCAGTCAATCTGCGGTTACTGTTATTTTTTTATATACGAAGTTTAATCAAAAAGTTCGTGCAATTTTGAAATTTACACCTTTACAAGTATCCGATTAAAAAAAAATGTTTTTATGTGACGTTGGTACAACGTACAATCGCAATGGTACATGTTAGTGGCAATCGCCTAAAATTTTAGCCCTATTTAATTCATAGTTTAGATTTCACAGCGAACCGAGTAAGTCGTCCATAGGTATATTAGGCAATTTTTTGTCATTCTACAATGCAAGATTGAAGAACATGGATTAAATTTTGTGGAAACTGTGAGATAAACTGCTCTGTGCTGGTAAACGTCTTCAGAAGGGTTTTGGCGAGACTGCTGTGACAAGCGGCTTACAAGCTTTAAAGACCGCCGTAAATGAGTTGAAGATCGTGGTTGTCAGGTGAATATTATATTCTTGTGTTCCTCGAAATTTCATCTCTAGGTAAATAAAGAGTACTATTCGGACATTATATGCCTTTTCTATGAAGCTGTTTGTAGAAAACGGCCAGGTTTATGGAAGAATAATTTATGAAAATTGCAGCCAGATAATGCACCCGGACGCACGTCATTGGTTGTAAAGAATTTTGCCAGGATAGGCAAAAGAAAACGTCATAATGATGACACGGCAACTGCTGTATCCACCAGATGTGTCCCAACGCGATCTTTCCTCTTACCAATTGTGACAATTTCCACGAAAGGACAACGTTTTGCGACCACTGAAGACGAAAAACGAAAATTGCTAAGCGAGCTCAAGGCTGTACCAAAAAGTGCAAGGTTGAAATATTTTGAAGACTGCAAAACGGCTGGCTTAATCGTGTTACATTCGACTGAGACTACTTTGAAGGTGGCAGTATAAGTGTCGATGAATGAAGGCATAATTTTTAAAATAAACAAGAAGTGCATGAACTTTTTGAGTGTTTATGTTATTTTCTAGATAAACTCGTAAGTACAAAATGTTATTTTTAAAAAACAAACTGTGGCTTCTGAATATCTTTTGTTTGCTATGACATTTTAAAAACTAACGTGAGTAGCCAGTGCTTGTCACTAGCAAATCAAATCAGTTTAAGCACTGCGTAACTACTCTACGCTTGCTGTAATACAGACGGAGTTATGCTCCCCAACCAGAGTTATGGTATCTCTATAGCAGAATGTGTTATTCTTAAGGCATTTTTTTGTAATGGCTTATTTTGTTCTGAATATCAAACGTTTAACATTTGTTTAGTATACAAAGAATATGTGAAAGTACGTGTTTCATAAAAATTTCTAAAAACTTTTGACAACTGATGATTACTAAAGACTGATAAGTAAAAAAATTGGCGGGAGTGTATAAATAAATCAGAAAGGCAGTGCAGTAGAAATCTAGAACACAACAGTGTGCCAAACAGACAAAACCAAGCTCGCTTATCTATGACAATTTACCCGCCTACACAAATCTTCCCTTACAGCAGACGTCTGCCAACAGCACAGTGGAAATGCAAACGGCACGGAGTAAGATTTGTTTTTGCAGGCACAAGTGTTTCAACTTTACCATTCGCTCCAACAAAAACACTTTTCTCTGCTAATCTATTCTGTTAATTAATGTAAAGGGTTATACATATTTTACAGTGCATGAAGCAGTTATTTAATTAGCGTAAAAAATTTAGAAAATTTAGGACTAACGTTATGCAAACGAAATTTTCCATCGTCGTTAGTATTGATTATATTAAATAATTATCCTAAATATTATTTCGACTTATCAATTTGTAATTCGTTTGCTACATTTTACTTGCTTATTTTAGGTTTTTTTTGTATGCTCGGATATTTTTAAAATCTAGGTAAACAATTGCGTTGAGAGTAAAATGCATACGGAATGTATATTTTGTGTTCATATTCAACAAGTAATAAAAATATGTGAATTCTGAAAAACAGCGTCTAAGGTATGAAAGCCTAAAATATTTTTAACACTAAGAAGGTACGTGGAGATTATTGAATGTGTACAGATTTATATCATTGCAAATTTGTATCCACATTAAATTTTTAAGGAGACCGTAAGCACTATATATTCAAGAAGTCAACTCTTTTTTACTGCTGATAAAAACAAACTCTTCTGATTTAAATTTTTCATACAAGCTGAACAAAAATTATATCCGAGGTGTTGGTAGTTCAAAACACTCATTCAAAACACTATTGAATGAATACTTGTTGCAGTTTAAAAATTAGTTGTGTGGTTTGATTAATGAATGTAACCTTCTACGGCCCGTGCCACCTTTAGTAAAAGTCTCAGTCGTTGTTGTTTGGCCGTGGTACAATATCGCATCGTAAAATGCATCTAGGCATTTCGACTGCGTCTATGGCAGTCGCCTTTACTGTTCTAAACGTGCTTTTTACGAGTTCTAAACGTCCGCGAAGTTGCTCCTGTGGTAACGGATGACGATCACGCAGGTGGAGTCTCCTCAATCTCATTTACTACCGGTGCAGTGCAATGGTGTATCTAGAATTTGGCCTTGGGGGGAGGGGAACGGGTCCGGTTGAGTCGGCTTCATACGAAAAATGAAACAAGTTAAAAAACTAATTAATATTACTATCTTTAAAGTGGTTTAAAAACGTGTGATAACATCCTGAAATCAGTCCAATTAAATAGAACGGCAAAACACAATAACAATACGCGTTATTGACACATTGTTTAGAAGATACTTACTGAGTGAATTGATTTTCCTATACAGTATTTCATATTTCAAACCTATACGCAAATTCTGTGTAATAAACCTGATCGTATATTTAAAAAGTAGTTACTACTATATTAGCGTACACATATGAGAAATAAAAAAAAACAATCTAAAAATTAAGAGAGTATCAGCATTTTTTTCGACTCTCTGGGGGTCTAATCCCGTTTGTACCCCCACCGCAAATACGCCCCAGACGCAGTGGTGGCTTCTGATTATTCGTAGTGCAGATTAACCAGATTGCTGCTTTATTTATTTGTACCGCTCCTTCATAAGGGTGGGGATCAATTTTTGTTTAACTCTTGTTAGACCCTCCTGCCTTCAATTAAAGCTGTTGCCATGGTTGTGTATCTAAATGGCTTCAAAATATGTGAGGGAGATCAACATGCGCATAGCTTAACAGAGGGGATACTCCGGTCCGGGCTAGTTACATGATAACGCAGAGGACCATAACGTTTTGTTCGGGAAGGCACAGGTGTGGTGTTTGTCGCGACGTTACTTTCCGCGGCTACTTAGAGAGTCCATCGAGATCACATGTACGGTCACAACTTTAATAGAAGGCAAGAGGATCTGTCGTGAACAAAACCTGGTTACCGGTCTTACTGGGCCACAGCTTAACAGATCAATATTCTTTTTTTGTATTTTACATTTTTATTGGGATTTTAGATTTGATTTTAGGCTTTATTTGGTCAAAAAACTGTTGATCGCGTTATAAGGTACTTTTAGGTTTGTATCTTCAGTATGCTTTCAATTTTTCGGTTAATCTGTCCATAATAAGTAAAACTGTGATGTTGTTATTTTCCTTATAATTGCTTTTATTTCTTTCGTGTGTAGGTTTATTTTATTTCTGTTTACTGGTCTTTTGTTTTATTTAATTGCTTCTGATGTGTTTTCTAACGAAGACAGAGAAAGGCAGCACTACACAGTCACATTGGTAATTGCTCCAGCATTAGACAACTTGTGGCACTGTTTGTGGGTGGGTGTGCTATACGATGTTAACTGAGCTACTGATGATGGGGACCGTATGACAGTTGGTCTGGTCAAAGTTGTCCTACCACTGATCTGTGTTAACAAGCACATTGACCAAACACTCAGCAGCAAACACACACAGGCTATACTATTCACATACCGTTCGTGTCCACGTTAGCCACTTCTACGACAGTAATCTGAGTGTACCAGCAATTACGCACAATAGACGCTGATACATTTCTCATCAGAAAACTAGGATAAGATCAATACCGATAGTTTCATAAGCAGAGTTGTGATTTTTACATAATCATGACTTTTTACATAAAATGTATTTATTGAGCGTTGTCACGTAAATTTACGTATTTTAGGGAAGAAATATATAACGCAAATATTTTCGAAGTTTCTTACCATATTCCCAATAATTTTACTAACGCTTTTAGGTGAATCTATCGTTTAATGTAAGTGCAGAAAAATAATTTGACACCTGTCTTAGGTCTGACAAGACATTCATTACTACCAACGTAACTGATGTCCAGAGCAGATTCACCCCCATAGACGAACTTACCCTGACCCAGTTTTTTGTCGATTCTATAAGATTCTCAGCGTTTATTTTCGTATTTCCTTTGCTTAAGTCTATAAATATTTTCAACAATTTAAACACATAACAAATTTAGCCATAGTAATAATAATAGTGTCACGAAACTACCGATATTTCTGATTTTAAAAGACAACAACCGAGAATGAAGTGAAGAAGAAAACATTTAAGTAACAGATATTTAATTATCGTGTGATACAGGGGAAAGTAGAACGGATTCATGCTAGTAGAGAAATTCTTAATTTCATGGAATAGCAAACCACGGAAGGTGTGCACGCGCGCACACAAAGTTGAAGGTTATTAACACAGTTTTCTGTAACGTAATTTGATTTAACTTCGATTTTTGAGATGCACAAAGTTTTCGTTTTCTCGTAACACAAACACAGAAGATATTTAGTTTATTTCTAATGTAAAGATTTTATGATATTTAATTGTATACGATGTTGACGTTTAAGGCGAGTCTGAAGGCAAAATATTAAAAATTTCACTTTTTCAACGTGCTTGTTTTTATTAAAATTTTGACTTTCCTGAATATAATGGTATATGATTTACGTTACAAATAAACTCAAAAACACATTTTACAAATAATTTAAAGTCTGCACTAGTAAAATCATTTCGATTTTTCGTACACAATTCCTTTCAATATGTGTATATGTTTTATAACGGTTGAGCTTAAAAATGATTTGGTTTTTACTGTGTAAAAGGGGATATTTCGTACTTCATGCTGGCAACTCTGAAGTCAACAATATGGATGCATGTATGTTTTGTTTTTGTGCGTGAAAATAGTGTTTGGTCATAAACTTGCGTTTTCGTAGTTCTCATTGATATACTTTGAACGTTTTTTTGAAAAATTATTTTTTCACACTTAGGTACACATATCTCAGAAACTATGATATTAGGATATTAAAATTTTCAGGGCTGATTTAAGTCACTGTTGTGTACCTACTGAAGCAGAATTGTAACATTTCCAGCATAGGGCCTATGACACCCCTTAAGAACAACACATCTATATAGTGGAGTGTAAAACTTGTTGCACCAAAGCTGAAATCTTAAAAAATATTCTAAATTATAAATACTTTTCCACTTAAACAGAATATAGAGGAGATAAGGTATAAAAAGATAAAAATTAATTTTTACAAAAGATAACATTCATGATCAATGTGTTTATAATTTAAATAATATTTTGAATACAGAGACTCATAATAAGCAACAACCCTGGTTTAGATTAAAATAATAGGACATCGTTGTTTATGAATGCAATACAGTGTTGGTAATCAACAGTCCTCACTGGGTACACTGCTACTGTGTTGGACTTGTGCCACAACTATTACTGGAGAAATATGCAAAGTACAGTGCAAATTGTCGAACGTTGTATTTTGCTGTTAAAGTCGTTAATAATATGTAGATACGTCAGAGTGTGTGGCCTGACTAGTATGATGAAGCCCTCCAGCTCCTAAGCAAATCGCCTTGTCTCCCAATACTTAAAATATCCCATATCCTTAACAATCTGCTGCAGTTGTTCCCTCTCAGCACACTCTCCTCTACCGAAGCCGTTAATCCAGAGTGTCTTAACTAATGGTCAACTAACCTGGCCCGTCTTCAAACTTTCAAACTTTGTGTTCCTGCCATTATTTTCAGAACTCGTTCCTTTGTCTACCAATTTTATTTTCAGTATTTTTGAATAGCTCTCCATTTAAAATCTTTCTATTGTTCAGCTTTCTGTGTTGTCCACTTTTGCATTCATACAGTACAATGACATGCAACTTCAGGAATTTATTTCTAATTACTTATCCAAATTTTTCTTCTTTAGAAAGCCCTTTTGGTTTGGATATTTTGCTTTGATACCTTTTTGGCTTCGACCATCCTTGGTGATACCGCTTTCCAAGTAGTTAAATTCGCCCATTTCGTCTAAGTTATATTCATAATTATCATATTTTAAGAATCTGTACTTTTGTTTCTACAGATTTTCATGACGTACCTTTTGATGATTTTTAAGCCTAATTCTTCTTCTAATAATTTTCTATATCATTGAATATTTTTTAAAATCTTCCTTTCTCTGCAAGCAGAACAGTATAATTAGCGAGTCATAAAATATTTTCTCTCTCCGTAAACGTATATTCCAGTCATAAACGTAACTCTAATTCCTTTATTGGCCTTTCTTTATATATATTTTACAATAATGGCAGAAGACTAAATACGTGTCTTATCCTTTTCCTGATTGTTTCTTTCCTTTCTTGATATTCTACCCTTATTGGAACTACTTGGTTCTTATTTTAGTTGCAAATCATTCCTCTGGTTTACATGTCATATCAAATTTTCTTCACATTCCTAACAGTGTATACCACTTGACATTATCTAACGCTTTTTCAAGTTCGTAAATCCGACATATGTAGGCCTACCTTTATTGTTCTTTATTTCACTTTTAGTAATTAGGTGCATTAACAGAATAACTTTCTAAAGCCAACCTCTAAAGCCAACCTGATCTTTATTTAACTATACCCTATTCTGTTTTCTATTTTCCTGTAAAATTTTCTTCTTAGCGATTTGTTGCACGTGCAACAATGCGGATTGTGTTCACAACTATTTCACTTGGATTTCGTTGTCCATGACGTGTCCGTTACTTAACTAAATATAATTAATTCACTACCGACTCGGAACACAAAGTTTTTTACGGGTAAAAACGTAAAAGTTGTACCTTATAGCCTGAACCAGTTTTCGCTTTTAAAAAGCTTTTTCAGAGGCTGCCATTGGGAGCACTGTCCGTCTTGTTCTTGGCGACGGTATCGACTTTTGAAAGATCGATGTGTGTGTGGGGTGTGATATGTTCGAATAATACGTGTGATTTGAATTGTGTCTGTTCGTATCTTTCCACTTACCCGTAAAAAACTTTGTGTTCCGAGTCGGTAGTGAATTAATTATATTTATTTCACTTGATCACACGCACCTTCTTAATTATTGTTGAAATTGCACTCTATTGATAGTTTGCTTGTATATCCCCCTTATCGTACAACTTACATCTTGTAAATTAAAATATCCTGTCCTCACGCGTTTCTCCCATGACTGTAACACCTCGGCTGGAAACTCACCTGTCCCTACCGCCTTACCATATTGAATGCTTTTTAGAGTTCTCTCTAACGCTGAACTTCGTGTGTTTATTTCTTTTCTATATACGCGCAGATTTGGGCTTTAACACTATAGGTAACGCTACCAATAGGGGAAAAATGACAGTGCCTGCCCACATATCACGTGACCTGGGGCAATATTACAAATTGTGGTATAGACCTGACGAAAGATTTTGAACAGTCGCTTATAGATACACAGTAGACAAACACCACGTTCCGAGGCTAACAATAATTTTCAGTCATTTCGCACGTGCGCACAACACTCTTGTACAGTATTTCGTAATGTGAACATCGGCTGCAACAAGGCTCACGAGAATATTAGAAACGTGTGTGACAGAGACATATTTGTAGTAATAGTAGTAGTAGTAGTAGTAGTAGTAGTAGTAGTAGTATATTTTTTAATAATAATATATAATAAGAATAATACTACTACTAATAATAATAGTAATAATAATAATAATTATTATTATTATTATTATGGCCAATTCTGGTGCCGTTAGGAATATAAAACAGTTTTTAGAAAAGAATCATAAATAACTTGTTTTTTTAAATTTAAAATTAATTTAAATTTAACTGGTATTTGGATTTTTAAAAACAAACGTTTAACACTATTGCTTCCGCTTGGTTACCTAGGTATTTGAAACCGCTAAGCCCGTATGATGATCATATTGTGTGAAACGTGCCATAACTGTATATTTTAGTTTTTATTTAGCAGGGAGTTTGGGAGTTTTATTGCGTGTTATTCTACTCTGGAGTTTATTCTGTACCGTTCATTCATTTCGAATTTGTATGCGTATTAAAATTTATTAAAAAATTATAAACGCTTATCATAGTTATCATTTATTGAAAATTCCGATTTCATAAATTATAAATTTGTGTATAAGTTTCACATATAAGACTATATAGATACAAGTATATTTTATTGGCATTTGTACTGATATTTATAACAATTTAATTTTTAATTAATTTTTTTATAAGTCAAGTTTACAAATTACCTAATTGGTTTCTGTTGTCTTATGCTCAATATTGTCGCTGTAGAATCGGCCGTAGCTTTTGTCTGAATGCTGATGATCAGAAAATGTTTTATTTGATTGTCTATTCCCAGAAAACTAGAACAAAAGCAAATAAAAATGTCGCACATAAAAGAGTACAAAAATGTAACATGACAAAGTCATCACTCTATCTGTACACGTAATCAGTGATGGATCAATAAAACTGTTTGCAACAACGGACATTCGCCGTCACTGTGAACACTTAATAATGCGACGTTTCTGCTACTGAATATCTCTAACCGTCTTCAGGCCAACAAAAATTTTCATTAAAATATTCGACAATAAAAAAATTTAAAAGAAATATTTAACTCTCTGTCTGATGGGTACTGATCGATATAGGTCTATTTAATGTGTAAGTTGTCCTGAAGACGACTGTATATTTTTAGCAGTCGAAACGTCGCCCTATTATCTGTTCACACTGATGGCAAATGTCCGCTGTTTCAAAAGTCATCTCTATGGTTTTTTTGTATAAGTTTTCATAGGAAAAAGCATTCAGACACAAACTTTAAAGTGAGGAAAGAATATCAGCAAAACCGAACTGTCTTGTACGTTTTTAAAATGGTGAGTTATAAAATAGGTGCTGTAATGTACTACACTTGGTTTTTCGTTTGCATTGTGTTTGGCAAAACAAAGACGCGTTCAGTATTTTCTATTGGCGTATTGAACGCGTGTTTATCTAAGATTAACTTTAGGAAATGAAGTATAGTTTTGTATTTTTTTACGAGTAAACTGTGTTTCCCTAATCAATGATATTATTGTATATCGAAAAACGTTACTCATGGCTTCAGACACTCTTTCAAGTTATTTCAGAATTACAATGAAGGGTGTCATCATTAGCCGTGGCTCTACAACCATTGGTGGGTCCTGGCCAGGTCCAAGAGTCGACTCCATTGTTCCCTATTGTGTACCTGACTTTCCGGTTTCTTACGTTCAGCTGTCTGAAGTCCTCTCTGTCTGATCTTTGAATCTACTTTGGGGTCTTCTCCTTGTTCTAATACACATTAGTTTCTGGTAGAAGATATGTTTCGTAGGCTGTCCTTCCTCATTCTCTCTGTGTCCAACCCATCTTAGCCTGTATATTTTGATTATCCGGACAATGTCCGGTTCTCTGTAACGATGGTATAGTTTATAATTATACCGCCTGCGCTACATTCCATTTTCTTGTACTCCTCTAAATATTGTTCTTAGAATCCGTCTTTCAAAGCAATCTAGAAGTCTTGCTATTTTTGTAATCGCCCAGGTTTCTGAGGCATATGTCAGCACGGGCCTGATAAGTGTTTTGTAAATTTTGTACGTATTTTGTGCTTCTTGAGACGAAGCTAGATGCCAAGTGCTTTTTTAGTTCATAATATGTACAGTAAAGCGTGTACAGTATTCATATGTATACATTTTTGTGTATGTGTGTAGTTGTGGGTCATACACAAGCACACAAACCCGTATTTCAAATCTTACAACTTTATTTATCTCACAAAGCATTTGAACTACTTAAAACAATCGTGTTTTATTTACTTCGTGTTACGAATGTACACGAGCTTTCTCGTTTATAATTTAAATTTTAAAAACTTCTGCTCTGTACAGTACACAATTTACAGTAAAAACCTTTATGTTTTCAGTCGGAATTATCAAAGATGACAGAACACTGCACTCCTTGGAGGCCATGAAGCTTCCTGTAGCCGATAAACTCTTAACCCTTTGAAATATTAAAAACAGTGTTTTTATCATTGTTACACTTTTAATTTTAACATGTGTAACGGTATATATAACCGACCCAAAAACCAATGTAAAACAAACTGGTTATAAACTATCCAAAACAAAATAAACAACAAAAGAAGAACAGGTAAACAGGAACATAAGATGAATTATGATTAAAATAAGGGAATAAAGTAAATTATAATTAATAAGTAATGTATTACAGAAAAAAACGAAGATACGACTAAAGACAAGACAACGTTGACCCAAATACCCAATTAGATCAGACAGTGAGAAGAAGACTACAACATCCATAACAAGAAGAAATTTATTAAGGAGAATAAAAGAATCAATGCGACTAGGGAGAATAAAATCAAATCAGATACAAGAAGGAACTAATAATGACAAGAATAAAATAAATCATGAGAATATAAAGTATTATTAATGATAAAGAAAATAGGAGTAATTTAAAAGTTGATTCAAAACCCTAGGCTGTGACTTGACATTGACCTAAAACTATTAATATAATAACTTCAATGACTTGACGGTACAACCAGAACTCAAAAGTAAAACATTGATAATAGAAATTAAGAGGGAGAGTGAATATAAGAGTTGTAAATGTATAAATTAGTAATGTTAAAAAAATGACTACTAGATAACGTCCAAAGGACTAGTTGAAATTGTAAAGTAGAAATAAAATTATAAAAGACAACTATTAATCAACAATAAGGTTGAGATAGTAACAAAAAAGAAAGAAATAACTATAAACAATAAAAATCAGCTTTGAGTAAATGTAAAGAATCAATTTAATATGTAAAAAACAAAATCTAACGTTCAACCATTGTTGGGGATCCAAGATAGGACATAACCTAAACTGGCCAACAAGTTGCCAATAGAATTTTAAAAAACAGTGACTGAAATGATCTTAAACTAATATGTATTGTAGTGTAAGCAAACTAGAGACTATAATGAGCATTCCATTTACAAATGTCATAATATAAAGGAACGTGGGTACAGTATAAGTGTAAATTAACATGATCAAGAGTACAACATAGTATGGGTACCTTGAACAATAAAAATCACACATAAAACGATGGTAAAAGAGTAGGGACTCAGTCCAGGATGTTAACTGAGACATAAAACTATTCATGTGAGGCAAATCAATGTTTACTGCCATAAAATTAATAATAATGATGTATATTATATGTAAACCATAGCTGATACTAGATGCAGGAAGTTTTAGATGAATGCCAACAAATGTCAAACTACAAGAGTAGAACTAAACACTGCCAAGCATTAACATTACTATAATAAAACTGATACAAGCTAAACCTAATCAAAAGATAAAGGTGAAATATCAAATAAGAAAAAATGTAACACCCAAATATACTGAATGTATAGAAAGATGTCAGAGAAAGATGTAAATAAAATAAAATAAGACAATACTAGCTAGTACTGATATAATCAGAAGTGGTAATGATTAGTTCAGTATAAATAGGCCACAACAAATATGGGTTACAAACCCATAATATTATAAAATAACTAATAAACAATTAGCAAGGCAATAGACCAAGAGTCTAGCCAAAAGTAAATAAATTATTATAAATAATAGTTAAATAATCATGTAAAAAACTATTGTGCAGTGATGATAAATATCACGAAGAACAAAAGTGAAGAATAATAATGTAATAAATATAAGAACCCTTAATATAAGAAGGGAATAAAGACATAGAAGAAATATTGAAGTAGGCCTAAACTAATAGTGACAATTTTAACGAATTACCGCCTAAAACGTTAATGAGAAGGAGTGATAGTTGATAACTAAATAGAAATGATAAGTAGTTATCAGAAAATGAACATTATAAATAGAATAAGGTAGAAAATAAGATATGTAAATAGTTCGTAAAAAATATTAAGAAATTTATTTTGTTAATCCTTATCAGAACTATATTGGTGTGGGTAACCGAAATACTCGTGAGAAAAAGACAAAAACGATAATAGTAATAAAAAAGGATCAGTATATTTATAAATGAACAATTTAAATGATAAAAAAAGAATTAATTACAAGCCCGTGGGCGTACAATGGGGAACCATAAAATCATAGCCTCAAACCCAGTTAGGTGACGCCAAATTCATAACCAATACAAGAGTTTGACTGTTATTTTACTACAATAAGACGTTGCAGCTTAGGTGAACGGCATCCGTGGTTGGTAGTAGTGGCGGCGGCAATCAGTTGATTTGAATAATTCTAACTGTATTACTAGCAATACACATCAGCATTACTAGTAACCCACCGTCACAAGTAAGTATCTGTGTAAACCAATACTTTTGTTTTCAGTGAGCAGTCACACCAATCGGTTCATCGTAGCGACGCGTGAAGATCAAAATTCGAATATAAACTCAGCGAACGCGAGCAACAAAACAACAAAATTATTTTAAATGAAACAACATTCAACCGAATTCATAATAATAATAATAATAATAACCACTTTTTAACGAGAGAGGATCTCGTCGTGTTACAAATTGGCGCTCCATCCCGGGGCTTAAAAGGACACGTACCCGTCGAATTATAAATGTCACATAAAAATGTGAAATAGGTTTTATACATTTTGTACTTAATTGTATAAGATACATACAATTTTTTGTTTTTGTTTTCTTTTTCAGGCTTGAAGTGTTTATTGAGCTTTAATTTTGTATTTATAGGTTACATGTATAACAGGTTTTGAAAAACAACTCAAAATTAAATCCATATTATTTTAGACACGCAGAACCTTTTGTAGCATTTATAAACTGCAGGATTGTGACACTATTTTTTAAGAACACGAGAAGAACGTTGTTATACCTTTCAGTCATTTTGAACTGGGAAGAAAACACAGTTAGTCTGTCAAATCGCTTCAGATGTTTAAATAATAGGTCTGAGCCTCCCCGCGACATACAGAAAGTTATATGCATTACGTTTAAGAATGTAGAAGAAAATTTAAACACTAAATGATTTTGTTTTTACTTTTAAATTTTTAGTTAAATTTATATGAATATTTAACTAAGATAAATTTTGCTAGTTCTAGCCTATTGGTTTTCAAAGTATTTTTATTTCAACCATTACTACAGTGGAATCACTAACTAGATCTAGTGATTGTGTAATATTTCCGCAGACATATTTGTTCCAACGTCAGTTGTCTGTGAAACATAACAGTATATCAACTTAGGTACTCTGATATTCTTCTAAAAGTAATTACGGGGTAGCCCTATAGATAGAGTCTCAGCTGCCAGCAATATGGAGTTCTGACTTTATTTAAATATAAATACACTTCTTGCGAAACGTCGTAAGAGCCATGGTGGCATTACTTAATCTCAATAGCAAAGTGTAACAGTCGTTTAGAAAGGAAAACAATATTATATATCTAAACACATTTTAAAGGTATTGAATGTATTACTAACACTATTGAAGAAAGTGAAACAGTCTACACAGGCTTAAAAATCTCTAAACGCAAACAGTTAGCGGATTTAGTGAGCAACAAGGATTGTAACTGAAGTCGTATAGACTGTACAAATAAACACACAAAAAACAAAATACTCTCCTATTGGAGCTGATATATCTAATTTGAGCTTTGGATAATGAGGAAATACAGGAATCTGGGAACACAAGTATTTACGAGTTATTTATTCTGTAACTGGTAATGATGATAGAGAAGTTACAAGAGGATAATTCAGGCCAAGAAAACAGTTGGATGTCTCAGTGGAATTTGGTAGAGTAATAAAATTTGTAAAAGAGAAAATATAATATCTATGATTCATTAGTTAAGAGTAGCTTACTGTGTGGAGCAAAAACATGGTGCGTCAAAGAACAAAACAAAATGATATTAGTAGCGGTAGAGATAGATGAGCTCCGGAGATGCTTAAGAATTTTCAGATCGTACAGAATTCAAATGAAGAAAATAGAAGAAAGATAGGGATAGAGGGAAATTTGTTTCACGGTACTGAAGGGAACCAGTTGATTTGGTACGGTCACGTCCAAAGAAGGTAATGCAGAGAGAAGAAATCCCTTCTCCCTATCGTCACAAGCGGGAAGACCGAGAAATCCTAGAAAGAAGAGCCATGGGTGCACGAGAACTCCGGGATGGAACTTGGAGTGATCGTGTCCAATAGATATTAGGCAGCGGACAACGTCGAAGGACTTTTTAAAACCGATGTATATATGTAAACAAACATGTCAATATGATCCTACACAAGACAAAACTTTTCTAGAATATCTTGTGGCACTCAGGTATGTTACTGACATTAATTCTCTTTTCTCTAGGTAGAGCCAGCAGATTCCATACGACCTTAACGAGAAAATTCTCTATCAATTTACATTGGACCAGGTACACTATAGTGTAAAAAGCCATTACCAGATTTAACAAGAGCTGCTAAAACGTTTCAAAAACTCCATTCTAAACTATATTTAAAGTGTGCAAGAAGTGCTGACCTTAATAGTACCAGTCTCGTTTTCACGTAAAAAAACATCTATACGCTAAGTTCTGAGGAACCAACAAGCTAGGAAAAAGCTGACATTTGGTTATCTGCTTAATATTGCCCATGACTGAAAACGCTGGAAAAATGAACAACTCACACGTTCGTAAAACAGATATCAGACTCAAAAAGTCTTATATAGCAGCGATTTTAGCAACATTGAATGACGCTTTAAGCAATAAATAATATGTCTATAATAAAACTGTAACATTAGTTTTTTACCGTGCATGCAAGAATGAATTATCATTGAAGGAAATATATGTAATTTATTATTATTGTCTGTATGTTGTACAGTTTTGGGGTTGTACTAAGAAATCTAATATTAAAATAATTCATAATTTTTAAAATAAGTTTCTTTGCAGTATTGTTGGTGCACCATGTAAGAAATAACGACATACGTCGTGATTTGAAAATGCCTACGGTTGCTGACGAGATAAGTGGGTTAGGGATAAATGCGAAAGAAGACTTCACGAACACGTAAACATTGAAGTGCTACAACTGCTTGATAATGCTGGACTCGTTCGACGATTGCAGTGACAGAAACCATTTGAACTAGTGAACTAAATATGTATAGTAACTCTCAGCACATGAACAAGGTGTAACTGTACTGAGGAATGCGCCAGTGGAAGGTTATCCTACGCACTGTTCTATTAGAATAAAATTGCTAGATAGGTTTTAACCAGTTGCAATTAAGTTAAATAAAAATATATTATTGTTGTCAAGTTCAAAAATAATTGTAAACCTATCTGACAAGACAAGCAACAAGCGCAGTATACGTTATCTGCCAGTACAGTTCATTGACAAGGTGTCTGATTAAACTGCTGCTAAGCTGCACATTGCGGTTTCAATAGTCGCGCGTGTTCAGCCGTAAAATGTAATTTGTGCACAGTATTAACGCGCAACGAAACAATCTGGTAAAATGATGCAAACCGTTTGCGTTTGTGCCAGCTTCCTTTTCACACTTTTACTCACACATGTCCATAACTTACCTATTTCATTTGGTAAATGTTTAACAGTTTATTTAGTTGCTTTGGTCAGTGTAAATGCAAATTTTCCGTTAGTGATAGCTAATATAATTTACGAGAACGGAAATAAACATATAACCGATTATAAAAGTATCCGATTGCTAAAAGTAGCATTAATTGTACAATGTTAATTATAAAATGTTTATAATTGTTACAAATATTTCATAATTGTTTAATGACAATCGGATCAAAGAAAATTAATATTTAAAACACTTGTTTTACTACATTTTTATACGTATGTGGTCGTAGATGAAAGATTCCTAATCATTCAGCAATCGATCTTTGTGATTTAGTTAAAACACGTATGTCGAGGCTGACGTCTGGAAAGAAAATTATACGTACTACGGCCAACTGTAGGCCTACTATCTCATAAGTGCCCCACGGATACAGAATCATTAACAACGCCTATGAATACCTACTGGGACATAGTGCGTGTAAATGACCATCGATTGTTGTTGTCAGTGGCATAACTAGTAGCTGGGGGGTGGGGGTTGAGATTAGCTTAGGGTTTCCATAATAGTTTTACTAAAAGGTGGACTAGCTTGAGGTTACACTTCTCATTTTCTTCAGGATAAATGAGAATTTCAGGATTCTTCCCATATAATTTTATAAATGCATCGTATAAAGTGTACGTAAGAATGTATTATTACCAAATGTACCAAATGTTGAGCGATTGTTATTATTAAGAAAACTCTTTACACTATTTTATTAATTTACAAATATTGTAATTCCTATTACCTCTTCAATTGTTTATGATCCTTATTTTAACTCACACAACTCACACAACTGGGTAAGAAATAAATCTACGTTAAGTGATTATGGAATTCAGCCAAACATTTTAATAGCTCTGGGGGGGGCAGGAATGGGAGGAATGATTCCCTTAATCCCTTCCCCCGTAGTTACGCCACTGGTTGTTGTACTAATGTTACTGTGTTTATTGTGATTTACACCGAATGATGTAATATAATTTGCTAGTTAAGGCTGTCCACCGTATTTTACGAGAATCTACTCTAACTCGTAATAAGAGAATGCTGTTACAACTCGTAAGGAATACCACGTGCCGCCGGCAACAAGGAGTTTAGTAAAACAAACACGAATACAAAGAAACCTTTTTCAGGCTACAATAACCTCAGCTGAAAAAAGAAATTGCCGCAGAGGGAATCTGGGAAACATCTCATCCTGCTTGTCTAAATCACATACTTTACACTGAATAGTACTTTCACTGTTACGGGCAAATTTTTATATTAACTCTCTGCAAATCACTGAATAAATAAGAAGTACTGTTGGCAAAACATTTCGAAAATTTAATCAGTTCCTTCACTGGTAATAAACTTTTAGTATTTCTTGAGCGTTTAGCATTTTCAAATGAGATAAAATATTGTTACGCAATTACGGAACGCTCTCGAACAGTCGAGAGTGTCGTTCTAGCCGAGCAGGTGCTTGTCTCTGTCAAGGCAGTGTACTGAAGTACCCTCTAGACCTTTCGAGTCGTTTTTAACTTCGCAAATTATATTGGCATGGAAAATGATTCTGGAACATCTGCAGGCTATACGTAAACAACAGCGGCCGCTTTATCAAGTGGTTGTCGTCGAAAGAAATTACTGTGTTATAATTAGTGCGGAAGTCTTTATAGTTGACATTACTATGCGTGTGGAAAAAATTTAACTTGAATTACTGTATGACAGTATTTTGTTGATTTCAAATTGTTATTTGTTACTCATTAAAGCTAGTAATTAGTGAGTTCATTGGTGTCTATATTTTGTTTGCACTGTAGCATACGACGATCAGTGAGACCGTCGTGACAGAAAGATTGTATAAAATAAAATAATTTTATATAACTTATAATATATATATAATATAACTTATAATTTTAAATAAAATAAACTGCATTAGAAAGATCAGTAAATATCGCATTTTAGTAACTATTTACTAGTAAATAGACAATTAAACGATCGTTACTTAAGAGCGACAGAGCGACTGTGTATTTATACAATAACACTACTGCACTATTTCAATCTGCATTGCTTCTGGAGTAAGACTGTGTATTTCCCCTTGGGTGCCGCAACTGTGTTGACATCTTAGAAGAGCAGAATGGATAATCAACACGCAAACTAATTAACAAATATTTATCATTTTATGAAATGTTCACACGATGTGTAATGTAATATATTAAGTTTCCAACATAGCCCCGTAATTTTTTCTCTCTCCTTTTATTGTTTTAATGTGCTTGTGTAAGGTCATGTCTAGCCAGAATAGCTTAGTAAAGTGTTCAAGACAGACTACTACTATGAATTCTACTATCGATAACAGTAATTGTAGTAACACACGTATGTCTTACATACATTTTAAAATCAACAACATTACTTTCTGTAATTACTCATATCTCACCTGTTTTGTATCGTTTCATCCGCAATAAGCAACTGATTGCGGTGTTTTTCTATTTACACATGACCGAAACGTTGTAATTACGTTTAGTAAGAAGTTCCGCCATGTTGCAGAATAATCGTGAAAATTAAGCAGCACGACGACTCCAGAATCCAAGAGAACGATCCACGTCGCGACCCCCAGCCGCTGTGCAACTACGCCAGTTGACTACCTCGCACGCGTATGTATGAATATATTGCTAGTACACAATATGTTTCTGTACTGATAATAACAAATCACGATCCAAATTTTGATAATGCTGATTTCATTCATTTTTACTACAACTCATTTTGTAGAGATCTAATCGCACATTGTATAAAACGTGTTTTAACTAAATCATAAACAACGTATGCAAGTGATTTGTAATTGAAAACGGTTATTAGAATTCTAATACTGAATATAGCTAGCTTTACGACTTAGTTAGTTATAGGCATACAAATGTTTGCTTGCGGTAATTTTGCTTGCTATACACTGCGAAAAACGTTAAATCAGCACTATATACTGACAGTACTCATTGTTCGCTTGAATAGCCTAATTTATCTGCCTTTAAAATGAACAATGAACACAGAATTGGCAACACCTGGACTGCACGGGCAGCGTGCGTGGACGTGCATTACACGCCAACAACCCCTTTGGGACTGAACCCGTTATCGCCTGTTGCTCTGTCCCCGGGGAACACTTCGAACACGAGTATTTCCTTAGAGTTACGTAATACTTGACATTAAGAAATTCCCTCTGCGGCAATTTCTTTTTTCAGCTGAGGTTATTGTAGACTGAAAAAGGTTTCTTTGTATTCGTGTTTGTTTTACTAAACTCCTTGTTGCCGGCGGCACGTGGTATTCCTTACGAGTTGTAACAGCATTCTCTTATTACGAGTTAGAGTAGATTCTCGTAAAATACGGTGGACAGCCTTAACTAGCAAATTATATTACATCATTCGGTGTAAATCACAATAAACACAGTAACATTAGTACAACAACCAGTGGCGTAACTACGGGGGAAGGGATTAAGGGAATCATTCCTCCCATTCCTGCCCCCCCAGAGCTATTAAAATGTTTGGCTAAATTCCATAATCACTTAACGTAGATTTATTTCTTACCCAGTTGTGTGAGTTGTGTGAGTTAAAATAAGGATCATAAACAATTGAAGAGGTAATAGGAATTACAATATTTGTAAATTAATAAAATAGTGTAAAGAGTTTTCTTAATAATAACAATCGCTCAACATTTGGTACATTTGGTAATAATACATTCTTACGTACACTTTATACGATGCATTTATAAAATTATATGGGAAGAATCCTGAAATTCTCATTTATCCTGAAGAAAATGAGAAGTGTAACCTCAAGCTAGTCCACCTTTTAGTAAAACTATTATGGAAACCCTAAGCTAATCTCAACCCCCACCCCCCAGCTACTAGTTATGCCACTGACAACAACAATCGATGGTCATTTACACGCACTATGTCCCAGTAGGTATTCATAGGCGTTGTTAATGATTCTGTATCCGTGGGGCACTTATGAAATAGTAGGCCTACAGTTGGCCGTAGTACGTATAATTTTCTTTCCAGACGTCAGCCTCGACATACGTGTTTTAACTAAATCACAAAGATCGATTGCTGAATGATTAGGAATCTTTCATCTACGACCACATACGTATAAAAATGTAGTAAAACAAGTGTTTTAAATATTAATTTTCTTTGATCCGATTGTCATTAAACAATTATGAAATATTTGTAACAATTATAAACATTTTATAATTAACATTGTACAATTAATGCTACTTTTAGCAATCGGATACTTTTATAATCGGTTATATGTTTATTTCCGTTCTCGTAAATTATATTAGCTATCACTAACGGAAAATTTGCATTTACACTGACCAAAGCAACTAAATAAACTGTTAAACATTTACCAAATGAAATAGGTAAGTTATGGACATGTGTGAGTAAAAGTGTGAAAAGGAAGCTGGCACAAACGCAAACGGTTTGCATCATTTTACCAGATTGTTTCGTTGCGCGTTAATACTGTGCACAAATTACATTTTACGGCTGAACACGCGCGACTATTGAAACCGCAATGTGCAGCTTAGCAGCAGTTTAATCAGACACCTTGTCAATGAACTGTACTGGCAGATAACGTATACTGCGCTTGTTGCTTGTCTTGTCAGATAGGTTTACAATTATTTTTGAACTTGACAACAATAATATATTTTTATTTAACTTAATTGCAACTGGTTAAAACCTATCTAGCAATTTTATTCTAATAGAACAGTGCGTAGGATAACCTTCCACTGGCGCATTCCTCAGTACAGTTACACCTTGTTCATGTGCTGAGAGTTACTATACATATTTAGTTCACTAGTTCAAATGGTTTCTGTCACTGCAATCGTCGAACGAGTCCAGCATTATCAAGCAGTTGTAGCACTTCAATGTTTACGTGTTCGTGAAGTCTTCTTTCGCATTTATCCCTAACCCACTTATCTCGTCAGCAACCGTAGGCATTTTCAAATCACGACGTATGTCGTTATTTCTTACATGGTGCACCAACAATACTGCAAAGAAACTTATTTTAAAAATTATGAATTATTTTAATATTAGATTTCTTAGTACAACCCCAAAACTGTACAACATACAGACAATAATAATAAATTACATATATTTCCTTCAATGATAATTCATTCTTGCATGCACGGTAAAAAACTAATGTTACAGTTTTATTATAGACATATTATTTATTGCTTAAAGCGTCATTCAATGTTGCTAAAATCGCTGCTATATAAGACTTTTTGAGTCTGATATCTGTTTTACGGACGTGTGAGTTGTTCATTTTTCCAGCGTTTTCAGTCATGGGCAATATTAAGCAGATAACCAAATGTCAGCTTTTTCCTAGCTTGTTGGTTCCTCAGGACTTAGCGTATAGATGTTTTTTTACGTGAAAACGAGACTGGTACTATTAAGGTCAGCACTTCTTGCACACTTTAAATATAGTTTAGAATGGAGTTTTTGAAACGTTTTAGCAGCTCTTGTTAAATCTGGTAATGGCTTTTTACACTATAGTGTACCTGGTCCAATGTAAATTGATAGAGAATTTTCTCGTTAAGGTCGTATGGAATCTGCTGGCTCTACCTAGAGAAAAGAGAATTAATGTCAGTAACATACCTGAGTGCCACAAGATATTCTAGAAAAGTTTTGTCTTGTGTAGGATCATATTGACATGTTTGTTTACATATATACATCGATTTTAAAAAGTCCTTCGACGTTGTCCGCTGCCTAATATCTATTGGACACGATCACTCCAAGTTCCATCCCGGAGTTCTCGTGCACCCATGGCTCTTCTTTCTAGGATTTCTCGGTCTTCCCGCTTGTGACGATAGGGAGAAGGGATTTCTTCCCTCTGCATTACCTTCTTTGGACGTGACCGTACCAAATCAACTGGTTCCCTTCAGTACCGTGAAACAAATTTCCCTCTATCCCTATCTTTCTTCTATTTTCTTCATTTGAATTCTGTACGATCTGAAAATTCTTAAGCATCTCCGGAGCTCATCTATCTCTACCGCTACTAATATCATTTTGTTTTGTTCTTTGACGCACCATGTTTTTGCTCCACACAGTAAGCTACTCTTAACTAATGAATCATAGATATTATATTTTCTCTTTTACAAATTTTATTACTCTACCAAATTCCACTGAGACATCCAACTGTTTTCTTGGCCTGAATTATCCTCTTGTAACTTCTCTATCATCATTACCAGTTACAGAATAAATAACTCGTAAATACTTGTGTTCCCAGATTCCTGTATTTCCTCATTATCCAAAGCTCAAATTAGATATATCAGCTCCAATAGGAGAGTATTTTGTTTTTTGTGTGTTTATTTGTACAGTCTATACGACTTCAGTTACAATCCTTGTTGCTCACTAAATCCGCTAACTGTGATAGGAATAAAATGGTTATAGCAGACCAAAACAATATAAGTTTATCAAATTCTGTCAGAATTGTCATAGGTCGACAGATCGTACCTCCTGCTGTAGGGGTGCTGAACTGCCTGATCACAGTAAACTAACTACCTCTCGTAGCACCCATAGTTTTACTATCTTGAATAAGAATATAAAACTCACGAAGTTATTAATATAATTTACGTTTATATTAATATATTTTATATTGTTTATAAATACGTTCGGCATCGTACAGTATATTTAATAATTTTCAGACAGGTGAATACGGTTCATAAATTTTATAAACCGGCTAAAATTTACTCTCCTATGACTAAACAATGCAAAAAAAGGTATATGAACATCGGAAATTTTTTTAAATCGTGTAGAACAGTTTAAAAAGGTCGAATTTCAGTGACTGACGGTCACTGTTTTGGAGGTCCAGGTGAGGACGTCAAACCATCAACTTTTTTATGCGTTTTCAAAAGACCGGCAGACAATAAACAGTACATACTACTTTGATATGCTCATCAGTAAAGCAAAGTGATGCGGAAATCTCCTGGATTTCTGCGCAAAGGCATCATTCTTCTTCATGGTAATAGCCGTCCACACACAGCTCAGTTAACACGTAAACCATCAATAAACCATCAGGTAACCATCAATAAATTGGCTGTTGGGAGACTCTACCTCGCCCTCTCTATAATCCAGACTTCGCTCCATCCGAGTTTCACTTATTTGGTCCACTGAAGAAGGCGTTACATGATACGAAGTTTTATGACAACGACAGGTCGAAGGAAATTCCTAAACTGGTTCCGACATCAACATAAATGTTTCTTTTGCAGCAGGCACAAAAAGCTTATTCAGAGACAGGACATAAGTGTATTAATGGTTCTGGGGGATTATGTTGAAAAGCAAAAAAATTGTCATACTGATTAAATAAACCGTTTTTCTTCTACAGCTATTTGTCTCTTTAATTGTTGAGTGACCCTCATAGTTCTAGTAAAAATTATTATTTTGTTGTTGTAATTGTATTGAGAAATTCTATAATTTGTAATTTAGCGTTAAGGGTATTCTACGATTCTTGCAAACATATAAATATATAGAATTTCGTTTTAAAATAGAAAAGTTGTTGAATTGTGAGACACGTTTGTGCAGACATGGTTGTCTGTGTACTACAGTTTCGAGTAGCGAGACTAGGGGAAGCCGTGCTTTGCATGTGCTCGGTGAAACACCCCAAGACTTGTAATTAATGTAGTTCTGGAAGTTAGCGACGTTAGGATTACTTACTAGACGGAGCACTGTGCCAAACATCAACTTTCTTATCTCGACCTGCACGCGTCGGAGCGCGGGCCTGCACTTGTAATTACGGTAAATTATGTGACATGTTGTGTAAATGTGTAAATATGAAAGTAGTGTGCTATGGTACAAATATTTGTTTATTTAATTCATTCGTTAAATAATTTATTTATAATATATTTTAATTTGTTTATAATAAATATAATTAATGTGATATATACATATATATAATCTATTTATAATATTATTAAATAAGGTATTCTTAAGTACTTTAAAAATTGTATTTAATTGTATTTTTTCCGTTTAAGGTTAAAACTATTTTAAATAATATTCATGTTGAATTAATACTATTAGTATTTTAACTGATTAATTAATTTTGTCATTATATTTCTAAAGTTGTTATTCTCAGCCTACACAAATGCAAACCTAACGTTCTTTTTATTTTCGGTTCAGTACTTACCTTCTTCAATAATATGAAAATTATGCGACAGATTTGTAGCAAAACGGTAAATGTTACCGACTAGACGAAATTGGATATTTCCGTCAGGAATCCAAACTGTTCATTACGCAACCCAGCATAAGATTTGTGTAACTTCAATAATTGCGTGTTACAATACAATAATAGTAAATTAACAGCGTTAATTTACTGTTGTTAGATGTTACCTGTACATTGGATAATGTGTTATACAAGTAGGTTTATAGAGACAAATTCTACAAGGGAAAGTCTGTAAATAGGTCACAAATAGCTATTAAAATATGTGAAATAAGACATTCATTTGAAAACCATTTTGTTTTTTCACATAATCTTTGCCAACATTTTTGTATACTTATCCCTATCTGTATAAGTATTCTACGAGAAGTTATAACGTATCGATCTATTACATGTATCTGAATATAAAGCTTGGTATTCCCTAATTCTGGTGGCCAAATTTGAAAATGTATAAATTTTATATATATATATACATATGCATGTGTGTGTGTGTGTGTGTGTGTGTTGAGAGAGAGAGAGAGAGAGAGAGAGAGAGAGAGAGAGAGAGAGAGAGAGAGAGAGAGAGAGAGAGAGAGAGAGAGAGAGAGAGCAAACCGTTCTTCAACGCCTTCCGACCTTCAAACTTGATCGCCATTCCTTTCTGTTTAAGGTTTGTTTAAGGCAATCCTCTCCCTCATGGCCCTTCTGATGTTGTCGTTCCACGTTCTTCAGCGAAGACCATATCAATTTACTTTTTCTGTAGTTTGAGTTATGGTTACCTCAGTCCCCGTAACGTCTCCGATGGTATCATTTCGAACTCTGGCCACTCGTGATTTTCTAGAAAATCTCCTCAGGGCATCCATCTCTACCGCTTCTATTCTCCAGGTCATTTTTATCCTGTAGACTATACATACACATTCCGTCAACTTCAACTCCCATTCCCTTACATTTTCTTTTCCACATTCAGGGGTCGCTCCACATATATTTTACACAATGCCAGTCATTCACATCCCCCTTGCATTAGGTCTTTGTTACTGTAAAGTCCTGGTGACAAATATTTCCCCACTTGTATTTTTAATGTGCGTCCCGTAAAAAACACAAAAACGAACGTTTAAATGAACTATGCGATGAAAAAGTTCACAAGTCCTCCATATCAAGATGAAGTCGATTACCCTATAGCCTACTAGGAACCAGAGTGCAAGTCGACAAACCACTGGAGACGCTGTTGTACAGGACAAAGAAACATTTACATGAGCGAAAGAAGACGTTATTTTAGATCACGATTAGAGGGGAGTATTAAAAAACTTCTGCCTTATTACCGCTAACAAACGTGTCACGGATTGTATGGAGCTTGTGAAACCAACGCGATTTTCCTACTGTGAGGACTCGTGTACGTTGGCGATTCGAGGAGGCGGCATTCCGGTTCAGAAAGATCACGATCACGTCCTACGTAAGCGAGACCGACCATCCGAACTCGAAGCTTGATAGCTTGGTCTCAGTTTTTAAGCTGTTCCAAGACAGTCAGACAGACACCGTTCGACGGAGTTAGACTAGTATGCTCCCTGAGCTATAGAACTCGCTATAGTTCGAACTAAGTACATTTATTATTAAATACATATTGATATTAGATAATTTTTCAATTATGAAAAAATTACAAAACTACCCATTACTTTACTTTTGTAATATAACATTTTTAGAGCACACAGTCATGCAATAAACACTAAAATTTCGAAACATTCTAATTTGGGTTATCTAGTTCGGGTTAAGTCAAGAACGATAAAAACAAAGCACTCAAAGTTAAAAACAATAGTGTTTTTATTAATAGCTATAGTGTATTTTAATTGTATTACAGTTCTAAGTAAAAGGAAGAACATGTTTCTGTTTCAAGAAATAAGTCTTTGCTATTTGCAGAAGAGACATTACGTTATATAGCAACAGTGAGGTGAAGACGTTACTTCACATCAAGAAAGGTCACAATGAAGCAGTGACAGTCCAAGAGAAAACTGTTTTTATTAATGATTGTAGTGTATTGTGGTTGTACAGAAATGGTTAAGTAGCAGAAAGAAGATTTTTTTTCATTTCAGCGAGGACCACAATGAACGCAGTATGCAGTGATCAGTAGGGGAGAGACGGTTACTCCATTCATTAGGGGGTCACAGTTAAAAAATGTCAGTTCAGAAGTAAGATCAAGAGAGAAGTTGCATGTGACATCAGCACGTACACCACGACTAGTAGTCAAAGTCCAGGCAGTGTGGTTGAAGAAAGAACACTCTATTCTTTCTTTCTCTATCTCATCAGTGATCATCATGTAGTGGTCATACTTCAGCATTGCATTGAAGAGAGCCATTTATATCTCTGTTCTCCATCTTGTTAATGGTCACTGTGAAGCGATCGTATTCAGTACAGGAATTTTGTCAGACATGGTGGGTAGGATATAAGAACAGTGTTAGGGACAAGTATGAAATTGATGACTGTGCCTTTATTTGACAGACATCATGTTTTAGTAAAATTCCTGTACACTGAAAACAGAAGGTGTCTACAGCTTATTAAGGGTCTTCATCTAGACGTCGTTCTGTATCAGTGCATAAAGAGAGTAGGTTTATCTACCTTAACAAGTGTCACTGTAAATGTATCACCATTTCATTGGAAGGACCGGGTTTCTTATTTCTTGAGGAAAAAGGAGTCATCATATTGCAGGATTGTATTGAAGAGAAGTACATCCTATCTGCCAACAACACACTCATAGTGAGCCACAACAATGGAGCAATTTTTCAGGAAAGTAGGATTTTGCGTATCAACAACTGACAATGTTTAGCAAGAAAAGAGAGAGTAAGTCATCAGTGACTCTCCCTTATGGGTAAGTCATAACTCACCCATAATGAAACTACATATCAGTACTGTGTTAAGAAAAGGTATGCTTATGTCGTAATAAATTATTATTCCTCTGCTTGAATGCTTACACGTATATTTATTTCCACAAATCAGTAACCGTATCCGATGTAAGCAATAATGCATAATTTTAATTAGGTTAGATACCTGATAATCCTTCATGCAACTTACTTGGTCGCTATGCACGACGCGTTTCGGGATCAAGGTCCCATCTTCAGGTGCTCACTCGAGTCGAGCTCGTCAATTCATAAAAACACACACATAAAACATAAAAAACACTGGAATTTAAACACTCATACTGCGCGAGAGGGGACGATGCGCATCGTCGAGAAAGTATACATCGTCCCCTCTCGCGCAGTAAGAGTGTTTAAATTCAGTGTTTTTTATGTTTTATGTGTGTGTTTTTATGAATTGACGAGCTCGACCCGAGTGAGCACCTGAAGATAGGACCTTGATCCCGAAACGCGTCGTGCATAGCGACCAAGTAAGTTGCATGAAGGATTATCAGGTATCTAACCTATTTAAAATTAACCATTGCAACTTGGTGATCATACACACAATGAACAATAATGCATGTCTAATGTAAAGTGATCTCTCTAGTATGCAGCATCTGGATGCTTTAGTGAAATAGCTATAGCTACGTAAGCTATAGACAATTGGTCATATACGTAGCAAGTTGGTCATATAGACAATTGTGTTTTATTTTCCATGAGTTTGGTGAAATCAGATGTGCTAGTGAAGTGCGATCACAATGGGACAAAGTGCCTTTTTTTTGCCATCATTATTTTTGTAGGTTTCAGTGTCTAGCAGATGCCTAGTATCATCAGGGAGCTCTTGACTAAACCACAGTTTCTACAGGAAGGTAAGTTCTTGCTATGAGTATAATTAAAAATATTTACTGAAATTTGGATTAAAAACAAATGCTTTTGGGGTTATTATAAATAGACAATTAATAATTTATTTACATTACTAATAGGAACGGCATGACACAAATAAGAAGGGCTTAATAACATTTTAAATTTGTCTTCTAAAATACTTTTAACATTTATAATAACGTGGAAGAAATATAAAAATATGAACTCTTATAGAAATAAAACGTGACAGAACCGGAACGTGTGTTTTTCTATGTTTTGTACATGTGTATGTTTGAAAAACAATTTCAAAGATTGTCTTATTATACATTTTTAATGTTTGTACAGTTTTAGTTATATTATAAAATAACCACTGGGATGAAGATTATATATATATCAATAATATATATATTATTCCGGACAGAACCGGAACGTGTGTTTTTCTATGTTTTGTACATGTGTATGTTTGAAAAACAATTTCAAAGATTGTCTTATTATACATTTTTAATGTTTGTACAGTTTTAGTTATATTATAAAATAACCACTGGGATGAAGATTATATATATATCAATAATATATATATTATTCCGGACAGAACCGGAACGTGTGTTTTTCTATGTTTTGTACATGTGTATGTTTGAAAAACAATTTCAAAGATTGTCTTATTATACATTTTTAATGTTTGTACAGTTTTAGTTATATTATAAAATAACCACTGGGATGAAGATTATATATATATCAATAATATATATATTATTCCGGACAGAACCGGAACGTGTGTTTTTCTATGTTTTGTACATGTGTATGTTTGAAAAACAATTTCAAAGATTGTCTTATTATACATTTTTAATGTTTGTACAGTTTTAGTTATATTATAAAATAACCACTGGGATGAAGATTATATATATATATATATATATATATTGCAACGTTACAAACATTATAAAATAAATAAATACTCTTTTGTCCATATACCCAACGCAACTATATAGTGTTAAACACCAGCTTGGTCGTAGGATTTTTGTGTTCGTTGCGTTAAGTATATGTAGTTGCACAATAAACGTATTTTTTACAAAGAGGAGTAAGACGTTGATGACCTGAAATAATTAATTAAAACATATTAAAATAATCATTCAACAGTTTATTAAATATTGCAAAGAAATTACTTGATTAATAAAATTTGAAATTATAAAATTCAAAAATATTATCTTTAATAAGTTTACACTCTGTAAAACATAACATACTTTTGCTATTCACAACACATTAATAACATATAATCTTAAATGTCTAAATATATATGATGAAAAAATTATACAATTACTTATAACTCATTATTCATTTACATATAACTCACTCATTAATTATGGTAAGTAATTAACATTAATCTGTATGACGTCTTTATTGTTGCACAAATGTCCTTAATTTAATGGTGTTTTTAGAATTGTGATATATCTTTGGTAACAGGTAAAAAACATATTAATTAATTAATTTTAATTCTGTAAATACCTGATTTCACAATAAAAACCAACAAGTCATACGTTTCCCCTTCGTAGTATACTGCAGGTTCGTGCTGGCACACACAAACGCTGTATTTACACTATTGTGGCAGGTGTACACTTTCGACAGGCTATCGCCTGCACTTTCCCGCATAAAATTGTTTAAAACTGTTCGTCGTATTCTTTTTACACTAATTATTTACACAATTACTGCCCTGGGTAAATATGCAAATATATGTATTGTTGCAATATATATTATATACACATTAAATGTGTGTGTGTGTGTGTACATATGATCACACACACACACACACACACACACACACACACACACACACACACACACACACACACACACACACACACACACACACACACACACACACACACACACACACACACACACACACACACAAGTGTAGTTGATTTTGTGTATGGAAGTATTCAAATTACAGCATTTCCACAGAAGCTAGACCTGTTTAATCTTACTTTCGCATGTCTTAATGAAACAAATTACAAAAGCTAATTAAAACACATGAGCGTTTGAAGACACGGAACAAGCTTCTTATAAATGTTATATTTTTAACATTGTATATAAAAATAATTATTTTCCCAATCACACACACACACACACACCATTTACATTTGGGTATTTACTAAGTACAAGTAAAACTGTACCAGTACATGGTTTGTTTATATAACATCTATGTTTATTTATATAGCCATACACATAACAGATTCAAGTGTGTACATATTAAAGTACAAGTAAACTACAAATCTTTTGTGTGCGTCTTGGGTCACAAGAATACAGCATTTTCAAGAGTTAAGGCTTCCGCCTGTCGGCATGTAAGTGGTAACAACACAACACAGGAATCAAACAAGAAGGGCTCTGCAATCATATAGAGGCTCCGAATTGCTACAGGATTATCAAGAAAAGGTAATTACCAATTCTCTGAAAACATTAGTTTATGGAAAATATTAAAATTCTGGGTAATCTTTTTCATGTAAGCTAAACACTATCAAAAAAACAAAACGGTATGGAGAACCATACATGACTTCCATGTCCTAAAATTTATATTTAAAATCATTAAATGTTAATTAAATAAGCGGATGCTTGAGTTCTGAAGAAATGACGTATCAGCTAAAATGGTTCCCCCATGTCAGGTGGGTTAAGACTATCCTCAGCCTTCGTGAGGAAGGACTATACTTTTGGATAAAATGTTTGTAGGTCGAACTAAGAGAGAACTAAAGGGAGCTGCGATATGATTCCTGTAATGAAATTGGACTCTCGCTGCGAGTTATCGGCCGAGGGTGAGTGATTTCTATAGTGTTATCAAAGTCCCAAGTATTGCTTCTTTTGTCATCTCTGGTGAGGAATGGGCAAACCGTCCGAGGTAATTGGGCCCAAGTGTAGCAAGCCAACAATATGTACATTCGCCTGTCACAACTATTGTATGCGGAATCTAATCTTTACCCTTTGTCGGCCACAGAATTCAATGATGTGAATCATTCAGTGATTATCTTTATATAACGAGCCACGATGCTTTCACCGTACCTGCCGGGTTGGAATCATCATCACCATCAACAATATCAACAACATATTATATTATACCGCTTCAAGGTTTAGGATACCGTTCTGTTCCGGCTTCATGTCTTTGGTCTACTGGTGATTCAACGATCATCATTTCCAAATTTGCCGTCATCTGATTATTATTGGTCGTCCGACGTATCTCATCATTCACGAGGTTGACAAAAATAGATTGGGCTTGGAATACGGGTATACCCGTCGTGTGTCGTTTCAGTGATGTTAACTTCTCATTAATACCTCTCTAAGGTCCTAATTTCTTAAACGATCTCCTCTTGTACATCCCTTGACTGGTTTTAAATATTCCACGTCGTCTAGAGTTTACAACAATTTAACACTATTGGAATCCTGTAGGCCTATAAAATTCCAAATTACGGTAAAATCTTGGTAATAAGAAATTGAAGCGAAATCATATTTATTTTCCCGAGGTATCAATCTTTCGTTTAACTAAAGTTTCCACAGTTATCCGGCATTTTTTCAAAATTTATAATGAACTGAGATTGTACAGTACAGTATAACGTGTGCAATGAATAATTTGTTATTATTCGTACGTATGCTTTATTGTTTAATCGCAAATGACAGATTTTACTCAGATACTGAAATATAGAGCTCGTGATGTTTGTTGCCTAAGCAATTTGGGAGGTAGGCTCCCCTATGGAAGACGTCCGACCAACAAGGAAGATAGTGTGGCCAGCAGCCAGCAGCCCGATATTACCTCGGTATGTTTTCCCAGATACTCAATTCTACAGTCTGAGTAGTCCTGGGGGCTGAAAAGTGCACCTTGATTTTGTTTTGCGTCCGGGAATCTAAATTAGTGGCAAGGCGCAATACTCACTGATCTACTAAGCCTCTCTCTCTCTCTCTCTCTCCATAAATTCGCGCGCGCGCACACGCACACACACACGTTGTAAGGTAAAGTAAGGTAAAACTTTATGTTTTTACTCATAAAAAACTTTGTGTTCCGAGTCGTTAATGTAATAGTTGTATTTAACATTTTTTTGTTATACAGTTTTTACAGTTCTTTCCTAATATGTAAATAATTTAATATGCCATACTAATATAATTAGATAATATCCTATACTATTAACGAGGTTTATGAGGTTTGAATTACCGACGTATGATTATCATTTTCTCTCTCTCTCTCACTCTCTCTCTCTCTCTCTCTCTCTCTCTCTCTCTCTCTCTCTCTCTCTCTCTCTCTCTCTCTCTCTCTCTCTCTCATTTTGTGTGTGTGTGTGTTGTCTTTGTTTATGTTTATACAAAAGTATTTGTTCTTTGTGTGTTACAGCAGGGCAACGTAGGTCTGTGACCATATGTGTATACGTATTATCGACCATGGCAGGTATTGGTGAGTCGAATTTCATTTCGTTATCAGTACCAACTGAATTTTATAAGGAGCTGACACACTTATGGTTGAGTCCCCTTGTTAAGTCGGTTCGGTTCGGTTTGGTCCCTATAATCTTATCATCCCACAATCACATTATTTTTTTTCCGTAGGGGATAAAACATTAGGTTTAGAGTTGTTTTGTTCCAGGTCTTTGAGATAATCGGGAGATAATTATCGTTGACTCGTGTCTGTATTGTGTTCACGGTCGTCTCGATACCCATGCACCGCTCTTCAGTGTTAGTTTTCAGCTGATTCCTTCGTCTTCCGTTTTCTGTTGTATCGCCGCGATCTGGATTTGGTTAGCTTCCTCTAAGTTGTTCACTCGAGTATTAATACTCTCTTTGGTTTGTTGCAGTTCGTTGCTGGTCTGCTTCCATTTATAATTATATCAGATATTTCTTTTTTGACTTCTGTCATCTCCTCCTCGATTTTCTCGTTCAAGGCTTCCATGTTCCTTTGGCTATCTTGTTTCAGCTCGTCTATTTTCTTGTTTAACGATTCATTATTTTTCTGGTTATCTGCTTGTAATTCCTCCTTCAACTCCTTGTTGCTGTCATCCATTTTCTTATTGGTGTCATCTATTGTCTTTTTAATTTCGTTCATCATGGTCCTCATCATTTTTACGATGTTTACGTCTTCTGTTTGCGTCGGTCGGATCGGTTTCAAGGGAGGTAGTGTCGCTTCGACGTCTTCTACCGGCATATCGCCTCCTTTTCGTCCATGTTTATTTCTGGTTCCGCCTCCGCTGCGCGTTTCTTGGACGTCGCTCTTTTATGCATGTTCTAGTCTTCTGGTACTGCAGCTACTTGCTAGAAATTAGGTAAAACTGAGTTTTTGTCGATTTATTTAGGATTAGTCGTGACCTAATTTAAGCCTCTTACGTTGTGCGCCACTTTGTAAGTTGACTGGATACCGGTGTGTTAAATCCGTTTAATTGGTTTAAATTTTAATTGAAGGTTTATATTTAGTTTATGATTTATTGAGTTATTTAATCCAATTCAATTGTTTAATTGAATCCAATATAACTAAATCCGGTGAATTGCTCTTGAAGTTGGTTAACGAAAGTATTTAGACTTTTGATAATTTAGTTAATGTATTGTTCTTCTGTCGACTAGGCGAATCGGTGACGTGGATTCCTCACTGAAAGTACATATATTTTGGTAAGAAATGATCACTTACTTGTAGTGAGTCTGGCTGTTCTCGCAGGGTCGATGTAGCAATCTAATCTTTAGATTGACTTACCGTCTTTCAAATTGCCGCTGTTTGTCGTGCTATCCAATAAGATACGTTCACCTATTCTGTAAACTCTAGTCTATTGAAATAAACTAACTGACTCTGATTTGTCGTATAAACATGAGAATTTATTCTTTGTTAACACTTCTTTAATGATTTAAAATATCATTAACCATTTTGGTTCAAAATTAATTAACATTGGTAATTTGTTTTTACAAAAAAATTGATCTGAGGGTGGTATGACTGACCTACAACGTCAGACTGTTGTTAACATGCTTTTTGGTTAAATAATTTAATTCAAGTGTGGGTTCTTTTAGCCTGCAGAATACCAAATAATTAATTTACTAGAAATCTTACTCTACCATTATTAGGCAGTTGGAGGTTGATTACAATTCAATCATCTCTTAATACATAACATATAAAATTATAACCATGCCTGCTTTGGGCATTTTAGGTTAACTGGTTTAATAGTCAACCGACAATAAATGATTTAATGAACGTTTATTAACGTTAAAAGAACTTTTGATAAAATATCTAAAATGTGAACATAATAAAATAATAACTAGGAACAGTGTTGTTTAAAGAAACATCTGAATCGTCATACTTGATTCCGTAAAAGGTAATCGTTTAGTTGCAAGTATTTACATAGCTTAATACCACTAGCTCTTATTCATAATAGAAGAAATATTCAAAATAGTAGTAGCAGATTCTTCCTAAATTACGAAACATAAATAACATTTGCATTTTTGTTTAACTTTCGTTAATTACTTCAGTCAGTCGACAATCCTCAATTTCTTATTAATGCTTGTTAGTTTAATCTAGGTTTACTATACAATAACTTCAATCAGGTGTGTGGTTATAGCACACTCAGTGTTCATACATGATAAACAATTAATGTTTTCAAAATTCTTATTTCTGAAATATTTAAATTAAATTGAGAATTATCATTATCACTGTTGACTGAATGATATTAATAAGGTACAATGACCTACATACTTTATTTTACACACATTACTAGAATGTTGTTCAATTATATCGTCATTTTTTCAATTCTTAACTAATTTTAGAAAATCACTGTACTCCCTTTTAAATCCCGGAATTGCTAGGGATTATACACTTAGCAATCCTTATTAACGCACTGTTTACACTTCAAACATCTTCAATAATAGTGTAGTTATGGTTGGACAAATTTAGGTTATGTTGCTTTGTTGAAATTGATGACGCGCACAAACTAGGTTAACAGCTGTTTTCTTCCGGTGTCGAGCCGCCGTCTGCATACATTAAAGGTTGATAAAAAAGTGTCTCGAATCGACGCATGATGCTGCCGTTCCGTTCTGGGATCGTTGTAAATTTGGCTAATTTCTCTAATTTGATTTGTTGATGATCTTTAATTTAACGCACATACCCCCTTCGCGAAATTATTTAATTGTTGTTATAAGCGTGGGGTAGCTGGGTTTGAGAGTATACACTGATGCTAAACATTTGCTCGAATTGACACAAATATTTTATAATTGATGTAACTTTCTTATTACTGCATAGATTTTAAATCTAAGCTTATCACTGTATGGCTAACATTTGGCTCTTCATTTAGAGTCCACTAATGATATGCTTTCGTTCATTATTAAGGGAGTTAATGTTTGAGATTATCACTTTACACTATTCACTATTAATTTTATTTATTCTTGAATTATAACTATTTAATGGCAATCATATCTCTTTGAGAGCATGCCTTCCAAGTCCTTCAACACTTCTCACTTATTGTTTACTTATAATTATTGACAAAATATAGCTCTTATCCTAACATTGGTTTAGCCTAGGAGTCTACTAATTAGATTAACAAATTATTTATAATAAAAAGTATCTGGGTAACTTTTATACTGCCCCAGTTGTATACACAGAGTTATTACAACTACTGGTTGTCTTTGTTTATTGGAATACATTGTTATTCCTTGGTATTTTAGTCTTTAATATGACCTCTGTATGGCACTATGAAGTGTACTTTTATTTTAATTCTTGTTTAAGAATGTAGTGTCCTTTCAGTCTACTATCTAGTTTAGAACAGTTCATTATAAGTAGTATATTGATTATCATATCTTGTGTTTTAATACACTTGTCTGTTCCTTAGCATAGAGCATTGGACAATAGTAGTTACATCTGGTGTCACATGACAGATGTGCTTATTTATTCTTATTACACATTATGTTATTGTTTATAATTTTCTTACACTATTATAATAGTGATATTATATCTTACTTATTATATAAGTATCCTCCTTTTATCCCTATCTAACTTTACAATTTGGTTTTATCTATGTTTCACATGGTGAATCTCATTTTGACTGGTTCTGTTCACTTTGTTTACATTAATTCTTATATAAAGACTACTCTTGGTATCTGATATTGGTATTGGTAGAAACCTTATTACCTCTACTTGATTTAGGGTACATAATATTTCAGTTTAGACATGTTTTATCTATTATTAAATATGAAACTAGGTGGAAAGTACCTGTATCTGGGTTATGTGGTTCTCTTATTTGTAGCAACAATGGGTGAATTGAGTTGATACAAATTTACATTTTTTAACCTTGTTTTTCAAGTATTATGTTATTGATGATTACTGGTAATTCATTAATTAGTTCTTTTTTCCTATCTTACCTGATTTTTCGATGACTTAACTAACAATTATTATAGTTATGAGACAATTTTAATTCTCTTTTATATTACATTGATGCTGTGCATAATATGTCATTATACTGTTATTTACAGCTTCTTTTTGTGTTAACTTTATTGTTACTTTCACTCTTTTGTCTAATATGGGATGCCCTACTCATTTACAATATTATTGGTCATATATGGGTCATCTAAGTTAGTCAGTTATTGTTTTATTTTCAATCATCTGTAAGTCTCTCAGTTAGTATTTATACGGGTAAGATGTTAATCTATAGTTGACTGGCTCTTGGAATTTATATCTTATGGTTGCTATGTGTCTTTCTCGTAATATGTTTCTTCCTTGTTTTTATTTGCTCCTTACTGACCGAATCTATTGGGTTATTGGTTCCTGTGGTATAATCACTGTTTACTGTATCTTCTTTCTTCTTATATGTTATTATTATTGTTTATTACCATTACATTTTATTAACTCCTGCGTTGTGAGTTTATTCTTCTTGATGAGTTGCTTATGTAGTTTCATTCTTGGCATTTCCAAAGTAAATACTTGATGTGTCTTGTTATCTCAATTATCATGACATGTGTTAATATTTTGTTACTTAAAATATTGGGATCACATGTCTTGTTACAATATGTACAAATGCATGAGTGGTTCCAGTCACGTTAAGTTTCCATGTTTGTTCTTCAAATGTCACGTTTTTTATAACTTAAATATACGTACAGTTGTAATATGCGTTCGTCTAATTACTTTACACAATTAATAAACTTGTAAGTTATCTTTTTTTTATTTTAATTGTACGTTACAAAAATTAATAGACAGACAACTTGACAACGTGACACTAAATGGAGAATTTGGGTGTTTGTTACCTTATGTGAAAAGAAAGTGACAGGTGGGGTAGCCGTAGCCGTCCCTCGTCCCTCGGGTACAGTTGATTTAGAAACACCCTTGCAACACATTACACTCACAGACCGACGGGAACAGATTGCACTTTCCATAAAACAACATTTGTCAACCTAATGCGACAAATCCATGCTGAATTCAGAGGGTTTTCAGCATTCTTTCAAAAATCATTATGAATTGTACAATGTTTAACAAATACGAAACTGACTTACAAAGGAACAACTGAATATAAAGCTTTGTCAGATATCTGAAATACTTACGACTTTAGCATATAAAAAATTTAAGATTCTTTAAATTTATGAGAGCGTGTTTGTTACGTTTATTATATACAGGAGAAAAAAATTGTGTATCATAAAATTGTAATAAAGTAAAATCCAATAATACAAACTAGTAAAGTGTTGTGTTTTTGTATTATACACGTACTCATTTAATATGATTATTTCATTTCAAACTTAGTTTCAAAATACGTAACTATAAGCTACCTAAATCAGAATGATTGGAAACAGATTTAAAATTGTACTAGTTAGTAGAAAAATGAGGCAATTTTGTTTAAGTTTTGTCAACATTGTTTGTTTTAGAACATGGATATTCCTATTACTTTAGTAATTTCTTTAAACACATGATATTTCTAGAGGAGTAGGTACCATAACAAAAATAAATATGTCCTGGAATACATGAAAGTGACAGTTATTAAAAGTAAACGAGAAATCGAAATAACAATTAATGTGAAGGAAATAAAGTGTACGTATTCACGTGATTATAAGTGTCACTTGTAAATGGATGATAATACCGGCACGAGTGAGGTGGGAAATGTTAAACCTAGGATTTACAGCAGTCAACAATATCAGATGTAAAAAAATAAAAGTATTAGACAACGAAGTGTACACTTTTATGTAATAATATAGTAATATATGTCTATAAAGACTTACAACGTGCAAGTTAGAGAAAACTGATAAATAACAAAACAGAAAGTTTCTCGTAGATGAAAGGTATTTTCAAAGTTTAGTTGGATCTTCACGCAGAATGGAATGAAAGACCCCAAGAAAAATAATGCTAATTAATACGGCCAAACGAATAGTTGACGGGTCTGTCTAAAAGCTTTTCCATGGTTACACATGAAAATACGTAAAACAGGATAGCCTAAAACGTGTCGCTGGAGGATACCCGCAGAACACTTATTTGCGAAATACATATGGGCGACAGGGATGAGTAGTGGTAGGAGTGAGACGATAATATTTTATTCCTATCCAAATGATACTGATGTCTTTTTTGAATTCAGTCTGTGTGTGTTGTAAAAGTAAATACAATCTATTCACGTTGCATCAATCCGATTTTAAACTTCTATCGGAGAAAATAGTCTTGTTGACTGTATTTTACACAACTGTTTATGTCCATTTTTACGTCAGCTTCATGCTGGCGAAAACGTATCACTTAAAGGCCCTATCCATTTGCGCCCTACCAGTAACTGTGACGGCGTGGTGCAGGTATGTGTATTTGTATTATACATGGGTACAAATATTTCGTTTCCTCATTGTCTGGTAACCATGTGAAAAATGCTAGTTGTTTCAGGTTTTCAAGTTACTTTTCAGTGTCGGAAATATATACACATTATCAAAAAAGAACTGGCTACAGGCATTAGATGTGTTTCAGTTCTGGAAATTTCTGTAAATTTGAATTGATTTTGTAAAGTGAACAGTTTTCTGTAGTAGTTAAATTTACTGACATAAGCTTTACTTATAAACTGTAATTATTAAGTTCACTGTAAGAGATGTTAAGTATTTCAAGAAAGAAATCTAATTAACTTATGACAATTAACCCATTTCACTTACGAGTAATTAACTCACTGGAAAAAGAATCTCACGTAGTCGGATAAAACCAGTGCTCCAATTTGCGATTCTAGTTCAATACGTCACTGTTCTTCAATAAATATTGTGTTTCAAGTTTTCTTTTTTTTTTAGAATCATAATATAGAATCATTATGTATGGTTTTTATGACTATTCCTGTGGGAGTTAAAAGAATCTCTAATTTACTTTTAATTTCATTTTGTTTATTCATATGTGGTTAAAACTTTGTGATTCTACTTTAAAGTTAAGGATCATGTGCAAGATAAACAAATTGGTTGGGTTAGGAGGTCTTTAAACTCGTAAACATAGACATTAGTAGTGGTATAATGACAGTTCAAACGCACAAAGGAATGCCGCCTTCTTAAAAAACAATAAAAAACACTAAAAAACATTATCTAAGAGATGACGCCGCCACCGCTGGACCCGCAGCATCCCAATGGACCACAGCACCGCGAATTTCCGCTAATAAATTTTTTTATTTTTTTAATTTGATTTTTTTATTTTTTTTTATTAAATTGATTTGCATATCAAGGGGGTGGGATGAGGTTCAATGGACCACCAGCATCCGTGAATATAATTTTTTAAGAAAGCTGATTTGCATATCAGGGGGTGGTATTGGGTGGGGGTGGTTCCAACTCGATGCATTATAGTGTATATTAAAATATATGTTCAGGTGTACCACCCTTTGCATGAGGTCAAATTTGTCGTGTGTTATAATGTATATTAAATCTATATGATCAGGTGTACCAACCGTTGTATTATTATTATAGTGTATAGATATTTTATATGAGCAGGGTTGTCAACATTTTCTGCGGCGGGGGGGGGGGGAAATTCAAATATGTGTTATATAGTGTATATATTAAAATATATGATCGGGGTTACCAATCTTACATTATTGTGTGTGTATAGAGCAGATCTGCCAACATTTTTTTCTCTTCTGTGGTGGGAAATTCAAACTATATGATCATAATTGTTACACTCTCTCTCTCTCTCTCTCTCTCTCTCTCTCTCTCTCTCTCTCTCTCTCTCTCTCTCTCTCTCTCTCTCTCTCTCTCTCTCTCTCTCTCTCTCTCTCTCTCACATTTGAATGTAAGTAAAACTATCTCTCTCTTGTTGTCAAACGTTATGTTCGTTATATAGTGTATATATTAAAATATATGATCAGGGTTACCAATCTTACATTATTGTGTGTGTATAGAGCAGATCTGCCAACATTTTTTTCTCTTCTGTAGTGGGAAATTCAAACTATATGATCATAATTGTTACTCTCTCTCTCTCTCTCTCTCTCTCTCTCTCTCTCTCTCACATTTGAATGTAGGTAAAACTATCTCTCTCTTGTTGTCAAACGTTATGTTCAAACCGTTTTCTCCTCTCCCTCTCTCTCTCTCTTTCTCTCTATCTCTCTCTCACTGTGTACATTGAGTAAATAATTTTAGCTCTCTCTCTCTCTCTCCCACTTGTTGTGTATGTCTCTCTCTCGCTGCAAACGTTGACGAGAATTCACTTATTCAATGCGCATTAGTAGCGCTGACGGTAATTATGGATTAGAAAGTATGTACCTCAAAACAGACACTGGCTTTCTCCGCTACCCGAGTACAACGGCAATGTCCATCATTAACGGTATGGAGACAACACATACTATTTTGGTAAGTGAACATACTTTATTGTATGCACAGATTTTATTTAAACGTAAAAATTATTTGCATTTAATACATGTGTGTACGCGTGTGCGTATGATCAAATTATTATGTCTGTTACAATTGTGCGATCAATTACTATGTCTGTTACAAAAAATTCTGAAATTTATTCTTGTCGTGCTTTTATATATTACATTACATAATTTTATTGTATGTACAGATTTTATTGAAACGTAATTTATATATTACACTACATAATTTTATTGTATGTAAAGATTTTATTTAAACGTAAAAATTATTCACATTATCACATGCATTATTTACTGAATTTAATACACGGCTTATTCAAATAAGTGTATGTGTGTGTGTGTGTGTGTGTGTGTGTGTGTGTGATCAAATTACAATTTCCGAAATATATTCTTACTGTACTTTTTATATTACACTTCTAATTGAAGATATATTTTAGGTATAGCTGAATTGTAAGCGTGCGAGCCTTCAGTGTGCATACAACGTCTGGCATTTAAGGGTACGTGTGTGGACAACGCTCACTAGTATGTTTGTTGCAAGTAAGTATACATTATGGAGGGTGGGTTATACAAACAATAATAATAAAGTGTGTACTATATACATTAATTACAATACATACACAGCTCCAAGATTATATTAAACTAGTTTTACAATTAAAAATACATACACAGCTCAATATTATATTGTTACCCGTATTAAAATATATCTAAACTAGTTTTACAATTAAAAATACACACACACACACACAGCTCCAATATTATAATGTTACAAATATGAAAAATATATATATTTAAAACTAGTATTTACAAAATGTGTATAAAATAAGACTTAAACACGTCTATGTACCGCGTTGGACAATGGCGTATATTCTACAAGCGTATCATGTAGTATCATACAGTAGGCAGTCGTCTGTGTAGGAAAATTCATTGACGATTCAAATTCTAAACGTACATCAACTGCTGAAGACTTAAGCGCATCGTCCTGTTTGCTAAAATCGAATACAAACAGCGGGGCTTTTGATTTGAATAATTCTGGTGTCAGTACTGGGCTGACGTCTAAACGGTGGTAATACGAACTTTGAAAACTGACGTACATATTGTACAATAATGCAAAACGGTCGTTCCCAATATCCAAGTTTAAATTATCGTAAGGATAATACTTGTCGTTTAGAAACAGTCTCGCATTGATTACATTACAATGATCAAATTCATCGGCGTGTGCCGTCAGTACATTCTTTCTTGCTGTCTGAAACGCTAACACAACAAAGCGTGGTTTTTCTAGCTGACTCGAGGTCTTGAGAATCCAATTCTGCCTTTTAGTCTGTGGTAAGGCAGGATACTCATGCAACTCCCAGGTCCTAAAAGGCATAGTTATCGGGTGGTCATTCTCTATGAGTCGTAACAGTGGTAATCTGTACGCATTAGCTACATGTACATAAGGCATTTTCCAGTAAACTTTATCTAGTTCAAGAACACAATTAGCAGTCGTTTGTCCGCTTGTTAAAACCATAGCGTTTATGTCGGTAGATGTGCGTAGGAGTATAAGTTCTTGTTTCACGTTCAGCACGATGCGTGTATAGTCTTCTGCGAATCTCATTAGCATTTTCAGTGGAATACAAAAGTTGAATTCACCGTCATCATTCACTTTTAATACGTTTGTGGTCGGCGCCACCCAACCTGCGTTTTTCATTGCGTCACGTGTGTTGTTGTTGAGTGATAGAAAATTTTTAATAGTTGACGTAACACCGACGTTTCTGGTATGGTCCACTACCACACCGGCCAACTCGTACGAATCTCTTCAAAGAGAAATGCTATAGCATTGTTCACCAGTTCCACATTCAATGCAGTATCTGCAGCCACACTAGGGTTTTTAACCAACTTGCCTTCGATGTAGAGGAAACTTTCCGACGGTAGTGTAAAGACGTCCTGTTGTTGTATCGGCACACGTATTTCATCATTGTTTCCATATCTTGTTGTTGCGTACGGTGCGTGTGAATGAAATGAAAAGTGTGTGATACTGTCTTCAAAGAACGGTTGCTGCTCCACAGATAATATTCCACTCGCCATGTTACTTGTTTACAACAAAACCCAATGAAATCAGAAAACGGCGGTTAACTTATGTTAATCGTTTCAGTTTCGAACGAGTACTGATGCGTTTCCTAACCGATCTTTCTTCTTCTTCTTCTTCTTTTATTGCCGACGACTGTGGTAGCAGCGGTGGCGAAGAAACAAAGTACAAGCCCATGTCTATAGTCGTTTTAGATGTAAACGCACAGTGATGACTTCGCCGCGAAAATCTATTACGTCACCGTCCTGGTCGTGTAAAGATAATGTTATGTTGTCCAAACGACTCACATTCACAGGTAGGTATATGACGTTTGTAGGTGATTCAATTATTTTGAATCCTGGTTCGACTGACGGATAGAATGAGTGCAGCGTGTGCTCGTTTTTACCGTTCTTGTATGATCCGTGCGCTATATTACACCTTATCAGTATACTGTTCACTTTTATAATATTAACTGTAGCGTCAGACGTATGAGTTTTATTCGCTTCAAGCAGACGCTTTTCCTTGAAACCCAACATATCACCAATACCGTACACTGTTTGTTGAAAGTCAATATCCAGTGCACAAGTCAGTTCACATTTCAGTGTATTGTTGTTAGGCCGTAGACTAATCTGTGAGTCTCCTAACTGCTTTTTGAGGAAGGCTTCTATGTCACCGATTTCATAAGCATCTGTAGGTAAAGTTATCAAGTCCCACGTTGTTCCGTCTCGTAGTACTGGAAACACATTGTTTTTTCCCTCAACCACGTTCGGTATACTGTTTATGTAGTAAAGTCCAATAGACCTACATACCATTCACCGTTTGTTAGTTCGAGAGGTGGGAAAAAGTCACATACAAGAGCAGCAGCATTCGTACCTGTTAAGGTGACCGACAGCGAAGACATCTTGTCGCTTACTGATCACTCACGCGTTAAGAAGTCCAAACATAAATGCCCACAGATGACTGTGTGTGGCGACTGTTCACGCTCGTAATTGTAGTAAATGTCAGTGTCGGTTCCAAAATACTGTGTCAGCTCAAGAGGTGGTCGCATATTACCATACGCATCATAGTAGTAAACTCGATTGTTTCGCTTCTTGTAGCAAACCCAGTGCGTACCAGGTCCTTCTGCACTGTCCAGATTAACAACTGCACTCTCATTCTTCCATGGCCGTCTGCGTGGTAAAGTGTTACGCATAAAAACACCTCTGAAATAAGGTATTTTCAAAAGTTTTGCGTACACATACAAATCACTATCGGACAATGCACGCACTGGTATGCAAATTAGTTTTTTTGTCTGTAAGGACGTAGGTATAGACCTGACGCTATTTTTGTATTGTTACGTTTATGTCTTGAGACTGTTTTGCGTTTGCAGGTCGTTTTGCGTTTGCACACGGATTGATGTTTAATTCCTGAACCCTTCTTCTTTTTTCTACAACCACTATGCGAGCCCCCTCCACCCACTGCTGATTTCGCTTTCATTGCGGCGGCTACAGCTGCAGCATACGCTCTTTCACTAACACCGGAATTCCAGCCTTTCACTCGTTCCCACGCTTTGTCGGCAAGAACGCGATCAGCTATACGTCTTCGACTGTTGTCTTTGTACCTTGCGTAGGCGATATCGTGTTCGCGACAGGCTTCGTCCAACTCGTTGATTCCACGCTCGCCACGTGCCAATCTCTCTTTGAGTTTTGTTCCGGGTCCACAGAATCGGTAGCCGGGTAGGTGTAATTCTACCGGTAATGCGTCCACCGCTCGATTAATCAAAGTAGGTACTGACGAAACGATAGCGGGCACAGTGTTTTTAAGTATTTTTCCAATTACACCACGCCCCATTCTTTTCTTACGAAGTACGTGCATTCTTGTAAACAGATCTCCAATCCTTGATTTCCGTTTCCGTATCGAGAACGTCTATTAAACGTCCCACCTCTTCAATATATTCAGCCAGAACTGAACGCTGTGTCGCGCTGTCTTGATATTTATAGACAAACTTTATTAGATTGATTATATGAGCGTGAAATACCTGAGTAACCTTGTACAATTCGGTCTTTATATGTAATTTTAATTCGTGCATTTGTCGTACAGTGACTGCGTCTTTGTCATTGACACCGTTCGCTATATTCGTAATTTTTCTTCCGGCAGCGTAGAAAGCATCGCTTTGCAAACTGATTGTGTGTGCGTGTAAAAATTCCAAATTCACTGCGTCTTTGAAGTCAACAGGCGCTTGCACACGCGTTAGTCGGCAGTCATTAACGATTACGTTACCTGCACGATCTTTTTTCAAACTCTTCTCGTCTACGTATCGTTTTGTGGCTGCATCTCTTGATTTAAGCGGATCGTTTAGCATTATTATTCGATGATCTTTTGCGTCTACGGTAGCGTCGTCGTTCTTGTACTGTAAGCATGCGTCCTTTACGTACGGTAAAGAAACAACATCGTGCAGCTCTTCAGGATCACCCAAGTTGCGTATATTTTTGTTTTTCACATCAAAGTGACCGTCGTTAGTCACTCCTAAACCGATATCCTCACGCAGACTTCGATGAGTTTCTTTTCGCACTCTTACAGCGCTGTCGTGTCTACCGAACTTGTCTACACTCATATTTATGAAGAAGAACTGGTGGTTGTAGAACGGTGCGTCTGCTTTTATATGATAATGCCAGCTTCACGTAATTCCTCCAATATCGACATGATTTCATTCCTATGACCAGTATGCCCACTATTTTGAGAAGCCATTAACAGTCTCAATCTATTAACCAACTCGTTAGGATCATCCCAATGCACGTAATCGATTGCAGTGTTCGGTTTCATCTCCATATACCCACTCCCTGTACGTTTTCGTGCACTCGATGCAAACAATTTAGATATTACTAGTCGGTACTTGACGCCACTGTTACTGTTTATTCGTGTATTGTGTTTATATTTTTGTTTGTGTCCGTTGGTTGCTAGTAGTATGGACTTATATTTCCTCATATCGTCCTTATTGTATTTTTTCGGTAGTTTCATAAACAAAAGTTCATACAGACCAGGCGTACCCTCGTAAATTTTTCCTTTGACATGAAAGTTGTCGTTATCATCGATTTTTACATTTGAATCACCTATCATAAATTTACCGCCTTCGTATCGAACACCATACATACGATCTATAATCCGTTTACAGTCCGCCGATTCGCACAAACGCACATATTTGTTTGCTAATGAATCGTCACTGAAATGTGAAGTGTTAGGGTTCCATGCGTCCTCGTCACTGAAATGAGAAGCGTTATGACTCTGCACGTCACTTTCGTTTTCTGTTATTACATGTTGACTCTGCATGTCACCTTCATTTTCTGTTATTACGTGTTGTGTAGGCTCTTCTTGTTTTATCTGCTGCTTCTTCTCCTCCTCCTCCTCCTCCTCCTCCTCCTCCTCCTCCTCCTCCATTATATCACCACTTAACTTTCGTGAAATAGCTTCTAACGGTTCCAGAATCGGTCTGTAATTTTTTCTAAACTTCTCGTCGCTTTCTCTGATACCGTGTTGTAATGCATGATATTTTTTCCTTATGTTGTCACTTATCGTATCTATATCATACGCAAGTCGTTCCTCCTTATTCATCGCCATCGTGTGTTAGCAAGAGGACTGATGACATTACTACAGTGCAACCACTTTTATACCTCGCCGGAAACAATTATGAATCGATCAAAGCCGATTCTATATCTACCTTCATTTATTGACGAGTCTTTGTCTATGACTAGAAATCCATAACGATCCTTCCATGTTTCCATGCAAACGTCTTTGAAAGCATCATATTTCATATCTGTGTTAACATGATCAGCGTATGCATGTCGTAAATTTAGATCGTCTTGTTTGAACAATATCAACAAGTTAGCGTTGTCACGTACCAATTGTTTCGGTATCTGGTTATATGTCTGACATAGATAGAATGTGTCCACACCGCTATGTCTCCCCATAGCAAAATACTTTCGAATATTGTTTTGTCTTTCACACGATACGTCATCGAATACGATAACAGAGTCGAGACCGGCGATTTCACTCGGTAGTGGGACTTCTTCGTTCTCGCTGTATGCATGATAACCTAAACCTTCATCAGCGAGTGATTTCATCACTGTTTCTAGCATTCTGTATTTTGGTTGAAATAATGATTTTGAAAACACGTATACGTTGCGGAAACATAGACCGTTGGCATCAAACAGTAGGTTGAATAGCACATTGGATTTCCCACAGGAACTTGGGCCTGTAACGATACAGCGAATACTGTTCGGTAATAGCGGACCATGTTTACGTTTAGCACTGCCTTCGTCACCAGCCAAAAAGTCCATATCCTTTATTGGTAATTTGTTTGCTTGCTGTACAATATTCATCTTTGTGAATACCGAAAGCATACTGTTTTCAGCACGTGCTGTCACCTTTTTTATATTAGATCTTTCTTATGTATCCATGCATCGTGTTTACCATCAAAACCGAGCCAGCAAACACGCACTCTGTCACCTTTGCATTGTAACACCTTTTCCACTAGGTATACGTCGCCGACTTTGGACTTTCTCGACTACGTGACAAACTCGTGCTCGTAAAAACCACCTTTCAACACTTTGTTTAGATGATCTTTTAGCAGATAAGTGACGGGGATGGTAGTGGATTGTACTTTATCCACGGTGAATATTTCATTAGTCCAATTTGGTGTATAACCTTTGACGAACGTCATTTTGTGCTTACTTATACGAACACGGTCACCGACTTTAAATTTGGGTGGTTTCGCTGGACTGATTTTAGGCGCTGTGTTCTTCCTTATTCGTTCCAACACTATATGTTCGTTGGCGTCATTCACTTCACTTGGTTTCATACCAATGGTTCTGTGTGTGGTATTGTTGTACGATTTCAGTAATATAGGTAGTAGATCTAACCAGCGGTAGTGTCCTTGTTCGCTGAAAGCTCGATACATGTGCGTCTTCAGTGTGCGATTAAAACGTTCCACTATGGAAGCTTTTTTCTCACTATAGGTTGAGTAATGTTTCACATTATACTTTTTTAGCAACGCTTGTACTGTGCTGTTGTAATACTCCTTCCCGTTGTCTGTCTGTAAATACTTCATTCGGTTAGCGGCTAGTATAGGCTTCAACACGTTCGTCACTTCTTTCCCGGTCTTCGTTTTCAATGGTACAGCGTACGCGTACTTGGTAAACGCATTGATTACAGTCATCATATACTTGTACCCTTTGTTCACTCGAGCGTATGGTATCATTTCCACAAGATCCGCTTGGTACAAATCGTGCATACCCTTCAGTTCAACCGCGCGTCTAACGAAATTCCTTCTCGCCGCTCTGTGTAGGTCTTGCGCAATATTCTTGCGTACGTTGTTCATGGTTTAAGATACACTAACATAATACATGCGGTTAAAAAAAAACCATGTATATATATGTATAACAGTTCCTTTGTTTTCGGTATTCATTCTCTCTCTCTTGCAGATCATGGCCAACCTTCAGCAGGTAGGTGGGCTGATAAGCGCTATATACTAGACAACTGCCGTGATACATTCGTGTACAGTCATTATCGGATACGTGACAAATTAATTGTCGACAACTCTGCTCTCCCCGCCTGCTAACATTCCGTGTTACACTACCCCCCACCACATGTTAAAAACAAAAACAAAACAACAAAATTATAATATAATTCAGTTTTATCGTTTTGTTAATTCTAACTTTGACTTCCGCGTCGTGTTAAGGTTTCTCATCTAACGCCACACGTAACAACGGAAACACTCTCACCTCTTCTAGCCTTACTACAGATATTTCGGTATTCATCGGTTTTGTTTCACCTTTATTAATTTTAATTTCATTCTCTCATAACACTGTATTTCATATTTCTTTATTCATGTAGAATTCTCTCTCGGTCTCTGTCACTTATACTAAATCGTCATCCGCAAATGTCCCTTCGGAAATGGTCATCTTTCTCAAGTTTAAGTGTTCTACTATTTACTTTTTACTATTTATTGAGTATTAGTTAATTGTTTCACCTTATGCTTTCTATGTATATTCTTAAATATGACTCCAGCCTTTTCTCTGACTTCTGTCTATTATTAAAAACTAGGTTTTTTGTAATTTTTGTTTTCTTTTATGGTACACACACGTTCGCGCATTTAAAAGTGATTATACTTACACTAAATGGTTTTTGGTAAAGTATAAACATAAGACTGAACGAAACTAACGTACACAGTTGAGTTCCATAATTTGTTTTCACTCCGTACGTTAAAGCGCTAAATTAGAGCATGTGGTATGGCAGTGCAAAGTGTAATCAATGTAATTGAAGCAATAATTACATTGCATCGGCTCGATATTAAACTGCCAGCGGGGAAAATAGGTTGTTGACTGTATTTCACTCAGCGATTTATGTCCACTTTTACACGTCAGTTTCACGCTGATGAAAACGTATCACTTTGTACGTAGTGACAGTGCCCGTCTACTCGTGACCAATAACTATGACAGCATGTAGCAGGCATGTGTATCGAGTTATGCGTGCAAGTGTTTGGTTTCTTCATTGTCTGATAACCATGTTGTTTCGTGTTTTACAATTACTTTTTACCGTCTATTACAAACATTGCAACTTTTATACAAATGCAAATTTGCCAATCTTCACTCTCCCAGATGATGTGAATTTACAACACCCGGCGTAAAGGTATAGGCCTGCTACAAGTGCATGTGTTAACGCTGTCCAGGAAGTTGTATAAAATGTCGTGAAAATAATTGATTATGATGAAACATGTTATACAAAATTTATTTATTTTTGCAAATGTACAAGTGAGTGTTCGTTTGTACAAAATTAAATTGTAGAATATTGTTACCAGAACGTCAGTGATTAGAGGTGACATTAGTGTAACGTGTAATTAGTTTATTTTACAGTTGCCTTTATTATGAATTCTTGCCTCTGTAAATGTCCTCATGTCATTGTTCGGCGGTGTCTCCAGCGACGGTTCTGCTTCCTTCCTGGTTCGCAGCTCCCGCAAGTAGCTGGTTGTTATACTCTAGTTATAAGGCAATACATTATGCAAATTGTATACTTTATAAAACTATTAGTTAACTTACCAGAAGGGAATTTTGTAGGCCTACTGTCCTTATCAGTATAGGCTGCGTGAGTCGGTGTGTCCCAGGGCTTTAAACGTGGCAACATATTCAACCTATATGTTGAACACACACGCGCGCACGCACACACACACACACACACACACACACACACACACACACACACACACGAACGCACACACGCACGCACACACACGCACACACACCACTATGCTTTTATAAAGTAGAATTTTTAGTTGTTTGTTAACAATGTGATTAGCACAGAAGGTTCCAGAGTGTTGGTTGCGTCCAGTAAAATGCCTCACGCATTCTCAAAAGACACATTTAACTTATTGCTTTCGCCTGACACGTAAAGTAGTTAAGAGATGACATGCCAGATGTTTGTTTTCTGTTATTCGTTTCTTCATTCACAAACACAAACACTGAAATCTGTGCGTGTGTGTGTGAAAGTATTCCATACTTCCATACCGTAAGTGTACTTATTTTTTACATGGTTTTCAATGTTTTTTACATTTATATCTTAATTCATCTAGGCTAATCGTGTTATTATACATTTTAATAGCAGTATTAATAGAACTAATATTAACTGACAATTACAAAAATGTGCCTTGTCAAAGGACGATTGTGTTATGCCCACATATTCTAACAAGTGCTGCATTCAGCAAAGAAGACATAACTGTTTAAAAACGTAGAAACATACAAAAGTGTAGTCTGTGTGAATAGACATTTAAAGAAATTTCATACCTTACTGTACCAGTTATATTGTAGTTTGAAACTAATTTGGCAGATTTTTGATACGTTTCTTAACGAATTTGTGGGGTTTTTAACAAAAACGAGGTATGAAATATGTGTCTGACAAAAACGAGAGTTACTTGAATTTATAATATCTGTAGTAATTCATGTCGGTAAGGAAAATAGCATTGCTAAACGAAAGAATGTTTACACGTCCGACTGTTGTAATAACCTGAAGAAAGAGAGTAGAGTTTGATGACGGAACGAAGCTGGAATACTAACGAGACACCGGCTGCAAATGAAGCAGTGTGCCGTATGTAGCAACACTGTATTTGGAATACTAACTATAGTATTGCAAGAGCAAAGTAACCTCCTCCTCGTGACCTCCTGTTTCAACTTTTATGTACACGATTATGTCTTATCGAAGCATCAGACTTATGCTTATAACACTTCTTGTTTATGTTTGAGTAGCTTATACTTAGTTAATATTAGTTAAGGAATACAACACGTTTAGTAACCAAATTTTGTAAAATTAAGGTTAATAATATGACCGTTGTATTGCATGTAAATAAACGCCAAATTAGATACTATCCGACCAGAATATACGCCTGCCCAGACGTACTGGACTTACTGGTCAGAGTTGTCCATTGATCCGTCATTTTCGAACTCTCCTTAGGCACACTGTTCTATTGGGCGGGTACTTGAGTGGAAACGTTTCGGTTCGGCCTTGTGTCGCCGATTGCCTGAACAAATACCTCTCTATACTATCCAGCACTGCGACGAGACGGTTCCCTTGTTTTATGGCTGTTGCCTCAGTGAACAAAGTGTCCGTACAAATCGTGGATTCACGTCGCATGCCCTTCTCTCTGCTGCGCTGCTGTTGAGGTAACTTTCTCACATTCGAGAGGAATCACCTTTGGAATTGCTGGCAGCGGCCCCATGACGTGTTTAACAGAGAGATCGGTAAATTACATCGCGACATGTTGACGTTCCGTAGACTCTGCTGGGAGCTGTCTATAGTTCAGATGGCGTTTGACGGATTCCCAGTGTTCTAACGGGTAAGCGCGCAACGCACTGATCTCTAAAGTGGAAATACCCAGCGGTCATCTCCTCGGCCACCCGGAGAACTCTCCGAGTTCTTAGCTAATTTTTTCGAGCGACAGTTCGCTCCTAACCCACCCAAAATCTAGGCCTTTGTTGATCAAGTCCGTGTTGAAGTAGAACGCTTTATATCGCTTCCGATCACCGCCGAGTTTGAACCCTCTTGTGAGAGAAAATCGGTGATGAGATTGTTGAACTGAAGCCCCGATAATGTTTCCAATGCAGCTGTTCAGCTTTTTCCAAAACGGGGAAGGCTGTTCCTGATTGATCTACTCAACACCTTCTCAGAGCGACTTATTTGCCACAAAATGGAAGCCGGCCAAAGTGATTGTAATTCCGACGCCTGGAAAGAACCCTTCACGCGGAGTCTCGAACCCATCATTATCTTGTTTGCGAGATCAAAAGTCTTTGAATGACTTGTAAAGTCCTTTGAATGAATGACTAGTCCCTGAACAGCTTCGCTTTTGTGAGTCGCACTCCTACACTCATTAAGTAATGAGACTGATCGAGAACATAATCCATGCCGGCTGCCAGGGCAGACAGACAACCACGTTCTTTCTGAATGTGAAAAACCACGTTTGACACTGGTGTGTCTGTAAAAAACTTACGAAAGTCTCAAAGACTACTACATTGTTTGAGTGGTAGCCTCCTGCGAGAGTGTTGCTCCTGAATGAGAATATACCACGTTCTCTCTTTGGAGGAGTTGGTACTACCGCTGGTAACCTTGAGACATCGTCCTCTATCTTCTCTTGTTCTCGGCGTTCGTTAACATGTCTCGGGTAGTTGGAATATGGCTGTCTCTACTTGCCGAGGTCGTGGCAGTATTGCATCTGTCAACCTCCAGTGTCAACTCATGCATACGTTAAGTTCACCGACAATTGGAGAATTGGCGTTAACGCTTCTAAGAGCTTAGCGGTGATATTCTAGCGAAGACAAAAGCAGCCCATCTGCTAAAAATAGACTCATTCTAGTTGCTGCGGACCAATAACGAAAAGTACGTCGGATTCCATCTTGATTTGAGACTCACCGGTATCACCCATGCGCAATCAAGCAGGATACGCACTTAGGAGCAATTCTGTAGATTATAGCTTGTTCTTTGAAATCCAACGATGATGTAAACTCATAGTCAACACCGACTTTCACCAGTGATTTGCTTCTGTCTCACGTGGGGATATCTGGCCGCTTGCCGTAAAGAATCGGTGCCAATTGTACTCAATTGGGGACTGAAGTTAGCTGCTAAACGTCCAAGCCCCTTGCAGGTTCTCTTAACCATGACACAAATAGGACTAGGTGTCTGCTCTCATGATGAAGAAACCTTGAGACATTTGAACGTATTGGGGGCATTTACTCAATTGGAGACTGAAGTTAGCTGCTAAACGCCCAAGTCCCTGGCAGGTTCTTTTTACCGTGACTGCAAAGAGGACTAAGTGTCCGCTCTCATGACGAAACCTTCAGACACTTGAACGTAAGATCTGTACACGAGCGGCTTCTAATACCATCAATCGCCGGACTCGACAAGTGTCATACAAGATCAGGTAACCATAGAAAGCAACCTTGTTTGAGTCTGTTCCCTCTAAGCAATCGCGGTTTGCCTGATCCCTTCCTTTGAGTACGAAAGTAGATAGACATCAACCTAACCCTATGGCAGGAGTCTTTAATGAGATTTCGAGAGTCCCAGGCAGGAGTCGAAAATTGCAATTTAAAAAAAAATGGCAGGAGTCGATTTTCATACAATCGACAGTACGACCCTACTTCTGCGCAACTCTATAATGTATTTAAATCCTGTTCCAATTGAATCCGTCAATCTGTACCTGTTTTCTCCTCTTCTCCTCATATCTCTCACAATCTCCTCAGGTGCTGCAACATGACACTGCAGACTAATAAATTAAATTAACACATCGTTTTTATTTGTGAACAGAATGTGGAGAATTAAATAATTAATAGCATTACATAAGTGCGATTGTCTATTGAAATGTTAAACAAATTATGAGTAATTATGACTATAGATTACTTTGGCATTTAATGATTTATTTTACCGGTTAAAGATTACAGTCTATGAGATTCACGTTACATAATTTGTTTTTTAAGAAATCTCATAATGAGTTTTGTAGAAAAGGCCTTATGCCTAGGGGGGTTTAAATAGGTTGAAATGTTCTCTTCCTTGGAAAAATTCTTGTTTCACGTTCCACGAAAAACGCAATGATTTCCACTCCAGCGCTCTTTCTTACAAGCTGCTTCCACACTTACAAATTTAACCGATTTCTTTGAAAGAAAAGATTGAACTATCTAAAACCAATTCCACACTCAATAACCCTTTGTAGCTACTACGTTATTCACTACACTTTCTTAAATTTTTCTCATGCAATATTGTAGTGTGCGTGTCTGTCACTTAAAAAAAAAATTTATCGTGTTTTTTTTAACGTAAATGTTGCATTAAGTCCAGCGTAACTTTTCCATTTTGTATCAAACGTTACGTTTGTAGTTTCTAGCAATTTGCCAGAAAATCATTTTGCGGGGATGCCCATTATCTGGAAAAATAATGTGCATTGGTCAGCGCTCCCAATAATTACTAATCAAATTTAAGTGTATTTAAAATTATTTCTTGGAAATAAAATACCAAGCAATAATTGCTCCTCTTATGAGTAAAAATTCACTACGCAATTTTATCACGCTTTTGTTTGTTAACGTGGATTTTAAAAGTAAAAGGAATGTAACTCAAATTTTAATAACAATAAGATAGTTTTAAAATGTTTTAAATTGCATTTTTACTAAAAACTAAAGTGGTATATTGGACAATATTGGTATTAGCCTAGATAAATAAAACTATTAGTATGTTTTGGCACCGTTTACACGAATATTTTTATTTAGACCGCTAACATAATTTACCAACACCGTTCGAATTTGTACGTATAGTTATCAGTGTGTAAAAACAGAGGACCGTGTGATGAGTGCAATGTCCGGTTGTGCTGTGTAACTGACTCGTATAGCGCTTTCACACCGCAGCCACAACAATCAATAATTGCAGTGACCGTCCGCCTACGATGTCACGTTCCTATCGTAACCAAATACCGTACCAATGCTGCGGTGTCAAACTATTTGAATCTTGCGCCCACACAACACCGCAGGTGAGAAACGTTTGTGATTCGTAAACTGCTGCAGTGTGACAGGTAATAGAAACGTTCACGCCGCGCCGTAGGCCTATAACGAGTATTTTATTGTTGAATGTGTACAACCGGACACCATTGTCCCTTAAACGGACATTATTAAGATCTTAATACGTTTTGTTCTACAGTAGAGGAACAATACACACATCAGCTAGACTGTGGATTCAAAATAAATAAACGCTGTAACGAACAAAATTGTAAATTGACGTATAGAAGTACAGAAGCAACAAGGGTTTTCTCTATTTGTACAGATACAAATTTTAGGAAAATGTTATATATTGTTAAGTACCAATTATGTTACGGTACTGTTAAAAGCCACACGTTGGTTGCGGCAATATGTTAATCACCATTTATGATACGAGTCTTTCTTTTCTTTTCTAATTATTGTTATTATCTGATTTTATTTATTTAGTTATTTTAATTAAAAAGAATGATCAGGCAATGACAGGTCGTCAAAGAGTTTACGGTTATTTGAGCGGTGTTCGCGTCCGTACTGTTTTGAAATGTTGCCAAAATAATTGATCTTTAAAAGTAGAATAGATTGTTTTGTTTTCCTCAATCGATTACTGATTCGACTCAGTCTTGTAGGTTATCTAGTTTTGTCTCCTAATTTCTCAATGTTCTTCATTCTCGCCGTATTTCTCTTCTTCCTTGTCACCAACTCGACTCCATGCTTTTTATACTTGGGATGTGTTAGTTTGTGTAGATATCATTTTTTCATTCGATTTTCGGTTTCTTCTATTAGTATTGTTTTCTCGTGTAAATTTTTAATGGTTTCCATTATTTTCTTATTTCGTTTTCTGCGTCTCTTTATATTTACTTTTGGCTATTCATAAAAAAATTTGACTCTCTGCTACATGAAGTTGATCTGTTCGGTTTGAAAGTTAACAATAGAGTAAACGAATTTTTTCGTGACCTAGCTTTTTTTGAGCTCTGATTGGTCCTTATTACCCGACCCCTGGTCACGTGACATTAATTATTCAAAATCTCTGAATTTTATATCTGTCACCTCAAATTACTCCCTGTTTATTTTTGAATTAAGTTAAATTTGATTTATACGGAGTTATTGTTTAGTAAAATTGAAGTATTTTGATATCTTATGCGGCCCATTTCGGCCCAGTATCACATATTTTAGCACATTTATAAATTTAAGTTTTTTAGGCTTTTACATATTTTTTCTTAACATTTCTTATTGCCTTCTTTACTATTTTAATATGTTCTAATAGGGTTGTTCTTACTACTAACAATAATTGTTGATACCTCTTCATTACATATAACATTGTATTTTAAATTGATATTATTGGGCGCGACTGTAGTGTATATATTAGTATTTTGTGTATTATTCGTTGTTGAGTGCTTTGAAAATTGTGTCATGTTTTGTATTGATTTGAATTTGTTCAGGTATTAGTTTGTTTTGTGTTTGTATATTTGTAAATTTTCCAAAATGTTCATTATGGTGGCTTTGTGTGATATGTGTTTTATTAGTGTCATGTTGGTTATGTCTAAGAATTCATGTCCAGTGTTTATTGCATGTGTGGGCAAATTAGATTTATGTATTTTAGTGTTTTTGTATACCTGAAGAAATATAAATCAGTACAAAACATGACACATTTTTCAAAGCACTCAACATCGAAAATACACAAAATACTAATATATACACCACAATAACGCACAGTAATAGAAATTTAAAATACGAAAAAGTCAACAGGAAACCATAACAACAACCAACCAACACACAAGTACTACACATGATTCAAAATTAAGAAGGCTGAGGATGGGAACAATAAGTTTCCCGAAACATGTTCCTAGTAAGGGAAAAACATCTTGGGGTATTGGAGTGGTAATTTTCGCATTAATAGGTTGGCTAATCTGTGCTTTCTGATATTGCGCTATCATGTTTATACAACGTTCAACGTTACAGTTGTCCGAGCTATGGCTGGCTGGCGACAGACGTCATTACGTTTGCTCGCTTGTTCTGTCATCATCATTTTTCTTGTCGTCAGACAATCATTGTAGGCCTTAGGCCACAACACATATTGCATATTTGCAATGAATTAGCAATACATTGCTAATTCTATTTCATGTAGCTTGAGTGCCGCGTACTCGCGCCTCAAGTCTTACGACAATTCATACGACATTCGTCTAGGCCTTAGGCCTTAACGTTTTAATCTGAGTGCCGCACATTTGCGCCTCATCTAACATGTAGCGTTCTTAACGACTCTGTTTATTCAAAATCAAATTGTTCAGACTTAGCCAATCTCAACACCATTATGTAAGTGTACAGAACTTAATAAATGTATTATACAGTCCACTATCGTCATTATTCTGCATCCTGGCAATAGCACCACAAGCGTCATTCTTCCTAACATTAACATTTTTTTGGTCCTATCGGGCCGCATCTTAACATTTTTTTGGTTGCTCCGTGCCTGGATTCGTCATTCACCTCTTGCAACATATTCTAGCGGTTTCATCATTTTTCTGCCCCAATTTCTGGCCATCACGGGCGATTCAGCACATTCGCTGATCCGACCGTCTCGGGACTTACTTCAGCATTTCTTTCATCGCCATTGAGCCTCGTGACGACATCATTGCAAGAACATCCATGTGCTAGCGTCTACACTCCAGTTTGAGCAGTCATCTCTACGGTCTGTGTGTTTGCCATCTTCTCCACGACTTCGACGCTCCAGGACATCGCATAGCAGGTACCACATCATTAACAGGTGCGTACAATGGCTGAAGAAGGCCTCAAAGTGTTCGTCAGAAAGAGAGGCGGCATAAAGTCTGCCATAGTGCGTATTAATTCGGCTATCATTAACTTTGATAAAAACACTAACACTAAACATTTTTTAACAGTTAGACTCGAAAGTCTAAAAAGTTTGGCAACAAAATACGATGAGGTACAGTCCGAAATTGAACTCATTTCTAAAGACATAAACGCTGCTCAAGAAGACCGAATTGAGGTTGAAGAGCTGTTATATTCAACAGAAGCCAATATCTTGCAGTTGATAGAAAGCTTCAACGTTCGGACTGTATCTCCCGTATTAACAAGCAACATACAATTAAAACCGATAAGTTTGCCCTGCTTCACAGGTAATATCTTAGAATGGCAGCACTTCTATTCAATATTTCTGGACTTGGTGCACGCCAGATTTGATTTAACCTCAGTGCAGAAATTACACTATTTGTATTCGTCTCTGAAAAATGAGCCGCTAGATTTAATTAAGGCATTACCTATTTATAACGAAAACTATTCGATAGCGTTGAGTTTGCTGTCCGCTAGATATGACAACAAATTCATACTAGCTAAGTATTATATTCAGAATTTACTTGAAGTAAAGTCAACAGTTAAGGACTCTGCCCAAAGTTTGGCAGAGTTCATAAATACAATAACGTCTTCCGTTAATTCACTGGCGGCCATGCAACTGTCAGTGGATTCATTCGAGCTTATCACTGTACAATTATTGTCAGCAAAACTGGACCATACCACGTTTAAATTATGGAAGGAGTCTATAGACCCCGATAATCTTCCTAACTTTCAAGGTTTCACTCAGTTTTTAAACGCACGTAGACAGTTGCTAGAAAATACACTGCCTATCGATGCCGGACAGCAGCTCAACAAGTCAACTTTAAGATTCAATAAATCTGACAAACATAAATCACGAAACGCTGCTGGCAGCACTGCATTTAAAAGTTATCACTCAGCGGCAAATAATTATTTATGTTTATGCTGTAAATCTAGTCATCCAATTTACATGTGTGACAAATTTCGTGCATTAAGCACATCAGAACGAGGGCAATTTATATTAAATCATAAACTCTGTACAAATTGTTTAAGACCAGATCATTTCTCATCTAATTGTAAGATTAAACAATCATGTAAGATCTGCTCAAAACGACACCATACATTGTTGCACATAAACAATGTGTCAAAGCCAGTCTCTGCCAGCAGCAGTAACTACTGTTCACTTAAATTACAATCTACAAATAATATTCTTTTATCAACAGCAATTGTTTTTCATTGACCAGGCTGGTAACAGACAACCCGCAAGAGTTCTTTTGGATGCGGGTTCACAGATAAATTTTTGTACGGAATCATTTGCCAAGAAATTACGGCTTAACTTGACTAAATCTAACATACCGATAACAGGTATAAATAACATCGCGTGTTGTGCCACTAATATTGCGTCTATACACATTATCTCTCGCTATCAAAGATTTAGCTTCGAGGCAAAGTGTGCTGTCTTATCTGCATTAACCCATAAATTGCCAGCACAATCTTTTGACATAAATCAGTTTAATGTCCCAGATAACGTTTATCTCGCGGATCCACACTTCAACATTTCAGCTGACATTGATATACTGTTAGGAGCGCAATTTTATTTAGATTTAATTTTACCTAACAAATATGTACGGGGTTCTCATTTCCCTACTATACAGGAAGCAAAGTTAGGCTATATTCTAGCCGGCAATCTGCCCAAACACTGCCATTATAAGGGTCCAGCTGTTTCGTTCCTGGCTAGGAACAACGACAGTCAAATCCTAGCGTCTCTCGAGAAATTTTGGGAGACCGAAACTATCCCTGATAATACACCCATTAATAACGAGTCAGCTTGTGAGGAGCATTTCGTTAAGTCTACTCATCGCAATCAGGAGGGTAGGTTCGTGGTCTCGCTACCATTTAAGTCTGACAATCCCCAGTTGGGTGAGTCCTATGCTAGCGCTGAAGCGAGATTCTTGAGTTTAGAACGCCGGTTCATGCGTGATTCTAAGCTTGCGCGCGAATACGCAAACTTTATACAGGAGTATAAGGATCTTGGCCACATGCCGCTTGTCGACGATTGCTCCATAAATTCAGGTGTTTCAAATACTTTTTATCTGCCTCACCATGCCGTCTTTAAACATTCTAGTTCTACCACAAAACTTCGCGTCGTTTTTGACGGCTCGTCCAAAACTACCAATGGCCTTTCTCTCAATGACATTTTGTTGGTAGGCCCAAACGTCCAACAAGATCTTTTTTCTATTCTTTTGCGATTTCGTATGCATAACTATGTTCTCATCGCCGACATCGAGAAGATGTATCGACAAATTCTGGTAGCTGAGAAGGATTGTCATTATCAACGTATTCTGTGGCGTGACTCTCCCCTCGAACAGTTTAAACATTTTGTACTGCGAACTGTAACATACGGCACTGCTAGTGCTTCGTTTTTGGCTACCCGCTGTCTTAATCAGATTGGTAAGGATCATCGAACTTCTTTTCCTGACGCTGCGTCAGCTATAACCAATGATTTATATGTCGACGATTTGTTAACCGGTGCAGACACCATTTCTGATCTGACCAAGTTGAAATCTGACTTAGGTACGTTGTTGAGTCAATACGGTCTCACTCTACATAAATGGGCATCAAATGAACCCAATGTGGTCGCAGATCATGACAATTTATCACTCCCTTTAAACAAACAGGGTAATGTGCGTACCTTGGGCATTCTCTGGAATAACACTACCGATTCATTTTTGTTTGACATCAGATCATTCCCCGTTGAATCAAGCATCTCTAAGAGGAAAATCCTATCGATTATCGCAGGTATATACGACCCACTCGGACTCGTCGGTCCCGTTGTTTTCCTGTACAAACAGTTTATGCAGCAACTTTGGCTGTGCAATCTTGGTTGGGATAAGCCAATCTCCGGGCAATTACACTTGCATTGGCATTCATTATGCGATAAATTATGTCTGATCAGTAAAATCATTGTCCCACGTTCTATTCGCTGCAAGTCTAAAGCAAGGATAGTTGAATTACATGGGTTTTCGGATGCTTCTGAAAGGGGATATGGGTGTTGCGTTTACATTAGAGTCATTTATCAAGATTCATCGGCCTCTTGTCACCTTCTGTGTTCTAAATCTCGCGTAGCCCCCCTACGACAGGTGTCATTACCTCGCATTGAACTCTGCGCTTGCTTGTTGTTATCGCGACTCTTATTCAAGGTCGCCCCTGCTCTTCATTCCTTTATCAATAGTGTTCACCTCTATTCTGACTCTATGGTGTCCCTTTACTGGATTCATGCCCAGTCTTCTAGGTGGAAAACTTACGTCGCTAATCGTGTTGCCGAGATTCAGCGTCTTACGGAAGCCTACACATGGCATCACATCAATTCTCGACATAATCCTGCTGATATTATTTCTAGGGGATGTCACCCCGACGTTTTGGGCGATTGTTCGCTTTGGTGGCATGGTCCCGCTGGTTTGTCTCAATCTTCCGAGTCCAATCTTTTTCCACCCTTTTTACCTTCTAATCTGTCGTCTTCTGAATTCACTGCGGAGGAAAAACAAACCCCCAAACTTTCTCTAATGTCTACCCTGGTTATTGATCTTTCTAAGGACTTTTCTTCGTTTCACCGTCTGACTCGCGTATACGCTTACTGCTTTCGATTCATAAAAAACATTAGACTCTCCAGGGCTGAGAAAATATCGGGAGCTCTTACCTTCGTTGAAATTCATTCCACTCTCAATTTTTTCATAAAACAATCTCAGTCCATCCACTTTGCTGCCGAGATTAATTGTCTGCGTAATGGGTCTTCTGTCTCTATCAGGAGCAAGTTGTCTTCTCTGGACCCGTTCCTTGATGAGTCTGGCGTAATACGCGTCGGCGGACGATTACAGCAGTCGCAACTACCTTATGACAATAAGCATCCTATTGTCTTGCATCCATCGGCTCATATTACTCGCCTTATTATTGAACGCGAACACTTTCGTCTACTCCACGCTGGTGCTCAACTCGTGCATCACTCACTTCGTCAACGTTGGTGGATCATTAACGCCAAGATAGTCATTCGCTCTATCATTCGTAGATGCGTCAAGTGCCTCAGGTTTAGTGCCAAACATCAGATTCAGAGGCTTGGTATTTTGCCATCTCCCAGAGTCACTCCTTCGCGGCCGTTTCTTTTCTGCGCAGTTGACTATGGTGGTCCCTTCATGATTCGTCATGGCGGGCAGAAATCTAGGACTCTGTCAAAATCGTACGTGTCTTTGTTCATCTGCCTAGCAACTAGGGCTATTTATTTGGAATTAGTTTCCGACCTTACAGCCAACGCGTTTATAGCTGCCGTACGTCGTTTCATGTCCCGTAGGGGCATACCCAGCCAGTTATATTCTGATAATGGCACGAACTTTAGGAAGGCCCGCAATGTTTTGCATGACCTTTACAATTTTTGGCATAATAAGGATGCCACCTCATCAATCCAATCCTTTACGACCTCTCAGGGTATTACATGGTCATTTATTCCGCCCTCATCACCTCATTTTGGTGGTCTTTGGGAGAGCGGTATAAAGAGTTTAAAGTATCACTTGCGCCGCGTGGTAGGCAAGTCTATACTCACCTTCGAGGAGTTTACGACAGTTTTGTCTCAGATAGAGGCATGTCTAAACTCACGTCCATTATTTGCCGTTTCATCGGATGTAAATGATCCGGTGCCACTTACACCTGGCCATTTTTTGATTTGCGCACCATTAACGGCGTTACCTGATCCAGACTTATCTCACATTCCCATCTCTCGTCTTGGGCGTTGGCAACTTCTCCAGAAGTTTGTCCAAGTCATTTGGAAGGCTTGGTCTCGCGACTACTTACATCAATTACAACAACGTCACAAATGGAAATTCGCCAAGGACAACGTTTCCATTGGTGACCTGGTTTTATTGATTGAGGATAACTTACCTCCAGTAGCGTGGAAATTTGGTGTAATTACCGCCACATTTCCCGGCCCAAACAACTTAATTAGAGTAGTTGACGTTTGCACGCCTACTGGCACCTATCGCCGACCAATTCATAAATTATGTTTGGTCCCTACGAGGGACGAACATTAAAAAAAGGAGTTGATTTTCCTTTGTATATTTTTGTCAAAAATACATAAATCAGATGTTCTAAGAAGATTTTGTTAGTTATAAGCACCTTTGTTTTTAGCATAAGCTTTAATTTGTATATTTTTGATTCAGAAACTGTTTGTTTTATTCAAGCAAGTGTCAGTTTATTTAATATGCAAGGCTTTAATTATTATTTTGTATTTTCGTGTATGCAACATTTGATTTATGCCTCATGTCATTGCTTACTATTGTTTTTATGTAAAAATTTTGTTGTAATATTCGCATGGTCTGCAGCTATACAAACCATGTATGCATTTTCTCGCACATTTTGTCAATATGTGTGATATTTTGTAATCTGTGAATTTATTTCTCACAATTGTTCAACACATGTATTACATTTTGTAATTATCTAAACCGATTTCTATTGTATTTATTATGTATAACTTGTATCTATGTAAAACACATTGTTTTATCCGCATTTACTGTCTATAACCATACGCCACGCCTATATTTTTATATTGTATTTTGTATTTGTATTTTGTGATCATGTATTGCACAATTATTATTCACGCTTTAATTATGACATACATGTCATTACACTTTGTGCTTACAATCATTCAACTACGTAAAGCTTGTCTTTACATGTATAATTTTATAACAATTTTGTTTGTTCATTGTATTCATACTATTGTATAGGTCAACTGGCCTTATCTGGTTCAAGATAACCATTATGACTTGCACAAATGTTACAATTTATCGGGCCCATCATGTGATGAGTCACCGATTACATACAATATATATTGGCAATACATTGCTAATCTTGCATTTATACTCATGTATAATCAGGTTGCAAGTCGACTTTGGCCTGTTCAACTCTTATCATCATTCAAGCTTATCTCTAAACAGTTAATGTCATAACTGTTATCTAAGATTCAAACTCAAGGTTCAGTACAACTTATTGAGATTGACTTTATTATTAAGAACTCTGTATTTTTCTATAATAAGTTATTAAAATGTATTAAAAAATCCTTTGATTTTTGCGGGCAGTTATGGACAGTAATGTGGTAATTTTCGCATTAATAGGTTGGCTAATCTGTGCTTTCTGATATTGCGCTATCATCGTTCAACGTTCGTCCGCTATTGCGGACAACGTTCAACGTTACAGTTGTCCGAGCTACGGCTGGCGACAGACGTCATTACGTTTGCTCGCTTGTTCTGTCATCATCATTTTTCTTGTCGTCAGACAATCATTGTAGGCCTTAGGGCACAACACATATTGCATACTTGCAATGAATTAGCAATACATTGCTAATTCTATTTCATGTAGCTTGAGTGCCGCGTACTCGCGCCTCAAGTCTTACGACAATTCAAACGATATTTGTCTAGGCCTTAGGCCTTAACGTTTTAATCTGAGTGTCGCACATTTGCGCCTCATCTAACATGTAGCGTTCTTAACGACTCTGTTTATTCAAAATCAAATTGTTCAGACTTAGCCAATCTCAACACCATTATATAAGTGTACAGAACTTAATAAATGTATTATACAGTCCATTATCGTCATTATTCTGCATCCTGGCAATAGCACCACAAGCACCATTCTTCCTAACATTAACATTTTTTTTGGTCCTATCGGGCCGCATCTTAACAGGTATAGTTATTGTAAATATTAAATATATTATATGCACCAAGAAATAGACTGTAGCGAAAAGTGTTTGAATATATATATATATATATATATATATATATATATTACAACGTTAACGAGTTGTATGTGATGATGGGTGTAATCGTAATAACAATAACACTATGTAATTTGGTTTAAAATCATTTAAATATTTATTAAACAATAATTCTTATTTGGTTGCGAATTAAAATATCATTATTATTTGCTTGTGTGTGTGTAGTCATAGCACACATCTAATTATTACATATAAGTGATACACTCGTATTACACATAGACATAATATACAATCTTATACTCTGATACACATTTCTAATTATCTAATATTGCTCTCGGCTTGCTCATTATTGTGATAATGATTAGATTATCTAATTATTTTCTAATGATCTAATCTCTTTTGATTTTACTGCATATGCTTTCTAAAAAAATTTACTAATTCCTTTTATTAATTTAAATATCAAAATTATAGATTCAAAAGTATAGCTTCAAAGTTATTGATTCAAAAGTATAGTTAAACATTTTTAAACATTACTCTAATTATTATACAAAAATATTTACATTTTTCAAAAATTAATAATTCATATTTAAATTAGATTGTCTCTCTTTTTTACATCGTTAATTATTGTCTTTGTGTGAGTCTCTGGTTTACAAGTACATGGTTGTTTGTCACCTTATTGTCGTGGTAAGTCGGCAGCGTGTCCTCTTCGGTCCTAGGTCCTTGATCCTGGATGCTCCTTTGTCATCGTGTAGTCCTGGAGTCCTTGATCCTCGTCCTTCGACCGTCGGATTCTCGTATGCTGGATTCTACTGCATGTACTTGGCTAGTCCCTCGTCTCCCGTCATGGCCTCAGGTTGCAGGTGCTCTCACGAAAATGATGAGTAGTCGTGAAGCCCCTGGCTGCTGCTGTGGTTGCGATACAAACGTTGTTGTCTCTGGGCAGAGTCTCCGGCTGTCAAGATGATTGAACGAGAAAGAGTTGTACTCGTGAAGCAGAGCCTCCGGTTGCCACAGTAGTTGTTCGAGAAAGAGAATGAAGTTAGCGCGTCTCGTGTATTTATACCCAGGGCGCTAAAATCATGTTTCGACAGTATTCTGCATGTCAGAGTCTGTCAAAGGCGTCGCTTCACACACACGATTCTTGTCACACTTAATTCGTCTGTCTTCGCGAAATGCAAAGTCTTTTGCACATTACCCGATATTCATTCTGTCAGTAATTTTTATGTGTTCACCATGTATAAACCGTTTTTCTTTATCTTAATTAACATAAGTTTTATTTATTTTTTATTTTCCAATAATTACACTTTTTATCCTTTTACACTATTTTGTATACACATGTGCGTCTTATTTTTATACACACTTTGGTGTATTTGGTTTTGTGATATTCTGCACACAATCTTTACAAAATAAATAAATTCATATAATTAATAGCGTTCCTTAAGGGTGACGCTTTTCAGGAATTGACAGGTTTCACACACACATGTAACATACGCGTGTACACACAGACACAGCAAAATGGCAGATCTACTTGTCTCGACATGAAAGTTGGGTCGTTCCTTATACAGTTCAAAAAGCTGAATTATTATTGCTAACAATATGAATTATTCATTTACTTTAATTAATTATTTTAATTACTTTGTACAATGCACAGTACCCTATACATTTGTACTGTTGAAATATATATATATAAATATATATATTATAACGACAAAAATTGCAAATATAATGTATTTGTGTTTGAGGAGCCCCACGTTCTTTGGGACGCCAAAATTATGCAACTTTACAGATGACTGTTTAAGATACTGTAATTTATGGAGGTTGTATAACTATATCAGGTGTAATTATAATAAGAGTATTATATTTGAGTATTTAAAATTCATATTTATTGTTTACTCAATCTTATAAATAAATTATAAATCTTATAAACATCATTAATAATCTTCGGTCACGATATTGGTCATTATTAAATGTTTATCTCTTGTACTATGCAGTGTTACACATATTTAAAAACCCTCTTACATCTAGACATGCTAATAATCTTAATCTAGACATGTTAATAATTTGATTTATTAATAAAATATAAAATTAAAATGTAATTTGAATTGAATTCTTTTAATTCAGATCTGACCTCAACTCGCTCAGTCTATACCAATGTTTAAAATTAAATTTAAATTTGTATTAATTACTTTTAGACTGGCATTTGTTTTATATTCACATTTATATTATTCTTTTCTATAATGCAAATATCAAATCAATTTAACTATTTACTTTGATAAACAAAATCTACTCTCTCAACTTTAAATTCCTTTTTTTAAAATTTATTTCTTTATATGAGATTGCTCATTCTTACGACTAAACATTTCAAGCAGAATGATAACTGTTGCACACCACTATATAAAAATTATCCCGATTAGCGCTTTCAAGCTTCACAGCTCATCGTCAGACCAGAATTCCGATATATAATTTTTATATAGTGGTGTGCAACAGTGATCATTCTGCTTGTGATTTCAACCACTAACACAACTTTCTTCATTAGACTAAACATTTACCTACATTTCTAAAATATTATTTCTAATTATAATTTTTTCTTTGTTTTAATTTATTGTCTTTTGATATAGTCTTTATGAGCTCTTAAAAAAAAAAAATTTATAAATGCATTATGCATGTCACCTCGAGTTCTGATGATCTTACGACTTATTGGTGGGGCCCAGCGTTGTCCAGTGTTAGTTTTCCATTTTTCCTGGCCTGGCGTGATCCTGGATACGTCTAGAGTCCAGCGTCGTTCTCCAGCAGTGTGTGGTCCTGGCTACATCTAGAGTCCAGCGTCGTTCTCCAGCCGTGTGTGGTCCGCTTCAGAGAGTTGTTATCTGCTGCAGGGTAGATCTTAAACATCGTCTAACGTCCAGCATCCCTCGTCGTTCTGGTAGCTTCTCCGTACTCTTGGTAGACTTACGGTCCTGGTATTTTACGTTTTCCGGAATATTGTCACATAATTAACGAACGTTTTATTCTTTCGTTAATGAGACTTGTAATAAAAATAAAACTGTTCTGCCGACGGACAGCATGTCCGACTGCAACTGTGTCTTGAAATGAAGAGGAGGGTTTTTGGTCGAACCCTCAATTTATACCCTCTCGAGATTCCGCGCCAGTTGGCTCCAAAATCGTCCTGTCGATACCTGCATATCGCCTGATAGTCCCCACTCCCGAACCTTTCCATATATTTGCAATTATTAGCAAATAGCAATGTTTTGCACGGAATCGAGACAGCACAAACCATAGCTAATTTGATTAAGCACTCACTGTATTAATTTGAGCGTCATAGAGTAATTTGCGTATTTTTTGGCAGGTTTATTTCGCACTGACTTCGCGTAGCGTGTCCTTTTAACGTCATGTTCTCACTGGGGATAACTATAAAATTTACACATACTTTGGTGCCTTTGGTTTGTTTATACACTAATTAGTTTTCACACAGTGAATTACAATAATTATTTTATTAATTACTTGAGGCGGGTAGCTGAGATTCCTGTCTGTACATGCATCACTAACACACACAAGATACACGCGTAACACACATACAATTGAGCAGGTGTTCTCTGCTTGTCGGAACAGGTTAATTTCTCCCCTAATCTAACAATGAAATATTTTTACAATCTCAGACCTGTCCATTTACCCTTAACTTATAATAATTCTACAAATTTTGTATTTATTCAAATTAGTGCCTAATACAGCATATGGCTGTATCGTTGAAATATATATATTTATGTATGTGTGTGTGTGTATTTTAACAGAAGAAAAGAATGACTATAAAAAAAGGATTTTACATACTTTGTTACGCTCTGCACTAAACGATTAAAAGGTTTTATTCGTTAACAAGCGTACAAAATCTGAACAAGTTTCCTACACGGTAGTAGTTTTTAGGATAACAATCGCATACCTGTATTTGGTGCCACACAAAATATAACTAATCGAGCATTTACCAAAATGTGAGTAGCAACCGATTGGTATGTTGCTAAAAAAAAAAGAAAAAAATATTTGTTAGGTTGAAATCTAATAATTTGTAACAGGAATAATAACTTGCGTCAAATATTAAAACTATGTAACTGAAGTATATAATTACATTTTATCTCAGAAAAAATGAACTGTTAATAGACTTATTCTAAAAAAAGGTTTGTTGAAGTAAACCTGGTTTGACTGTAATATCGAATTAAGTAAAATAACTAAAGGAAAGGAGCTGACATAGAAAACTTTGTGATGATGTAGGTAAATCATATTTTGCATAATAATTTTAATTATTTAGTACATATCATAATTAATCAATGTTTCAATTCCATTAAGAAAGCAAACAGAATTATAACTGTTTCACACCACTATAGAAAAATTATTCCGATTTTTTAATCGGAATAATTTTTCTATAGTGGTGTGCAACAGTGATAATTCTGTTTGTGATTATAACCACTAACACAGCTTTCTTAATTAAATTAAGAAAGCAGTTATGTGAACTCAAATTAATTATAAATGTATCCATATGTAGGTATATAAAGAGTTAAGTGACAAATAAAAATGTTTTGTATGGATGAGAAAGAGTTTGAAAGGTACCGGTTGATCTGTGTTACTGAAGTTTTGAAACCGCCAATTGAATAGGCAAAGAATACAGCGTAAGTATGAATTGTTTTCTGAAACCTAAATAGTTGTATAAAACGTCATAATATAAACCCAAATAATAATAATCTTCGTGGTATAATGTTCTCATGAAGACAACAGAATCTTAACGTTCTGAGTGCCATTACTATCATTTGACAAGAGCGAATTTCTGTAAAATGCCAACCTGTTTTTTAGACGATGCATCCTGTGGAATTCCGTCTCTTTTGGGAAGAGGCATATAATTTTTATTAATAATATAGTTAATAAAAGTTAATAATTAATAATAGTTAGACAGTTAATAATCCTACCCACCAAATAATATTTTACTCTAATGAATTTAAATGTTGTTAATTCTTTAGATTAATTGTCTGTCAGTTACTGACGAATAAAAGTAAAAAAGAAATCAAAACATGTTTATCAACTGTTACGTTTGTTCTACATGAAGTAAGCCATATTACACAAGCTTATACAGAAACTAAATTTATTATTAACATATCCAAACAGTTTGTTGTAGCATTTAATACAATTACAAAATTATGTTAAAGCATTAATAGTAGCTTTTATTAATAAAAAGTGTTTTTATAACTTAATTAGATGTTATTATTTCAAAATTGTTCATTAATAAAACGTAAAATAAGGTAGTCAATCCGAACAGAAATGTTATAAAGAAATTTAAATAGAAATTGAAACTTTTACAAGGAGGTGAATACGTTTTCAAGATTGTGTGATATTACGACAGGTAACTGGAACGGTTACGAATGGCTGATATCCAGCAGAATTATCAAGTTTCGTTCTTCTTATTCTTAGGTACACAGAGCAAACTGCTTCCTAACCGTGAGGGTTACGTTCCTACAAAAAGTGGTAAATCCGTTTACATATAGAAAGTAAGGTTAGGAGCATTAGAAAACCATAATGCAAGTCTTTTATAGATTACACAAGACAAATATATAAGTCTTTTATATAATCAAGATAATTGATATAATCATTTTAAATACTAGATAGTTATTTAAATTAATAAATTTTGTAACATTATAATATAAATACTGTTAGGAAGAAGAGAAAAATAACCGAGCCGAGTTTTAATGCTAAGTTAGGCCTGATATACAACGTACAGTAAATTCAACTTAAAATTTTAAAACAAAACAAATAGTTTTAATCATTCCAAGAATTTTAATGCAAAATTCAAGCCGACTTTAATCGGCATAACTGAATTCAATCCAACTACAAGGCATATATACAGGGAATTAACGTAAAAGCTTTGTGTTACAGGCCTCTCGCGTTAATTTTGATTAATATGCAGTGGCGTGTATGGCTGGGCTAAAAACTTTAAATTGAGGATGCGTTTAAAACCATTAGAAGGCAAAAGTAATTCCAGTGACACCTCGTGACACGAGCAACAAGAGGGAAATAGCATAAATTAATTTTATAATACAGAATGTTTACAATCTATTCACCTCAATGTATCAAATAAAATCAACAGGTACTTACCTTATGTTTGCTCAGGTTTGTTGTCCTTGTAACCATTACAACACAACAATCAAGTGGCCGGCCCATTAGAACATAAGCTTAGGCTATTAGTGGGTAAACTCAATGCGATCTGGCTCTGTTAGCTACCTGGAGAGTTGACATGTTTGCCTTTGACCGTTCGCTAAGAGTGTCTACGTTGTTTACGACATGTGAATTAACTTGATGACACGATTCGATTTGAGGATTAGAGAATAGCTATGGGCTTTTTGTAAATAATAGTAAAAATTTTAGACAACTTTCTAGCTGGCAAATTTTTTAACTGCTTTAAGGATTTCAGTATGGAGCCTTTACAGAAATGTTCTGATACAGACCAAAGCTCCCTGTACATAATATTCTTTACTAGCTCTTTAAATAAAAATTTTATGTAGCAATTATAAGTTCAGAAAGATTACTCTACTCAGGCTACTTCGTGTACCTGAACTTTGTTTTGTCTTAATATGAAAATTAATTTAGTGAAACTAATAAAGTCCAATGAAAAGACAGGCAGTTGTTTCTTATAGCCGCAGAACAACGAGCTGTGTTTGATATAGTGATGGATAAAGTAAATTACAGCGTTCCTGCACTCTTATTTTTGAATGCTGCAGGTGGAACGGGTCAAACATTCCTTCTTAATCAATAACTTGCTTAAGTAAGAAAAAGTAGGAATGTAGCGGTAGTTGTAACACCATTGGGAATCGCGGCAACGTGATTATCTGGGGCAGGCACAGCCCATTCGGGTTTTTAGATTACCTTTGAATTACCTTCGAATTTTAGATTACCTTTGGGAAGAAGAATATCCAATTTGTAACGGTAGCGACAATAGCGTGGGATATGGCAACAACGTCGTTCAAGTATGCCATAGGGGACTTAAACAGGAGTCTAGAGACTTTCGCAATGTTAAAAAATTGATGCCCATCCTTCTTTTTGGACAATGACGGTGGTCCTTTTGGCAGGAGATTTCAAGCAAACATTACCAGTGATACCCAGAGACACTCCCTTAAGACCTCAAGTTTATGGTCGGATGTTTATAACAAAGCATCGCTCCACAAAAATGAGGTGGATTTGGATGGTGATGTCTTAGGAGAAGTTTTTCCAGCGAGCTTATGAAAATAGGAGAAGCAAAAATTACAGCTGAACAGTGATGGCAGTATTCAATTTTCTCCTAATTTTTTCAATTGGTACAAATGAAGACGGATTATGCGTCTTTCCGAATATTAGTGAAAATTATTCTTCTATTGACTGGTTATGTGTTAGACCCATTTTAGCTGTGACAAATAATATTGGTACAAATACAATCAACAAATGTTGAAATTAATACTTGACGATGAAAGAATATATTATTCTGTACAGCGACAATGAATACAGAAGAAAAAATTTCATATCCAACGAGATTCTTAAATTCATTGGAATGCCAGGGCCCCATTACACTAACGACGCTTAAAAATATGTGTTCCGGTCATACTGCTCCGCGATGTAGATGTTCCCAGATTATGCAATGGCACTCGATTAAGAATCGTAGGCATAATGTACTCTAGACTATGACATTAACAGGGTATCTCCGTGGTCAAGAGGTATTTATACCAAGGATTCTCGTCGTTCCGACAAATTTACCGTTGCAATTCAAACTCTCGCAGTATCCTATAATCCTACAATTTGCTGTAGTCATTTATAAATCTCAATGACAAACCATTCAAGTTGCTGGAGTTCATCTAGAATCTCTCTGTTTTCATATGGGCAGTCGTACGTTGCGTTTTCAAGGGTAACTGCCTGCCAAAATTTATATTTTTTTTCGCTGAAAATAAACAAACCACTGTCATTGCTTATGTTAGCGCAGAACTTTAATTTATTGTAAAAATCTTCTTAATTTGAGTAAAAATAGAAGTTAGAAGAAAGTTAAGAATACTATTCATTTTTGGACACATTGAAGCGCCCATAGAGCTGAAACAAACCATGAAATCAGATTTTATCTAAAAAAAGATTAAGTTATAGTATATCCGTTGAAAATATTAGACAGAAACGCAGGGAGCTGCATAAACGTGCTTGTCGTGTTTGTATTACATCTACTAATAAAATATGTGTAGCGTCCCTGTGTGCACAACTATTTGCAGAGGGAGTCAGTAAGATAACTGCTCACAGAAACATTGTAGTCGTCTCAGGGGAGCAAACGATCATGACTGTTATCGGGGAAGAACTGACGGGTTTACCTGACCATGACGCTGATATGAAATTAATAAAATGTTTTGTTGAAACATTGTTTATTATATCAGTAGCGAATCCACATAAAACCGTAAAGTATATCTGTGTATCCAGTATCAAAGAAAAAACGTGTACACGTAGGCCTATTGACAGAAATTAATTTTATTTTTTCCTAACACGTTAGTTTAATTTTTTAATTTTAGAAACTACGCTTAACAATGGCTAAAACGTGAATTTAAACTATTGCAAGAAGATATGTAAAATCTGAAAAAATAGTTTTTTCTCCAGTATGTGTAAGAAAAATAATGTTTTAGTAATGCCGAGCAAGGCAAATAAAACACGAACTTACTTAAGAGGTCACTTCATAAACTTCCATTACTTTTTAATGGATATTTCACGCCCAGCTACAAGTGTACGTTTGCTTGCGATATAATTAAGCTGTCACTTATACTACAGCATGGTATAAGAAACGAGAAACAATGTAATACATAGTTTCAAGAAATGTTAAATTACTTATGAGTAATTAAGGTACAATAATTGCAATAAGATTTGCAAAGACTTAGAAGCGTGGTGTGTGTGTCTATATAACTGGTTTGTTTCTCATGTTAAACACAATCATAATTATAGTACTAAACGTTTTGGTTCGGACAATCTGAGATAACGCAACATAACAGTGTAATATATTTAATTAGTTGAGGCTTAGTTTTAAATCAAACTAACCGATAAACACTAGCAAAGGCATTTATTATTGTTAAAAATCTTGTTTTACATAAGCTGTCAAACAGAAAAACGTTCGATTTGTAAACGAGAGTGTTAAAACCTCCAGCAACAGATTAATTGGAACATAATATTTAAAAGTAGTTTGTTTTTATAAAAAATAAATTGAATGCGCTAATGGCGGGGTCAATCGACAGTACTAATTCGGCATTACTGACCGACACCTTGCAGCACAAAATGTAATCAGCGCTGAGGCCGATGTACTCTTCATTAGTTTGTATTTGCGTCCGGCAGTTGGAGTATCGCCTGTCAATAGCGCATGTACAAGGTACAGGGACTCGGTTTCAACATCGCGACTAATTGCATTATGTTCTGAGTCCAACAGACGATTACCCTGACTTTCTTAAGAGTCTCTAAAGCACAAAGGCGTGCTTGTCTTACAGCTTGTACTTGTAATCATGCGGCTCTTTGCTCGGGTACTTCTGAAGCTTGTAAATATGCTTGTCTTCAGATTGTCGAGACAGACGCTCGACAGTTTCTTCTGCTGGGCTTACGTTTTCTAGGCAGTTTCTGCTGCTTGGACTTACGTTTTCAAGCCATAGATTAAAACCAACAGTAATGTGCCTAGCCAATGCCATAAAAAGGTAACAACAACAATTCCGAAATAAAACACAATTGATAAATGTATCCTGCATCCTCTAATAACAGTCAATAGAAAAAATATTAAAAGAAAATTAAAACTTCGATAAATAAAAAACGGATATAATATAATTTTTCTTCTTCTTTTGACTTTAGGCATCTAAGAACCGCTAAAATAACGAAAAGCATTCTTTCCTGTTGTGCTTCCCGCTATTTTTTTGCTCTCTAATAACTATATAATATATTTAGATAAATAAAATTTAGTTACTCCTACTTGAATTATCTCCACTGAATTGTATTCAAATGAAAAGTATTCAAACTAAAAGTTTTAAATATTTTTTAATTTACTTGTTGCCACTATCGGTATTAAAGAGAAGTTGCAATGTAAGTAGAGTTTCAAACCAACAAAGCAAAAATTTGTTAATTAATCAGCTGCACAATACGATAGCGAAATAAAATATAACCTATGTACTAACATAGGGTATAAGGGATACCTGTGTAAAATTTCAAATGACTATGTTCATTAGTTGAAGTGTGAAAGCATTTCAAACAAACAGATATCGACGGATGTCTTCCTGTTACTGTGACAGGTGAGTTTATTTCGGCAACGTCCATGAGAAGTTGTCTATATAAAGCATAACTATTAGGCCTTTTCTGTGGTAGAAAGTTGTGTGTGTGAAGAAATGCGTTTATTCTGAAATAATTTTTAAGATTATATACTCTAGACAATATGTCAATGTTTTCCAATAAGTGCCACCCATAGGCCTAATTAGCTCTTGGCGCCACGACACCACACTTCGTCAACAAGAGACCTGTTCACAACGTATCCTGTACCTGCAGATTTCATCGGTTCACGACAATAGCTGATAATTAGATACTACAATAAATGGACAATTCTACACTTCTCATTCAAACGTATGTAATTTTGTTAAAAATATTCAGACTGTTACCACATCAAATCGGGAAGCAAAGAAATGTAAGAAAAAAATCAAAGAAAAAAAAATGGTTTCGTAAGAGGAGGATGCTCAAATTAACAAACGAAATGTTCTCTCGTTTACAATTTTTGAAGACAGATACTTCAGAATTATTTCTAATAGCATACATATATGCTAATAATTGTAAATGCTACTAATGATTACAAATATGTCGGCTATTTGTCGTATTACTCTGGTTACCTTGCGTCTGCTGTGGGTAATACATGTAAGTCGGTAAATTGGGTTGATATGGTCGTTGACTATTGGCCATTATATAGTTTACCTGGGGTCTATACTCCTGATTCCTTCTATCACCTCCTCCTTGATTACCCCCATTCCGATAATTATTTCCCTGACTATAATTATTCCCTCTATAATTATTGCCGCGATAACTATTTTCTTGATTATAATTCCTATTGTAATTATTTTCGGGGTAATTGTTTCGGTTTGGTCCCGGATGGTTACGGTTGTTTAGACCTTGATTGTTATTAATTCGGCTATTTGGTGGGGTACTATTGTTCTGGCTATTCGGGTTAAAATTATTACCATTTCCACCTCCATTCCGGGTTAACGTAATTACATGCGAATATACGTTACGTTCTAATGATGGTAAAGATTCTTTCTTTACAGCAACAAATCTAAAAGATATCTATGATGATTTTACTAATACGTGCAAGATAAGATCTGTATTAGTACTGTCGACAAACTGAAAGAAACTCATCTTAAGTTGACGAAAAAAGCGATTGTTCGCCAGAATTTCGTTCAATTCCAATGTAAGGAGGCGCCTCATATACTGCTAACTACTAACGCTTACGGGTTGTTTATAAACGATTCTGAAAATTTCACCTCCAGAAACGTAATACAGGATTTAGATCATCTTCAAGCCAAACATCGTGTGAATTTGTTGTTACCGACTGTCAAATATTGGTGGAATCAACAGAACAAAGAGTTGATGGAAGTGTTTATCGAAACGTTTGTTACCAATATGAAATGTATAGCCAATACATCTGCCTTCATTGATGCCGTTGACCGCTATAAATTGGATGATTTTGCAAAGGTAGTTCAGAATATGAAAGCAAAAATATTAACGGCCGATAAAATTGGTAAGAATGATCGAATTACGCCTGCAGTATTTTGAGTAAGATTGTATAATTCGTTCGAAACACCAAGTAAAATTACAGCGCCTTTGTATAAAATTAAGAACCAGCAAACATTAACTTGCGGCAAATAGAAGGAACTCAAGACTGCTGCTTATATGCATTTGGTTCTCTTATTGAAAGTTGCTGGTTTTATGTTAACATCATCGGGGATCACTCTAGATATGTTCGTCGAGACGCTAGTCTTCGATAAATTTGAACGAATGGACAAGATTAATAAAGCAGGACCTCTTAAAGTATTGTCGCGATTTACAATCCAAGAGGATCAGACGTTTTCGGAAGAGGAATGTGATGAACAGCCTGAGAGAAAGCGCAAAATCAACATGGTTGATTGGTGAATGCGTGCGCGCTTATGAATGCGACTACATTTAACTTATAATCTGTACATTGGTAAATGAAGAAAAATAAATATATATATATATATATATTTTAGGTTTATTGAAGCATTTTTAATGCCCTTCTCTATGCATTGCATTTGAGCAATGCCTGTATTTTTTTTAATTAATTCATTAATTAACTTAACGTAATCTCTCTTGCGACTTATTATTTTCGGTGATGCGACATGCTTAGAGAACAAGTTCTCATCATCAGGTCCTAAGATTCTTTATCCTCTCCTGAGAGCGCGTCGGTTAATTGTAAAATTGGAAAATTAAAAAAAAAAGGTGTCATTTATTGAACAAACACACATAAAATAAATAAAGTAAAGCACATACGACAAAGCGAAACAGTGCACATTGCTCGGCGTAAACACGTTGATTGTCGAACAGTTCAATGTTCACTTAACTCACTGATAATATCTGTCGGTTTTTGAATGTGAGTCGACTGTTTCTCTTTTCTTTCCGTGTATGCTTTCCTTTAATATTCTCCCAGTGTCTGTGTTTTTAAATATCTATTTATTTTGTTCTTATCCACTGGCGTCTTTATGTTATATCGTACCAGTAATCTTTCTTATTTTTTTGTATATTTCACTAGTTTTTATTTCTGCGGTTTTCTATTTTAAAATTGCATTTTGTTTCGATTAATGTTTAATTTATTCTGCGTTTCCTTTATCGTTTGATTTATTTGCTCTAGCTATACTTCAATAATGTGTGACAATTCACCGGTCAATCTCCCTGATGTTTAGTAGGATGGTTATACTTACTAATTAATTTCAATGCTTTCCGGTTTTCATTTCTTTGGCATTAGCGGTTCTGTTCCACGTGTTTGTGCTCGTATTACTTGTTACGATACGATCTACTGAGGAAAATCTTGTATTGTTTGTTACGATAAGATCTACTGAGGACACTCTATAAGGACGTCTAGAAGGACGATTATCAATAATGCGATATGAATTATGACACGCAGTGGCCGATTTGGTCTTATGACAGGAGATTTCCTCAAGAACCATGTAATTTAAGAACCATTTTATGGCAAAAGAATATTGTTCTTACAAACATTCTTTTTATTAATATTCAAAAGTTAATCACGTCGGCGGTTAGTATTTCGTGGAAGTTATACTAACCAAAAATACTGGCATGCATCGTCTTTGCCACGTTGCGGTCGCTCAGATCTTTTATCACTAATTGTTATTTTGGTGACACTCGTCACGTGATTTTTCTCGACGGTCCTTGTAAGGAAAAGCTGTGCCGAAGCGTTCGGTATATTTAAAATATCGCGCCGAGACCTACTGTTTGATAGGTGAGCGGCGATACAATAATGCAGGCCGTCGATCAGCTGATAAACAGCCCGTTGCACGTTAACCCGAAGCCTCGTGGTTAAATGTAAAACGCGAATCGGCCTCATTTCCAATTTCGCTCTCCTCGGTACTGGTGTCTGACGGCCTTGGAAGGAATTTCTGCTACCGCTACATTCTTTAATACTATGTGTCACTGATCGAAAGTGTCTCAGGGTCTTCGATCCGCCAAGAGGAAGGGAGAGGCTGAGATGGTGACTTGACCATCTGTCACCATCGGCAGGGATGTCGACCGAAAGCTCCCCAACGCCGTCGGACACACACGCACACATGCTCCAGGAGATTAGGAGGACAGTCGCCCTAAGGAGAGTGAACAACTGTTTCCAGCTCACCAACAACTCGGCTAATCATCATCATCACAGGCGGTAACACCAACCAGCGTTAAAATACAGGTGGGAAATTTCCATTTATACAGACTCAACAATTACTACACTTTTGGTGCTCGAAGCAGACATGGACATGTATATGGACTATATTTTCAAATTATAATTGCCAAAAATTGTGTGAGAACATGTCTAGTCAATACATAATTCTGTTTCACTATACCCTGTGTTAAAAAGGGCATTCACTTTTATGTACTCTGCTTATTTACAGTGTTAAAATTACTTTTATTCCTGTTGTTACAGCACATTGAATATATATAAACATATTATCTAGAAAATGAAAAACGATGAATATTATAAGCATTAAGCAATGAAACAGATCAAGTTTGTTAGAACTAGCCCTGTAAAAATATAAATATGTTGATTCATATGGTTGACTGTATGGGAGCCCGTGCTTGTCAGGCTGTTGATTAATTTTGTTAATTACATTCATGAACATTAGTAGAAAGGTTTGCTATAATCAGTTTTTTCTCTTTTTTTTATTGATCAGAATTTTGTTCGAACATGTCCGCTCATTACTTACTATCATGTATTATTATATTAATTAAGAGTGTCCACTCGTGATACTGGGCATTGACTCTTATGGTTGCTGAAGGTGATTACCAATACATGTGCATTCAATATATATATATATACTGTTAATGATTTCGAGGTTCGGTCATTAATTATGAAAACTCAGTTTTGCGACGTTTCGAGATTTATTCTTCTCATAATCATGCCTACAACATTAAAATATAGTCTTACTACAATTATATTATTTGTAAGTGTGTATAGGTGTGTGTAAAGTCATACATTACTATAACTATTTACTTACATTAACTGTGAGATGAGCTACAGCAACCACATTACACTAAACACTTATCACTGTTCCATACTTATACACATATAACACATTACTTTTGTATAGTGTTAGCGTTATGTAGTTATCTGACAGACTGCCAGCTATATAAAATTTTAATAGTACTAACTAGAAAGTTGTTCAGTATTCTTATACCTGTAAACTATTGTCCATTTTAAAAAGAGTGAATAAGATTAGAATAACACTTGCTAAGACTTTGTACGTCCGTTTTCTTGTTAACTGAAAGGTGTTTATTCTTCTCTATTGTTAGCATTTCTAAGAATTGCCGTTTAAAGTGATTACTTTCTGCATGAATTACTTTAGCTTTGTGAAACTGAAACGAGTGACCGTGTGTACGGGCGTGTTGTGTTAGGGCCGTGGGATCAGGTCTGTTAGTATTTACTTTCTGGCAGCTATATTTATGTTGATAAATACGTCTTTAAAATACTGTTCAGAACAACAGTAATATTTTTTTCCACAGTTTTCTTCACACGGTATTTCATATATTATGTTGGTCGCAAAACTGAGTTTTCATAATTAATGACCGAACCTCGAAATCATTAACAGTATAATAATACGGTCGATAATTAACATTCCTATAATATTGCTGAGAGCTATGATATCTACTACAACATGAAATATGGGTTTTTACAAGGATATAAAGGACATACATGGTACTTCATCAGTCTCAACATTGAAATTACTTTCGAAATCATACAAGAAATTGACACATGCTAAGAATAACCGCATCTTCCTACTTCGGTGCCGGGCAGAAGACGTCACACCTTCACACATTAATAACTATTTTAAGAAATTACATCGCACTTGTCATATTCACCATAAATATTACAAAGACTTTGAGAATGCTATTAATAGATTTAAGAAAAGATTGTTAAATTTAGAAATTAAGAGCTCTAATTATAAGATCATTGGAACAGAAAGAACCATAGTGGAATGTAGAGATTACTGCAAAACAATTTTACCGCCCACAGTAATGGTAGAATTTGAAGAAAAACAAAAAATACTGCATGACCAAAAACATGAAATAATTAAAACCCGTCAAATAAATAAATTCAATAAATTACACAAAGAAACATGTAATATCATAGGTAATGAGAAATGGTTTGTGAACTTTACTAAAAAAGACATCCCCGTAGATATAAAACAATTCTTATCACTAGGACCCAAATATTCCATTCCATTTATAAATAACAAAATTCCGATAGAAAATTTAATTAGTGATGTAGAATACTTCATCCAACACAGTGTAATTGAAGAAAACAGGGAAGTAGTCAGAGGTCAATGTGTTAATGTGATTACAAATTATCAAAATCAAAATAAGAATAAAAATGGTATAAAACATAGGGATGTACAGATTTTAAAAAAAACAAAACAATTCCTACGCTCCAACCCAGACATATACATAACTAAAACTGACAAAACAAATCAAACGGTAGCAATTGATAAAGATGAATATATAAAAAAAACTCAACAATTATTAAATGACCATAATACGTACAAAAAAGTTTCACGTAACCCCACACACAGCCTGATGAATGATACAAACAAGTACGTACGGTTCTTACAAAAAAACAAATACATAGATGAACATACTTGCAGAAAACTTGTGAATAACGCACCAACTTCCCCTAAGTTGTACTCTCTAGTAAAAAACCATAAGGATGGGAACCCAGTCGGACCCATAGTTTCGTTTTTAAATTCCCCAACATATGGATTAGCTAGACATCTTGCCACTATTCTAACACGTCTCTCCACCTACAAGTATAACGTGAAGGATTCATTTGACTTCCACGATAAGATATCCAATGTTCAATTACCCCCTGGGTATCAACTTATTTCACTGGATGTATCATCCCTTTTTACCAATATATCAGTACCAATAGTAACCAAAATTATTTCTGACAGGTTTGATGAACTCAGACCTCACACAAATATTCCTAAAAAACAATTCTTAGAAGCACTTAAGTTACGCCTAGAGAGGGGATATTTTCAATTCAACAATGAGTTTTATTTACAGTTATTTGGATGCCCAATGGGCTCACCAATAGCCCCTATCTTGGCTGATATATATCTTGAGTATATTCTTGATAAAAAACTTCCCACTGTACCATTTGATATACCATTCCTTTACAAATTTGTTGATGATATTATTACAGCAATACCGATTAATATGCAGAATATAATAATAGATACATTCAATGACTTTCATCCACGTATAGTTTTCACTGTAGAATTAGAAAAATCGGACAACACAATCTCATTTTTAGATGTTTTATTACTCCACCAAGCCAATGGTAAACTTGACACAAAATGGTGGCAAAAACCACAAACCTCAGGACGATACATTCATTACACGAGTCATTGTCCATACCACTACAAAATTAATGTTGCTAAAAATCTGATAAATCGTGCACACAGACTTACAACAGACATCTACAAAAAAGAAATTGATAATAGACTAGTAGACTTATTGCTAACAAATGGGTACCCCCACAAGATAATTTTCAAAATATTGCGAGAAAGTTACAGACATAATCATAATATGGTAGATAACACTAAAACCCAAATAAATAACTTAGACGTGACTAATAACCAAATAAATGGTAATACACCTGTAGGACAGAATACAACATCCAGTAATCAAGATAACACTACTACAACTAAAAAATATTTTTCCCTTCCATATGTCAAATCATTATCAGAAAGACTTTCCAAGATCCTCACTAATGCTAATCACAATACAAAAATAGCTTTCAAAAACGTTAACACTATCAATAATAAATGTTTTACGCATACTAAAGACAGGGATGAAATAGAACTAAGAACCAACATAATATATGAAATACCGTGTGAAGAAAACTGTGGAAAAAAATATTACGGTTGTTCTGAACAGTATTTTAAAAGACGTATTTATCAACATAAATATAGCTGCCAGAAAGTAAATACTAACTGACCTGATCCCACGGCCCTAACACAACACGCCCGTACACACGGTCACTCGTTTCAGTTTCACAAAGCTAAAGTAATTCATGCAGAAAGTAATCACTTTAAACGGCAATTCTTAGAAATGCTAACAATAGAGAAGAATAAACACCTTTCAGTTAACAAGAAAACGGACGTACAAAGTCTTAGCAAGTGTTATTCTAATCTTATTCACTCTTTTTAAAATGGACAATAGTTTACAGGTATAAGAATACTGAACAACTTTCTAGTTAGTACTATTAAAATTTTATATTGCTGGCAGTCTGTCAGATAACTACATAACGCTAACACTATACAAAAGTAATGTGTTATATGTGTATAAGTATGGAACAGTGATAAGTGTTTAGTGTAATGTGGTTGCTGTAGCTCATCTCACAGTTAATGTAAGTAAATAGTTATAGTAATGTATGACTTTACACACACCTATACACACTTACAAATAATATAATTGTAGTAAGACTATATTTTAATGTTGTAGGCATGATTATGAGAAGAATAAATCTCGAAACGTCGCAAAACTGAGTTTTCATAATTAATGACCGAACCTCGAAATCATTAACAGTATAATAATACGGTCGATAATTAACATTCCTATAATATTGCTGAGAGCTATGATATCTACTACAACATGAAATATGGGTTTTTACAAGGATATAAAGGACATACATGGTACTTCATCAATCTCAACATTGAAATTACTTTCGAAATCATACAAGAAATTGACACATGCTAAGAATAACCGCATCTTCCTACTTCGGTGCCGGGCAGAAGACGTCACACCTTCACACATTATTAACTATTTTAAGAAATTACATCGCACTTGTCATATTCACCATAAATATTACAAAGACTTTGAGAATGCTATTAATAGATTTAAGAAAAGATTGTTAAATTTAGAAATTAAGAGCTCTAATTATAAGATCATTGGAACAGAAAGAACCATAGTGGAATGTAGAGATTACTGCAAAACAATTTTACCGCCCACAGTAATGGTAGAATTTGAAGAAAAACAAAAAATACTGCATGACCAAAAACATGAAATAATTAAAACCCGTCAAATAAATAAATTCAATAAATTACACAAAGAAACATGTAATATCATAGGTAATGAGAAATGGTTTGTGAACTTTACTAAAAAAGACATCCCCGTAGATATAAAACAATTCTTATCACTAGGACCCAAATATTCCATTCCATTTATAAATAACAAAATTCCGATAGAAAATTTAATTAGTGATGTAGAATACTTCATCCAACACAGTGTAATTGAAGAAAACAGGGAAGTAGTCAGAGGTCAATGTGTTAATGTGATTACAAATTATCAAAATCAAAATAAGAATAAAAATGGTATAAAACATAGGGATGTACAGATTTAAAAAAAAAAAAAAAACAATTCCTACGCTCCAACCCAGACATATACATAACTAAAACTGACAAAACAAATCAAACGGTAGCAATTGATAAAGATGAATATATAAAAAAAACTCAACAATTATTAAATGACCATAATACGTACAAAAAAGTTTCACGTAACCCCACACACAGCCTGATGAATGATACAAACAAGTACGTACGGTTCTTACAAAAAAACAAATACATAGATGAACATACTTGCAGAAAACTTGTGAATAACGCACCAACTTCCCCTAAGTTGTACTCTCTAGTAAAAAACCATAAGGATGGGAACCCAGTCAGACCCATAGTTTCGTTTTTAAATTCCCCAACATATGGATTAGCTAGACATCTTGCCACTATTCTAACACGTCTCTCCACCTACAAGTATAACGTGAAGGATTCATTTGACTTCCACGATAAGATATCCAATGTTCAATTACCCCCTGGGTATCAACTTATTTCACTGGATGTATCATCCCTTTTTACCAATATATCAGTACCAATAGTAACCAAAATTATTTCTGACAGGTTTGATGAACTCAGACCTCACACAAATATTCCTAAAAAACAATTCTTAGAAGCACTTAAGTTATGCCTAGAGAGGGGATATTTTCAATTCAACAATGAGTTTTATTTACAGTTATTTGGATGCCCAATGGGCTCACCAATAGCCCCTATCTTGGCTGATATATATCTTGAGTATATTCTTGATAAAAAACTTCCCACTGTACCATTTGATATACCATTCCTTTACAAATTTGTTGATGATATTATTACAGCAATACCGATTAATATGCAGAATATAATAATAGATACATTCAATGACTTTCATCCACGTATAGTTTTCACTGTAGAATTAGAAAAATCGGACAACACAATCTCATTTTTAGATGTTTTATTACTCCACCAAGCCAGTGGTAAACTTGACACAAAATGGTGGCAAAAACCACAAACCTCAGGACGATACATTCATTACACGAGTCATTGTCCATACCACTACAAAATTAATGTTGCTAAAAATCTGATAAATCGTGCACACAGACTTACAACAGACATCTACAAAAAAGAAATTGATAATAGACTAGTAGACTTATTGCTAACAAATGGGTACCCCCACAAGATAATTTTCAAAATATTGCGAGAAAGTTACAGACATAATCATAATATGGTAGATAACACTAAAACCCAAATAAATAACTTAGACGTGACTAATAACCAAATAAATGGTAATACACCTGTAGGACAGAATACAACATCCAGTAATCAAGATAACACTACTACAACTAAAAAATATTTTTCCCTTCCATATGTCAAATCATTATCAGAAAGACTTTCCAAGATCCTCACTAATGCTAATCACAATACAAAAATAGCTTTCAAAAACGTTAACACTATCAATAATAAATGTTTTACGCATACTAAAGACAGGGATGAAATAGAACTAAGAACCAACATAATATATGAAATACCGTGTGAAGAAAACTGTGGAAAAAAATATTACGGTTGTTCTGAACAGTATTTTAAAAGACGTATTTATCAACATAAATATAGCTGCCAGAAAGTAAATACTAACTGACCTGATCCCACGGCCCTAACACAACACGCCCGTACACACGGTCACTCGTTTCAGTTTCACAAAGCTAAAGTAATTCATGCAGAAAGTAATCACTTTAAACGGCAATTCTTAGAAATGCTAACAATAGAGAAGAATAAACACCTTTCAGTTAACAAGAAAACGGACGTACAAAGTCTTAGCAAGTGTTATTCTAATCTTATTCACTCTTTTTAAAATGGACAATAGTTTACAGGTATAAGAATACTGAACAACTTTCTAGTTAGTACTATTAAAATTTTATATCGCTGGCAGTCTGTCAGATAACTACATAACGCTAACACTATACAAAAGTAATGTGTTATATGTGTATAAGTATGGAACAGTGATAAGTGTTTAGTGTAATGTGGTTGCTGTAGCTCATCTCACAGTTAATGTAAGTAAATAGTTATAGTAATGTATGACTTTACACACACCTATACACACTTACAAATAATATAATTGTAGTAAGACTATATTTTAATGTTGTAGGCATGATTATGAGAAGAATAAATCTCGAAACGTCGCAAAACTGAGTTTTCATAATTAATGACCGAACCTCGAAATCATTAACAGTATAATAATACGGTCGATAATTAACATTCCTATAATATTGCTGAGAGCTATGATATCTACTACAACATGAAATATGGGTTTTTACAAGGATATAAAGGACATACATGGTACTTCATCAATCTCAACATTGAAATTACTTTCGAAATCATACAAGAAATTGACACATGCTAAGAATAACCGCATCTTCCTACTTCGGTGCCGGGCAGAAGACGTCACACCTTCACACATTATTAACTATTTTAAGAAATTACATCGCACTTGTCATATTCACCATAAATATTACAAAGACTTTGAGAATGCTATTAATAGATTTAAGAAAAGATTGTTAAATTTAGAAATTAAGAGCTCTAATTATAAGATCATTGGAACAGAAAGAACCATAGTGGAATGTAGAGATTACTGCAAAACAATTTTACCGCCCACAGTAATGGTAGAATTTGAAGAAAAACAAAAAATACTGCATGACCAAAAACATGAAATAATTAAAACCCGTCAAATAAATAAATTCAATAAATTACACAAAGAAACATGTAATATCATAGGTAATGAGAAATGGTTTGTGAACTTTACTAAAAAAGACATCCCCGTAGATATAAAACAATTCTTATCACTAGGACCCAAATATTCCATTCCATTTATAAATAACAAAATTCCGATAGAAAATTTAATTAGTGATGTAGAATACTTCATCCAACACAGTGTAATTGAAGAAAACAGGGAAGTAGTCAGAGGTCAATGTGTTAATGTGATTACAAATTATCAAAATCAAAATAAGAATAAAAATGGTATAAAACATAGGGATGTACAGATTTAAAAAAAAAAAAAAAACAATTCCTACGCTCCAACCCAGACATATACATAACTAAAACTGACAAAACAAATCAAACGGTAGCAATTGATAAAGATGAATATATAAAAAAAACTCAACAATTATTAAATGACCATAATACGTACAAAAAAGTTTCACGTAACCCCACACACAGCCTGATGAATGATACAAACAAGTACGTACGGTTCTTACAAAAAAACAAATACATAGATGAACATACTTGCAGAAAACTTGTGAATAACGCACCAACTTCCCCTAAGTTGTACTCTCTAGTAAAAAACCATAAGGATGGGAACCCAGTCGGACCCATAGTTTCGTTTTTAAATTCCCCAACATATGGATTAGCTAGACATCTTGCCACTATTCTAACACGTCTCTCCACCTACAAGTATAACGTGAAGGATTCATTTGACTTCCACGATAAGATATCCAATGTTCAATTACCCCCTGGGTATCAACTTATTTCACTGGATGTATCATCCCTTTTTACCAATATATCAGTACCAATAGTAACCAAAATTATTTCTGACAGGTTTGATGAACTCAGACCTCACACAAATATTCCTAAAAAACAATTCTTAGAAGCACTTAAGTTACGCCTAGAGAGGGGATATTTTCAATTCAACAATGAGTTTTATTTACAGTTATTTGGATGCCCAATGGGCTCACCAATAGCCCCTATCTTGGCTGATATATATCTTGAGTATATTCTTGATAAAAAACTTCCCACTGTACCATTTGATATACCATTCCTTTACAAATTTGTTGATGATATTATTACAGCAATACCGATTAATATGCAGAATATAATAATAGATACATTCAATGACTTTCATCCACGTATAGTTTTCACTGTAGAATTAGAAAAATCGGACAACACAATCTCATTTTTAGATGTTTTATTACTCCACCAAGCCAATGGTAAACTTGACACAAAATGGTGGCAAAAACCACAAACCTCAGGACGATACATTCATTACACGAGTCATTGTCCATACCACTACAAAATTAATGTTGCTAAAAATCTGATAAATCGTGCACACAGACTTACAACAGACATCTACAAAAAAGAAATTGATAATAGACTAGTAGACTTATTGCTAACAAATGGGTACCCCCACAAGATAATTTTCAAAATATTGCGAGAAAGTTACAGACATAATCATAATATGGTAGATAACACTAAAACCCAAATAAATAACTTAGACGTGACTAATAACCAAATAAATGGTAATACACCTGTAGGACAGAATACAACATCCAGTAATCAAGATAACACTACTACAACTAAAAAATATTTTTCCCTTCCATATGTCAAATCATTATCAGAAAGACTTTCCAAGATCCTCACTAATGCTAATCACAATACAAAAATAGCTTTCAAAAACGTTAACACTATCAATAATAAATGTTTTACGCATACTAAAGACAGGGATGAAATAGAACTAAGAACCAACATAATATATGAAATACCGTGTGAAGAAAACTGTGGAAAAAAATATTACGGTTGTTCTGAACAGTATTTTAAAAGACGTATTTATCAACATAAATATAGCTGCCAGAAAGTAAATACTAACTGACCTGATCCCACGGCCCTAACACAACACGCCCGTACACACGGTCACTCGTTTCAGTTTCACAAAGCTAAAGTAATTCATGCAGAAAGTAATCACTTTAAACGGCAATTCTTAGAAATGCTAACAATAGAGAAGAATAAACACCTTTCAGTTAACAAGAAAACGGACGTACAAAGTCTTAGCAAGTGTTATTCTAATCTTATTCACTCTTTTTAAAATGGACAATAGTTTACAGGTATAAGAATACTGACCAACTTTCTAGTTAGTACTATTAAAATTTTATATCGCTGGCAGTCTGTCAGATAACTACATAACGCTAACACTATACAAAAGTAATGTGTTATATGTGTATAAGTATGGAACAGTGATAAGTGTTTAGTGTAATGTGGTTGCTGTAGCTCATCTCACAGTTAATGTAAGTAAATAGTTATAGTAATGTATGACTTTACACACACCTATACACACTTACAAATAATATAATTGTAGTAAGACTATATTTTAATGTTGTAGGCATGATTATGAGAAGAATAAATCTCGAAACGTCGCAAAACTGAGTTTTCATAATTAATGACCGAACCTCGAAATCATTAACAGTATAATAATACGGTCGATAATTAACATTCCTATAATATTGCTGAGAGCTATGATATCTACTACAACATGAAATATGGGTTTTTACAAGGATATAAAGGACATACATGGTACTTCATCAATCTCAACATTGAAATTACTTTCGAAATCATACAAGAAATTGACACATGCTAAGAATAACCGCATCTTTCTACTTCGGTGCCGGGCAGAAGACGTCACACCTTCACACATTATTAACTATTTTAAGAAATTACATCGCACTTGTCATATTCACCATAAATATTACAAAGACTTTGAGAATGCTATTAATAGATTTAAGAAAAGATTGTTAAATTTAGAAATTAAGAGCTCTAATTATAAGATCATTGGAACAGAAAGAACCATAGTGGAATGTAGAGATTACTGCAAAACAATTTTACCGCCCACAGTAATGGTAGAATTTGAAGAAAAACAAAAAATACTGCATGACCAAAAACATGAAATAATTAAAACCCGTCAAATAAATAAATTCAATAAATTACACAAAGAAACATGTAATATCATAGGTAATGAGAAATGGTTTGTGAACTTTACTAAAAAAGACATCCCCGTAGATATAAAACAATTCTTATCACTAGGACCCAAATATTCCATTCCATTTATAAATAACAAAATTCCGATAGAAAATTTAATTAGTGATGTAGAATACTTCATCCAACACAGTGTAATTGAAGAAAACAGGGAAGTAGTCAGAGGTCAATGTGTTAATGTGATTACAAATTATCAAAATCAAAATAAGAATAAAAATGGTATAAAACATAGGGATGTACAGATTTAAAAAAAAAAAAAAAACAATTCCTACGCTCCAACCCAGACATATACATAACTAAAACTGACAAAACAAATCAAACGGTAGCAATTGATAAAGATGAATATATAAAAAAAACTCAACAATTATTAAATGACCATAATACGTACAAAAAAGTTTCACGTAACCCCACACACAGCCTGATGAATGATACAAACAAGTACGTACGGTTCTTACAAAAAAACAAATACATAGATGAACATACTTGCAGAAAACTTGTGAATAACGCACCAACTTCCCCTAAGTTGTACTCTCTAGTAAAAAACCATAAGGATGGGAACCCAGTCAGACCCATAGTTTCGTTTTTAAATTCCCCAACATATGGATTAGCTAGACATCTTGCCACTATTCTAACACGTCTCTCCACCTACAAGTATAACGTGAAGGATTCATTTGACTTCCACGATAAGATATCCAATGTTCAATTACCCCCTGGGTATCAACTTATTTCACTGGATGTATCATCCCTTTTTACCAATATATCAGTACCAATAGTAACCAAAATTATTTCTGACAGGTTTGATGAACTCAGACCTCACACAAATATTCCTAAAAAACAATTCTTAGAAGCACTTAAGTTATGCCTAGAGAGGGGATATTTTCAATTCAACAATGAGTTTTATTTACAGTTATTTGGATGCCCAATGGGCTCACCAATAGCCCCTATCTTGGCTGATATATATCTTGAGTATATTCTTGATAAAAAACTTCCCACTGTACCATTTGATATACCATTCCTTTACAAATTTGTTGATGATATTATTACAGCAATACCGATTAATATGCAGAATATAATAATAGATACATTCAATGACTTTCATCCACGTATAGTTTTCACTGTAGAATTAGAAAAATCGGACAACACAATCTCATTTTTAGATGTTTTATTACTCCACCAAGCCAGTGGTAAACTTGACACAAAATGGTGGCAAAAACCACAAACCTCAGGACGATACATTCATTACACGAGTCATTGTCCATACCACTACAAAATTAATGTTGCTAAAAATCTGATAAATCGTGCACACAGACTTACAACAGACATCTACAAAAAAGAAATTGATAATAGACTAGTAGACTTATTGCTAACAAATGGGTACCCCCACAAGATAATTTTCAAAATATTGCGAGAAAGTTACAGACATAATCATAATATGGTAGATAACACTAAAACCCAAATAAATAACTTAGACGTGACTAATAACCAAATAAATGGTAATACACCTGTAGGACAGAATACAACATCCAGTAATCAAGATAACACTACTACAACTAAAAAATATTTTTCCCTTCCATATGTCAAATCATTATCAGAAAGACTTTCCAAGATCCTCACTAATGCTAATCACAATACAAAAATAGCTTTCAAAAACGTTAACACTATCAATAATAAATGTTTTACGCATACTAAAGACAGGGATGAAATAGAACTAAGAACCAACATAATATATGAAATACCGTGTGAAGAAAACTGTGGAAAAAAATATTACGGTTGTTCTGAACAGTATTTTAAAAGACGTATTTATCAACATAAATATAGCTGCCAGAAAGTAAATACTAACTGACCTGATCCCACGGCCCTAACACAACACGCCCGTACACACGGTCACTCGTTTCAGTTTCACAAAGCTAAAGTAATTCATGCAGAAAGTAATCACTTTAAACGGCAATTCTTAGAAATGCTAACAATAGAGAAGAATAAACACCTTTCAGTTAACAAGAAAACGGACGTACAAAGTCTTAGCAAGTGTTATTCTAATCTTATTCACTCTTTTTAAAATGGACAATAGTTTACAGGTATAAGAATACTGAACAACTTTCTAGTTAGTACTATTAAAATTTTATATCGCTGGCAGTCTGTCAGATAACTACATAACGCTAACACTATACAAAAGTAATGTGTTATATGTGTATAAGTATGGAACAGTGATAAGTGTTTAGTGTAATGTGGTTGCTGTAGCTCATCTCACAGTTAATGTAAGTAAATAGTTATAGTAATGTATGACTTTACACACACCTATACACACTTACAAATAATATAATTGTAGTAAGACTATATTTTAATGTTGTAGGCATGATTATGAGAAGAATAAATCTCGAAACGTCGCAAAACTGAGTTTTCATAATTAATGACCGAACCTCGAAATCATTAACAGTATAATAATACGGTCGATAATTAACATTCCTATAATATTGCTGAGAGCTATGATATCTACTACAACATGAAATATGGGTTTTTACAAGGATATAAAGGACATACATGGTACTTCATCAATCTCAACATTGAAATTACTTTCGAAATCATACAAGAAATTGACACATGCTAAGAATAACCGCATCTTCCTACTTCGGTGCCGGGCAGAAGACGTCACACCTTCACACATTATTAACTATTTTAAGAAATTACATCGCACTTGTCATATTCACCATAAATATTACAAAGACTTTGAGAATGCTATTAATAGATTTAAGAAAAGATTGTTAAATTTAGAAATTAAGAGCTCTAATTATAAGATCATTGGAACAGAAAGAACCATAGTGGAATGTAGAGATTACTGCAAAACAATTTTACCGCCCACAGTAATGGTAGAATTTGAAGAAAAACAAAAAATACTGCATGACCAAAAACATGAAATAATTAAAACCCGTCAAATAAATAAATTCAATAAATTACACAAAGAAACATGTAATATCATAGGTAATGAGAAATGGTTTGTGAACTTTACTAAAAAAGACATCCCCGTAGATATAAAACAATTCTTATCACTAGGACCCAAATATTCCATTCCATTTATAAATAACAAAATTCCGATAGAAAATTTAATTAGTGATGTAGAATACTTCATCCAACACAGTGTAATTGAAGAAAACAGGGAAGTAGTCAGAGGTCAATGTGTTAATGTGATTACAAATTATCAAAATCAAAATAAGAATAAAAATGGTATAAAACATAGGGATGTACAGATTTAAAAAAAAAAACAAAACAATTCCTACGCTCCAACCCAGACATATACATAACTAAAACTGACAAAACAAATCAAACGGTAGCAATTGATAAAGATGAATATATAAAAAAAACTCAACAATTATTAAATGACCATAATACGTACAAAAAAGTTTCACGTAACCCCACACACAGCCTGATGAATGATACAAACAAGTACGTACGGTTCTTACAAAAAAACAAATACATAGATGAACATACTTGCAGAAAACTTGTGAATAACGCACCAACTTCCCCTAAGTTGTACTCTCTAGTAAAAAACCATAAGGATGGGAACCCAGTCAGACCCATAGTTTCGTTTTTAAATTCCCCAACATATGGATTAGCTAGACATCTTGCCACTATTCTAACACGTCTCTCCACCTACAAGTATAACGTGAAGGATTCATTTGACTTCCACGATAAGATATCCAATGTTCAATTACCCCCTGGGTATCAACTTATTTCACTGGATGTATCATCCCTTTTTACCAATATATCAGTACCAATAGTAACCAAAATTATTTCTGACAGGTTTGATGAACTCAGACCTCACACAAATATTCCTAAAAAACAATTCTTAGAAGCACTTAAGTTATGCCTAGAGAGGGGATATTTTCAATTCAACAATGAGTTTTATTTACAGTTATTTGGATGCCCAATGGGCTCACCAATAGCCCCTATCTTGGCTGATATATATCTTGAGTATATTCTTGATAAAAAACTTCCCACTGTACCATTTGATATACCATTCCTTTACAAATTTGTTGATGATATTATTACAGCAATACCGATTAATATGCAGAATATAATAATAGATACATTCAATGACTTTCATCCACGTATAGTTTTCACTGTAGAATTAGAAAAATCGGACAACACAATCTCATTTTTAGATGTTTTATTACTCCACCAAGCCAATGGTAAACTTGACACAAAATGGTGGCAAAAACCACAAACCTCAGGACGATACATTCATTACACGAGTCATTGTCCATACCACTACAAAATTAATGTTGCTAAAAATCTGATAAATCGTGCACACAGACTTACAACAGACATCTACAAAAAAGAAATTGATAATAGACTAGTAGACTTATTGCTAACAAATGGGTACCCCCACAAGATAATTTTCAAAATATTGCGAGAAAGTTACAGACATAATCATAATATGGTAGATAACACTAAAACCCAAATAAATAACTTAGACGTGACTAATAACCAAATAAATGGTAATACACCTGTAGGACAGAATACAACATCCAGTAATCAAGATAACACTACTACAACTAAAAAATATTTTTCCCTTCCATATGTCAAATCATTATCAGAAAGACTTTCCAAGATCCTCACTAATGCTAATCACAATACAAAAATAGCTTTCAAAAACGTTAACACTATCAATAATAAATGTTTTACGCATACTAAAGACAGGGATGAAATAGAACTAAGATCCAACATAATATATGAAATACCGTGTGAAGAAAACTGTGGAAAAAAATATTACGGTTGTTCTGAACAGTATTTTAAAAGACGTATTTATCAACATAAATATAGCTGCCAGAAAGTAAATACTAACAGACCTGATCCCACGGCCCTAACACAACACGCCCGTACACACGGTCACTCGTTTCAGTTTCACAAAGCTAAAGTAATTCATGCAGAAAGTAATCACTTTAAACGGCAATTCTTAGAAATGCTAACAATAGAGAAGAATAAACACCTTTCAGTTAACAAGAAAACGGACGTACAAAGTCTTAGCAAGTGTTATTCTAATCTTATTCACTCTTTTTAAAATGGACAATAGTTTACAGGTATAAGAATACTGACCAACTTTCTAGTTAGTACTATTAAAATTTTATATCGCTGGCAGTCTGTCAGATAACTACATAACGCTAACACTATACAAAAGTAATGTGTTATATGTGTATAAGTATGGAACAGTGATAAGTGTTTAGTGTAATGTGGTTGCTGTAGCTCATCTCACAGTTAATGTAAGTAAATAGTTATAGTAATGTATGACTTTACACACACCTATACACACTTACAAATAATATAATTGTAGTAAGACTATATTTTAATGTTGTAGGCATGATTATGAGAAGAATAAATCTCGAAACGTCGCAAAACTGAGTTTTCATAATTAATGACCGAACCTCGAAATCATTAACAGTATAATAATACGGTCGATAATTAACATTCCTATATATATATATATATATTTCAATCACTTTCTGCTACAGTCCGTTTCTTGATGTATATAATACATTTAATATTTATACATAAATTTACCTCAAGATGTTATTTTTCTTTTGGAACATGTTTCGGGTACTATCTTGTTCCCATCCTCAGCCTTCCGGTTTTTTTGTCTGGTGAAGTACATATGTGTTGTTGGTTGATAATTGTGGCTTCCTGTTGGCTTCTGGTATTTCATTGGCTGAAAAATAACATCTTGAGGTAAATTTATGTATAAATATTAAATGTAATATATATATATATATATATATATATTTCTATTTAAACTTAAGATATAACAAAAGATAACTGCAAGAATTATTCCTGTACATTCTTATTATTACAATTTTTAAATTCTTAATATATTACAAGAATTATTGCCATAAACTGTAGTGAAATTTAATGATTATAAAACGCTAATTAAAGGAATTGTTACTGTTTAAAGAGTGTCTTATCGCAAGTCCTGTCACAATGGGTTCCAGCCATTTTTTGCTTCCATCTAGACCATGTGTCTAGTTTTAAATATTTTACGTAACGGCCGTAGTCGTTACAAAGCTTCTGTTAGTGCATAAACAATTTCACTGTTTCTCTCCCAGTTATGACTTTGCTTGGGTCATAAGTCCTGGTCCTGGGTCAGAAGTGTGTCAGGTACTTCATCCACTTGGGCAGCATTTTTTTGGCGTTTCTGGTAATATTACCTGCTTTGGCATTTTTTTTTTTACTGATAATGTTCTCGTAACTTAGAATAGTTTCAGAACTTGGCCTTTAATTCTTAATTTTAGTCGTCTTGATTTAAAATCTATAACTGAGTATTTTAGTTTCTTACATGACATAGACCATATTTCAATTTAATGCTTCTGGTGTCTCACGCTTCTACACGCAACTTCTCAGCACTTCTCAGCCACAGCGCATTGCGGGCATGTTCATAAACTGGTATGCCAAGGTACCAGATATCTGTCTCTGCATTAACAAGTGTCCACTTTGATGAAGTATTAGTTACCACAATATTGGAACGGCTTGGTCGGATAAACATGGCCGACCAACTTGCAAAGTGGACTCGAGGATAAGTGACTTTTCTCCCTGGTAAAGCATATTGGCCTATTTGCGTTACATCTTCTTGTAAGGTATTATATAAAACAGGTTTCTATAAATATATTCAATTCCTTTAATTTATTTAATCTTCTGCTCTGGAAATTCTAATGTCACGGATAAAATCAGTTGTCTGTTACAGTTTATCAGAAAATTTAGTTCATTAATGAGATATTTAGCGTTTGAATGTAATTGTGTGGCCATTCATAAAAAGCTTTACTGCTTTCTGCAATATTTAGAAGACCTGGAACCAATAGGAAAAGCGACGACGATAGTCTGAAGAAGACAATATACTAACTGAATGCATTGTTTGTTGATTCAACCAATTGTGACATTGAGAAAGTATGACGTATGTTATATAACAAATCACATAATTGTAGGCTAGTTAAATGCACAGTTAAGTACTTGGCTAGGCTTAAAGACAAATGCAGTGAAGTTCTTGTATATGCCTGGTACAGACTGGTAATCCGCAATCCTCGTTGGCAGTGATACTGAGTTCGATTGGTGCCACCATCTTTACTGCAAGTAAAATAGAAAACACAGCACAAATTGTCTCGTATTCTAGGGTGACATTAATGATACAAGCATTAGTGTCTCGACTTAGGACTTCAGCTTAATTTATCAGGTGCATATATGTATTGTTTCAAGAGTCGTACAACACGTTGGTAACCTACCTTAACACGGACAGAATGTTTTATTTATCGTTTTATTTATTTATCATTTATTATGTAACAACTGTACTTTTAACCGGATATGCAAGTTGGCGTATACTGTGTTCAGGCGATGTGCATTTTAAAAGTAATTTGATTAGCCATCAAATTAATTATTAATTATAATATGTTAGTATATTATGCTAATTATAATTAGTACAAGGTCCGTCGTCTAAGACAGGTTATCACGGATAAAGTTCATTGACACCGGATTTGATTAAACAGTTGGTATGTTGCACATTGCGGTTTCAATAGTGATGCGTGTTCAGCCGTTAAATGTAATTTGTGAACAGTATTAACGCGCAACAAAACACTGGTGAAACGCTCGCTACTCAGCGTTATGTGTTTGTCTCGTCTAACACAGCTAGTTTCTTTTTTTACATAATGTTCAGACACATGACTGCTTACTTATGTGTAATACACAGTTACATATAACTTATTTACGCAGTTTTCTATTTTATTATACCCTGGATTCCATTTCCTACACGAAATGTCGATTGTTATCAGTGGAAGAAAAAAGCAAAAAAGACAGCGTTATGTGAAACTCACTTATATTCGCTAAAGTAATTATTTTATTTCTTGTGCCCAAATTGTTGGTTAGTTTTTTATGTAACTTAGTGGAATACGTGTACCTGAAATTGTCAAATAGAGGAATTACTGCAGGCATTGAGAGAATCTAAGAATCGCACTTCACCAGGATTGAATGGCATTAATATAGAGCTTTTGAAATACGGAGGCATTTTATTGCAGTTACGTCTGTTACATTTCCTGAATATGTGTTTGAAGGAGCACTCAGTTCCAAAAGAATGGTTAAGAGCAAGAGTTATCTCACTATTTAAGAGAGGGGATCGAACAAGACACAACATATAAGCTTTACGCCAGAATTGTAAATGGAAGATTGAAACCAATTACAGAGGTATTATTGTTAGAAGAACAGAACGGCTTTCGGAAAGGAAGATCGTGTATAGATGCAATTTTTACTCTTAAGTTGATAATTGAGAAAAGAAGAGAGTTCAACCGGGAAACGCATCTTGCTTTTGTAGATATAGCGAAGGCTTTTGATAATGTTAGGCGAATATGGAACTCATGGATCACTACTATGGAATATCATGGAACCAAGAGGTTTCCCCACACAATTAATTGCAGTGCTCCAAAACCTATATAACAGAACTTCCATTACCCTAGATTTAAATGGTAGGTTGACAGAGGATATTTCTACAAATAAAGGTTTTAGACAAGGGTGTCCTATTTCACCGACACTTTTTAATATTTATATCGACGACGTATTACGAATATGGAAGACTAAGGTTGACTCAGGAATACATCTTCAAGGAATTATTTATGTGAATTCCCTACTGTACGCAGATGATAAGGTAATAATACAAGAAACGGAAGACCAGTTACAAAAAGCGATATTTACATTTAATACTATTTTGCGAAATTATGGGCTGAGGATCTCTACCGCTAAATCAAAAACCATGGCGTTTCTAGGTAAACGTCCCATTAGAACAAAAATTGTGGTAGACAATCAAACTTTGGAACAGTTTGTGATTTTGATTATCTGGGATATAACATCTCATACAACGTTGATACCGATTGGGTTAATAAACTATCAAAGTTTAGATCCGTCTGTGGGACAATTCATAGAAATTTACGAAATAAAACTCGGAAGGAAACCCGTATGAAATTTTATAAAACAGTAGCTGTTCCGACATTCCTTTACGCAAGTGAGACATGGACCCTCGGTAAAGGGGAAGAAAAGAAAATTCAGGCTGCCGAAATGAGATTTCTGAGAAGTGTCCAAGGATTCTCCCTTCTGGATAGGAGAAGAAACATAGACATTAGACAATACTTAAAGATACAGTCATAAATGAGACGATTAAGGAGTATAAGAGGAGACGGTGTGGACATGTGGCCCGAATGCCAGATACCAGATTGCCAGTGGCAACTCTCAAGTACAAGCCGAGTGGAAAGAGGGATGTTGGTAGACCGAGGAGGAGATGGGTTCCGGAATAGGCCAACTAGGGCCTAATCCCTGTAGTGAAGATGATGATGATGATGATGATGATGAAGTTTTAGTTCCTGACTGTCAAACATACACTAACAAAACAAACAATGAATATTACATAAATAACAGTGTAGTATTAAATATTACAAGTCACCAAATACAGATGCCCGCACACAATAATTCGAAAGTAACAATAACAACTCCGATAACGTACACCAAATCTCAGTTCCTAAACTGACTAACACCGCTTTTGAATCCCTGTATTTATAATCCAGCTGTTGCATAGCATGTGAAAAAAATGGTCTGGTTAACGGTAGAATAATAGACCAACATCTGGAAGGCGCGTCTGGAATTATGTCGAGTCTCACGGAATTCTGCCGCGTAGAAATCGTCTCGTAGCATACATGATGTCTGCCTATTCACCACCGTAGCAATATAATATGCATGCAGTATTTTCCTGTACTCGGCGTTTTTTCCGTTTAGGTTATGTACAGAGAGTTCTAACCAGCGTTGTGAAGATTTTTTAGACAAAGTCATATTGAGAAAAATGGTTTCGTTATTCTTTCGTTCACACACATATTGCAACAGATCAAACTTTATTATTCTAATAAGGATATTGTGAATGTGTAAAAATCGATACAAGTCTATTATGGAGGAGATGAAAAATTATTTTTTATATACAAATATTGTTTATAAAGATGTATAATGTATTTTAAATTGTCATGTATTGATAGTATATTAAATTGTTTGTATTGTTCGATTAATATAAATCGATTTTACTTGTTTGCTGCAACGTCCTCGTCTCGTCTCGTCGGTCCTGTCTCGTCGTCCTCTTCTACAGCTTCACTCCTTCCTGGTGTCCTCTTCGTCCTGGCGTCCTCTTCGTCTCGTCGTTAACTGGTACAGCAAGCGGCTCCAGCGGCGATATTTCACAGAGTCTCGTAGTTATGTTTGACTGCTTCCACGATATCTTGTAATGTCTTTAAGCTCCCTAAGCGGATATCTTAACTTACACGACACAGCACTGTATTTTATTTTAAATTTTATTTTAATTAAATTAAATTTATCTCGGTTCTTATCGCAAAACTTCGTTAAGAATTTCAAGGTTTATAGTTTACTTTATATAAAATATTCCTCTATTCCTTCTTGGTTCTTACCGCAAAACTTCGTTAAGAATTTTAAGGTTTATGGTTTATGGTTTATTTTATATAAGGTATTTTTACGTTTGTAAGAGAACAACTCTCATACCCGGGCACAACTTCCCCTAGCAACGTCGACAGACAGACTGTGTCCATCCTAGCTCTGCAACGTATGAATCTCACTGAATTTGGTGTAATTTGTTAGGCCAAGCCCAAGTCACATGATTGATGGAACGACCAGATACACAAATTTCATGAAAAACTTTGTATAATTTTGCATAGTCCTGCATGGAAATTATCTACAATTTTTATTACCCTATCATTGATAAGAGTTACACTTGAGTTTTCTTTACTTAAAAAACCATATTTCTAAAATAGTTACGAACCTCAGAGTATACACAAATCGAAGCTATTTACTTAAATAATTTTTTGTCAAATTTTCATGTAAATCGGTTAACTACTACTGCCGCTATAGCGATCGCAGATTATCACACCCGCACACGCGCACCAATTCATATAAAAAATACATGACAATATAGTACATCTTTTTATGAAGAGTTTGTTGTAACCTACATGCTTATCAATTTTTAAATACAAAACTTATGACTAAAAGACAAAATATTACACAAAACAAATTTAAACAAGAAAAATGCTCGTCATTCATGTACTCTGATATAAACAGCATATCTTATCATCCTGTGTTCTGTTGCAATATATATTGTAACGATACATATAATCACCATACTTTGGACATAACATTGAACACAACATGACATAATAATTAAATGAGACAAGACCGACCAAGGACTCAGAATGGTGTACCAAGTATTAAAATCATTTAAAGAAATAATAATTAAAGAATGAACCTACAAATAAAGAATAAAAGTAGTAATGAAAACTAAAAACAAGAAAGAAAATATATTAAAATGTGATTAACCCAATAACCCAATAGATTAGGTCAGTGAGCAACCAAGAAACCTAGACAATAAAAATGAAAAGAAGTGATTGAATCAACAACAACATTCAATAAACAGAGAAACAAATGAAGAGACAAGATACCTCACACAATCTACCACAGAAGAAGTACAACTGTGAGATAGATAAAAGAAGGCAAGTGAAGTACATGGTGAGTGACTATTAAAGAAAGCCAAAACATTGACAGACTATATTAGGTGACCTGACTATGACCACAAATCTAATATAAATGAATCAAGTAACCACTAATAGTTAGGAGAGTGAGATTAAAACTTATGTTAGTATGATTTAAGAAAGTATAAAGGATCACAACAATATTGTATCCTGTCTACTAGTGATGTAAGTGATATAGAAACAGTGATATCAGAAGGAAACTGATAGTCACCAATAATATTATAAAAATAATATTAAAGTAAGGAGAAAACAATTACCAAACTATAAATAGTAACTATTAGTATTAGTATATTTAAATAATGGTGTGAAATGTGTAGAAACTAAACTCAAAGTTAACTCATTGTTGTATGTAAGAGTGGGGACACACATAACCTAACTCCAAGCACTTTTCACATATAATGACAAGAATTAATAAATAAAAACGTTATTAAAGACAAGATTAATTACCCAAAGGAAGATTTGTGTTATAATTATAGTAAATAAACTGACTAAAGTAGACAGAATGGATTTTACCAGCTAACTATTCTAAAATACAGGTAGAAAAACTAATAAGAGAGAAAGAGTGTGATATCAGATCATCAAAGAGATGTAATATGACTAACATAATGTAAAACGATAATTATTACCATAAAGTTAAGCCATAATAATGTAATTTAAATACACTTGTCATGTGACACTAGATGTAAGATGTATTAAGGAACTGACAGCAAAGGGGAATATCCTAATGCAAACCAAAGAATTGTAAAACGTAAAATAACTATAATAAGTATGTTTGTCAAGGATAAGGACTTAAAAACAACTATATAAGTTATAATAAAGATGATTCATGTTACAACCAATAGTGAAGAAACTATGGTTGATTATAAAGATTAAAAACAACAAAAACAAGATGTACCAAGAAAAACTGAGGTAAACAGAAATGGTGAGGGTTCCCTCAGAGTAATTGTGTCATAATAGCAATTGTTAGAAAACAACTATTAAAAGACAATAAGTAAAACTAGTTGAGAGTGTCATAGGCCAATATGTATCGCCAATGTATTTGTAAAGTTAACTAGAAATAAGTATGCTCTTATGTCATAAATGATATTGTAAGGGTGATAAGAAGCTGTAGACAACAATTATGAGAAATAAGGTTGCAGTAAAAGTGAGGAATAATAATGGAAAAATGTAATTAAAATATAGTGAATAATATTGAGTTAGGCCTAATCAGCAAAAAACAATTGTTATCAAAATACAACCTTATAAATAATTGGAAAGAGTTCATACTCGACTAAAAGCAAAGAATACTCAAGGTTTATTGAAATTTAATAATCTAAATAACTAAAACGAACATTACATTATGTAAAAAGCTAATAAAGGATATTGGTAAATTTAATTTTGTTAATAAGGATCAAAACCATATGGTGTGGGAATCCGAATTATTCGTTTCAGAGAATCCTGAACGACGGTAATAATGAATTGTTAATTAGAGGAAAAATAAGGGAATAATATTAATTATAAAGATTTGATAATTTGCCAGTTCTTGGGCGTCCCCTTGTAAACCAATTTCTTATAATCTCAAAACCAGTCAAAAGACGCGTTGAAAGCGTCTGTTTTGCCAAGGTATACTGAAGGGTCACGAAAATTAATAAAATTGACAAATCAGAAATCATCATTAGACATTAGACGCTAGTTCGGAAACCGAAGAGGACACATTCGATTACAGTACTTTGACGGAGAAGCCACGCCGGTCCTGCGAGCAATTTGAAGAAGAACCGAACAGCTGACGGGAAGCAGTAACCTAAAAAAGTGAAAGTGAGGTTATACCGATAGTAAACAAAGTCGAATTGATTTTTAAGTGAATTTTGATCGGAGTATGTGCGCATAGGAAGTGTATACATTATTAATAAAAAGTTAATAGTGCCAATAAAGAAAAAGGCACTAAACGTAAGTATAGTGACAATTATTAAATACTTAGAATAATTATGACCTTTTTTCGATAAAAAAATATTATCGATTACAATTACTGATATTATGTCAATTGAACACAACAAGGATTGAGACCTTATTTAAAATGAATAATTTTAATAATCATTATTAAGAAGGATAAAAAGACAAATGCCTTTACTTATATCAAGTGTTAACTGTTTTAATAAATAACAGTATTTATAATGAAATAGACACTGTCATATGAATAATAAGAATCCAATGAATATAACGATAGCAATTAAACTATTTTAAATGAAAAGGGTTAACGATAGTCTAACATAATTTTCATAATTGACCTGAGAAACATTACTAGATATGAGGTATCAGTTAATTAATGATGAACTTTAAAAAACTTTGAACACTAGTATTCTAATAAATTTGTTGTGTTTTATTTTGTGCTTGTTAAAAGTATTTAATACTGTATAATCATGCTAACTGGAAACATCCATTTACCTGATTTCACGTTATCTAATCTGATGAATCAGATAATTGTTTTATGAACGATAAATGCATTTATAACCGTACCTTACGGGATTTTTAAGATTGCTAAAGAGTTATTAGTAATTTTAAGGAAAATGGTTATTATTCAGAACCGCCAGGCCTAACCTCCAATATTGGCGTCAAACGTCCGTTGACAAGTTTGTGTTAGTAATTAAGATTTATTTTGTTATGTAATCACTCTTCTACTACTTAATTATGATAGTAGAGTTCATCTTCCTGTCATGTATTTTGTAGACTAAAAGATCCCACATTTTAAATGAAATAATTTAATCACAGAACCACGTTGAATGATGGTTATGAATATGATGATTAGCAACCCTGCGAACCCAAAAGAGAGTCTCATAAAATCAACCAGTATTGTAAAAAATGAACCATTATCAATTATACTCATTATTCAAAGTAATGTCATGAGCTTTACCGGAAAATAAACTATAATTTTAACAGATAAACGGAGTTGATAAAATTTATTAAACTAGACTAGACGATTTCAGGTTATAGAGACAGCTCGCAACAGTTGGCAACACTGTTAGCGGCAATTGGGACGATTTGAAAAATTTCAAATGTAAATTGCCATATCAAATCAGTCTTGCCCGCAGAACTTCACTTCAAGTAAGTACATCAATAAACATAAACAATCTAATTTCCAGTGAGAAGTCAACCTAACCGATTCGTCATAACACCAACTACCGAAGTGCATTAACTTATAAACTACGAACCCCATATAACCGACAGTAATAATAAACTTGAATTAAATAAACCATTCCGAAGATACTAAAATCGATCAAATACAATATCAATAAAATAATAAAAATAATAATCGAATTTAATACAAATAATAAAAGTAAAGGAAGGTAACTAAAACAGTTGCAATATGTATATATGTATCTGTATATAACACATAACAGGGTGAAGTGACTCGGACATTACATTCTTCCTTATCTTCGTACTCCATGTGTCAGAATAGCTCGAGAAAGTAGTTATAACTTCATCGTGATTATAGTTGAGGCTGCTTACCATATAGCATGTAATGGACTGCAGTTAAATCTTATTAAATTTCAGTTGCTGAGTTTAGTATTAAAACAATAGAAAGTAACCTCTTCCCAGACCTCAGGTGAGAAAAATGAATTGCCACGTAGGGGGATTTCCAGATTCCTGGTATTACGTAAACTGTACGTTGGTATTTAAAGTGTGCCCTGGGGACAGAGCAACAGGCGATAACGGGTTCAGTCCCAAAGGAACTGTCGGCTTCTGGCAACTGTATGTTTTATTGTGTAAGTTAAAGACTGAGGTGGAAACATATTCAAAATGTTATTTATTATCATTAGTACATAGAAACGATTATTAGGAAAGTAAAACTAATGGAAGATGCTCAGATCTGCTGGAAGAGATTCCGTAACATAGAGACACAGATCATATGAAATATTTTAGTACCTGAAACATTATGTTCTTTTAGATGATGAAGGATTTAGTGAGATAAGGTCAATAATGAGAACAATCAACGCACTAAGTCAATGACTGGCCATTCAGTTTAAACATTTTGAATACGCGGTTTGAATTATTAACATTGTTGTGAACAAACAATTTCATGTAGGCTAAGTCACTTATGTGTGTGTGTTAAAATAAGGTTTTCATATAATTGTAAATAAAACGAATTACAATATTTGTAAATTAATAAAATAAAGAGGAGTGCAGGATTCAAGCTAGTATATTACCCCCCCCCCCATGAGTAGCTCCTATTTATGCCACTGTTTTTAGCAATGTTCATTGAGATTCATTAATAACTATATAAAAAATTGAGTAAAATAATTCATAAATACAATACGACATATCTTTAGCTAATGAATAGAATACACTAATATAGAACGAACGTAAAAAGTTACATGTTATCACAAAGTATGTAAGAAATTAGAAAAAAAATAGTGCAATGGATATAACTGCAGTAGAACATTATGTATAAAAAGCCAGATGAACCAGCTACGCCGATAAGCAAACAGTCAAGGAGGCGGTCACACTACACAGTTGCCACCCAAAACTCATTTGTTCAGTGTGTTACCAGTGTAAAATTGAGTAGACATGGCGAGCTGGAAAACCCTGAACAATTATAAAACTTGGATATTTATAAAGCAAATACGCTCATAAAAAATTAAGAGATCAAAACTTAACCAGTACTGGCAACTGGAAACCTTAAACGAAAAATTTGTATTTAAATTGTAATTATTCGGTACCTTGGTTACTGTTACATCAGCTAAATGATTTGCGTCGCAAAGCGTAAATTTATGACTGGAATGTGTTTACCTTAAATTTGACATACATACTGTTGTTCAATATAAGATCTTATGTTAATTCAGAATTATGTGTTTATATGCAAAACTCTTTTCTATCGAAACATACCGTCATAGACAGGACGTACAATAAGAAAACGATAAGAGTAAATTACGTTATAAACGTAGATTAAACACAGTTTAATTTCTGTATATATTGTGAGTTCTTTAACGTAACATGTATAGTCGTAGGTTAAAAAGTGTTTGTCTACATGTTACGTTAAAGAGATAGGTAACATGCGAGGCTATGTGACGCCTTGCAGGCCATGTTTGAGCAGTAGAATGACGCACGCTCTCGCATGTTCTAGATCTTTCTACGTCTCACATGTTGATTATTCTATTGGCATATGGGACGGTCTCATGGATTTTCTGAAAAACACAGGCAAGGTATAAATGGCGGGGTTTTGAAAGCCTTTAGCCAGTTGAGTTATGCGTTTTTGTATTGCCAATCGAAACTGTTGTTGTTGTGATCTGGTGCGTTGGTGTTTTGTTACCGGTTCAATGTAAAGTGAATTATGTGCCTTATTGTGTGCGGACACCTGTAATTGGCAATGATAACTGAGTCAAATTCATTCTTTGTTTCCTTACTGTGTGTTGGTCAATTGTAAATCTGAAGACTAATTCTTGTACATGAGCGTCATTGTCTATTGAAAATGGAATTAAACTTCTGAGTCACAAATATTCTGGTGTCTAATTATTTATTCTTCTATTTACAGACGATAATCCGTGCAATCGCCTTAACAAATTATACTGGTTGCTAACGACTGTGTCAAAATTCAAATTATTTAATATGCATTGTATAAAATGAGTATATTTTTTGTACTCGGTTTGTTTGATAATAACTTTGCTATCGTAACCTATGTAATAACAGGCAAGTATTGTACATTACCTAGATTGAAAAGAGCTTATTGGCCACAAGATATTTTAAATTCGTACAGAAAAAAGTGAAATGATATCACTGAGGACTTGCTTATTGGAGTCCAACACATGTTTCCATTCTGCGCTGTGTAAAACCAATATGATTTTGGGCAAATCTAAAATGTAACCGTCAACAATACGTTTTGCTTTTGAGCCAAACAACAATGGAATTTTTATTATTTATCTGAATATCTCAAGAGAGGGCCAAACAGTACGATGCGGGTTATATTATACAGAGTTTGTATCGCCACAAGATAAACGTGTTTTACATATGGCGTAGTAGGCCTACATAACATTGAAGTTCTGTCGGGTGTAACAGTTAGTAATACGTCGCTCACAGGTTTTAAGTGAAAAACTTAATTTCAGATCTACAAAGGTGTAAGTTGCCTCATTTTGAGGTGGCATGTTGATTGCATAAAGTAAATAGGACTTCAATAAATAGGACGATATTTCACATTATAACTGTACAGAAGTCACTAGGTAATTAATAAACCTTTACCTAGTTTACATACAACGACTAATTAAAATAGCATGATTTATATCTACAAAATAAATAATAGGTATGCAATAAAATTAGTTCAGTTAGTCCAACTAAATTACAAAGTTTTAATTACACAAACAGGTGTTTCCTTCAGGAAAATAAAATTACAAAAATATATATAAAAAAAATGAAATAGATAAATGAAGTTTTCCCCTTCTATAGCCGTTTGGGTTACGTTGTAAATAGCAACAATACGACATAGCAACATTAAATCAATTTGTTTAACCTCACATTTGATTTGAAAATATATAAAACCGATTTAGACAGATACCACTACTCTTGTATATCAAACGTACACACATAGGAACGTCAACTATTCACGCCTGTCGCGCCCGCGCGCCCACACACACACACACACACACACACACACACACACACACACACACACACACACACACACACACACACACACACACACACACACACACACACACACACACACACACACACACACACACACACACACACACACACACAGAGGCGAAAATAATACGAGGTTAAGTCAATAAGTATCCGCACTTTTGTTATAATTGTATGTAGGTTGGCAGTACCACTAAGTGCTCTTGTACGTTGACAGGTAGTGTCGTGGCCGCTTGTGGACTGTTAGACCGTTCGTCGCGTCAGTCAGCTATGGGTTATTGAACTACAAACGTGGCTGTTCCTTTCTCTGTTTGAACCAACGAAGAACAGCGTGAATTGATCCGGTTTTTGTGGTCTGAAGATGCATCAGAGCCGAAATCCATAGAAAACCTTCAAAACAATGTGAAGATAATGTTTTACCACAGCGAAGCGTATGTGATTGGATCGAAAAATTCAAAACAGTCGGACAAGTAGCAAGGTCTACGAAAGATTAGGACGCTCATCCTCTTCCACTACTGATGCCATGATTCAGACCAACCAAAGAATGACTACCGTTGAAGTGGTCATGGTTCACTATCTGCAAATTAGTCATGGTTCACCATATAAAATTATCCATAACAGGCTTGGCTTTCGTAAAGTCTGTGCAAGGTGGGTCCCAATACAGTACGTTGGAGAGCACAAGCGCAATCGTGTGGCCATCTGTCAACGCTTACTGAACCTCTATGCTTACGAAGGTGAAGCTTTTTTAAAGCAAATAGCCACTGGAGATGAAACGCGATTGCAAGGCTGGCGATTGCAATTGGTGTTCTTTGTCTTTTTTTAATGGAAAATATTTGTAGCAGTAATATATCACCGGCGCGTACCTGTGACGCCAAAAGCTTGTGTTGTTAGGTTAATATGAGAACTGAAATTACACATGGAAACCAATACGTGTGTAATGCAAAACTCGTTTTTTTGCGGAAACCACGAAAAAGCCCAACTAGAAAGTAAGGCGGGGAGGTCCAAGGACCACCCCTTGCCTATTACTATACATGTCAATTTTTTGTGGCAGAACTCTTTCTTTCGGTAATATTCGTTTTGCAACAAATACTCGTTTTTGTAGCTAACCATAAAGAGAACTGTATTAAGTAGACTTAGAGTTTAGGCGATTTGTATTTTTGTATTTGGAAGGTTACCCGAAGAGTCTTTTAATGTTTCTCGGTGACCCAGGCTTTGCGGAGACGCTTAACTAAAACGTCCCACTGGCATTCGCTTCACAAATGGCTTTTGTCTCGCCTTAAGGCATCTTTACATTCTCAACGTTGTGGATTCTGAGTTCACCTTGTATGTACCCTTTTCTCAGCCTTTCCAACAAAGTACATTTGAACTTTCCGTAATTAGTGTAGAAGATGGTGGTTTTGGGGAGAGAGAGAGGGAGAGAGAGAGAGAGAGAGAGAGAGAGAGAGAGAGAGAGAGAGAGAGAGAGAGAGAGAGAGAGAGAGAGAGAGAGAGACAGACAGACAGACAGACAGACAAAGACAGAGAGTGAGAGAGAGGAGAGGAGAAAGATGTAAAGATACAGTGGTAAAAACCATGGGATTTTTATTGGAGGTGGCTACTGATAACGTACTTGAAAATAATGAACGAGTATACTCAGATAGACAAAGTAACCTTTTTCAATCCGCCTCGTGACTTCTTTTTAATATATAGACGACGCGTTTCAAAGCATATGCTTCAACATCAGATCATAAAATATCACTCGTAGGTTGTCATCGGTTAACAATCCTTTGCACTGTACACGCGTTAGTAGATGCGCACCTATTCACGTTTGGTTGACCACATTGAATATAATCATTATTACATAGAGTTTATTGAAAGATGAACAAAATGTGTAGATTTAGTGTAAAAATCCTCGAAAGTTTTTAGCACAAAGTATTCTACTTTTCATGTCTGCTATGTCTACACTAATTTTTACATTATAGCAACCCTAGACACTCATTCTGTACTTCACAGTTAAAACTCTGCTACTCATTCATACATTTGTTTGAGGATATGTGGCTGCATAGTAATGTGTTTTGATGTTTAGTGTCTCTGCAAGAAATTCAACCGTGGTCGTATTTGCCCAATGTGAAAATACTCAGGTTGGAAAGTTTTACTACTCTGAGTGCCACGATCAAAACAACAAAGCATGTGTACACCGCGAGCTCAACATGCGCGCGCGCGTGCCAGAGTCCGTACTGGAGTCAATGCAAGCCGCACGCGGTCGCACTGAACCACAACACAGACTGAAACGCGGGACATGTCGGCTCAAGCGGTGCGGTGTGTCTGTACGCGTGGGCGACACATGCTTCCGCGTACCAGAATAAGTGTTGGAAGTCAATGCAAGCCGCGCGCCCTCGCACTGACCCCCAACACGCAGACTGCAACGCAGGCCGTGTCCGCCAAACGGGTGTGTGAGTGTGATGCCCGTGCCCTAATAGTAGCAATCAAAACAGCAAAAAACCCCGTGTACCTCGAGTATTTCACAATGGGTAAACATTCCACGAGATGGATTTATTTGCAGAGACACCAAAAGAATACGTCTGTAATCGTTGACAATTTGAATTAAAATAAATAAATTCATTAGTTTCGTTCAATTGCTTAGAAACAGACAATTTATTGTTAACAATTACAACAATTAAAATTTAATAGCAAATTTTTGAAAGTACGTAAAAGTAAAAAATTCGTGTTGAAAAATATCGGTATGGAGAACCATACATGACTTCCATATTCTAAGATTTATATTTAAAATCATTTTCAGCCAAACAGCGAGGGAAGGAATTTTAACAAAAAAATACTTCTTTGTTGCCAATAACGTAGTACACATATAAAAAAAAATTATCCCATCCCCCTTCAACTATAATTTTGATTTATAGAAAATTACCCCCAGCCCGTTCAACTAGCCTCTTCATTTATAGATATTTCATCTACGTTTCTACAGTGGATTATTAAGATCTTATCAGGATACTTTATCAAAATTAAGTACTTTACTCATGTTACAACAAAAAATGTTTCAGGTAAACTGCCCTTTCCCCGTAACCGATCTTCACCAAAATCAACAGACATTGAGATCTCTATAGCTCAGGCACATATGTAAAAAATTATTTGATTCTGTTTGAATTTACGGCAGTTATGGTTCGTCATATAAAAAATTACCCATGTTAAAACATAAAACATGGATTTATAAAACATATCTAAGATTTATATTTAAAATCATTTTTGAAATAAAATATTTTCATAGAACCTACTAACGCTGGGGAAATCTGAGGAGCCAATCAGAGTTGGGCCTACCTGTCACTCTGCTGAATTTGGTGGAAAGCCCTGTCACTGTCGTCAAAGTATCAGCCTTGACAGGGTCCTCTTTTTCTGCAAAATGGGAGAGGCTTGAGATGGAGTGAGTGACATGGTCCCCACCTCAATGAAGAACCCATTGTTTTATAAAAATATATTTAAATTTTGAAAACTGAAAATTCTTTTCTTGTTGTAAATATTTATATTTTATAATCAAAATGACTTTATTTTTGTTACCTGGCAACAAAATTATTTTATTTTCAACAATTACCATTGTTTCAAAAAGTAAATAAATTTTCAAGTACTTTACTCTTGTTAAAACGTAAAAGGTTGCTGGTAAACTACCCCTTCCCCTTAACCGATCTTCACCAAAATCTAAAGGCCTTGAGTCCTTTACAATTCACTGAAGTATGCAAAAAATTATTTGATTCTGTTTGAATTTGCGGCTGTTATCGTTTGCCATAGAAAATACGCTTGATAAAAAATGTTGCAGGTAAACTACCCCTTCCCTTCAACCGATCTTCACCAAAAACAACAGGTCTTGAGTACTCTACAAATCAGGGCTGTATGCAGAAAATTATTTGATTCTGTTTGAATTTGCGGCTGTTATCGTTTGCCATAGAAAATACCCTTGTTAAAAAAACGTTGTAGGTAAACTACCCCTTTCCCTTAACCGATCTTCACCAAAAACAACAAATCTTGAGAACTCTACAATTTAGGGCTGTATGCAAATAATCTTTTGATTCTGTTTGAATTTGCGGCTGTTATCGTTTGCCATAGGAAATACCCTTGTTAAACATAAAATGTTACAGGTAAACTACCCCTTTCCCTTAACCAATCTTCACCAAAAACAATAGATCTTGAGAACTCTACAATTTAGGGCGGTATGCGAAACATTATTTGATTCTGTTTGAATTTGCGGCTGTTATCGTTTGCCAAAAACAAAAAATTTCCCTTGATAAAAAAAACCGTTGCTGGTAAACTACCCCTTTCCCTCAACCGACCTTCACCAAAAACAACAGGTCGTGAGTACTCTACAAATCAGGGCTGTATGCAAAAAATTATTTGATTCTGTTTGAATTTGCGGCAGTTATCGTTTGCCATAGAAAAAAATCTACAGACAGACAGACACACACACAGACACTTTTCGGAAAACGACTTTTTTTCATGTTTTGAGTGTAGTAGAATCAGAATCTGCAATAATCTCGAACACGATTTTTTTTGCCATCACCATACTTCCATTCCTTAAGGAATATGGAAGTAAATATCGGTATGGAGAACCATACATGACTTCCATGTTCTAAGATTTATATTTAAAATCATATTCGAAATGAAATATTTCCATAGAAACTACGTCTTTCTACTTATTGCTTCAGCATTAACCACAGTACTGTGGTCACTAACGTATACCACCTCACGTTTTCGCACTCCATTTTCACTGATGATGGCAGTCGATGGCACTGCCGAAAAGTCTGGTTTTACAGAAAACATTGGACTACGGCTAAACAGCCCGGGAAGCAATTTTAACAAAAAACTACTTCTTTGTAGCCGGTAACATACTACACGTATAAAAAATTCTCCCCTCCCCGTTCAACTATAATTTTTAGTAATAGAAAATTACCCCCACTCCGTTCACCTAACCTCTTCATTTGTAGATATTTCATCTACGTTTCTACAGTGGATTATTATGAGCTTCTTATCAGGATACTTTATTTATAAAAATTAAGTACTTTACTCTTGTTAAATCATAAAATGTTTCTGGTAAACTACCCCTTTCTATTAACCGATCTTCTCCAAAATCAATAGAGCTTCAGTCCTCTACAATTCAGGGATGCATGCAAAAAAATATATGATTCTGTTTGAATGTGCGGCAGTTATCGTTCGTCATGGAAACATTTCTCTTGTTACAACTTAAAATTTTGCAGGTAAACTACCCCTTTCCCTTAACCGATCTTCACCAAAATCAACAGACCTTGAGTTCTGTGTAATTCAAAACGGTGTGCAGAAGAGTAGTTGATTCTGTTTTAATGTACGGCAGTTATCGTTCGTCATAAAAAAATTACCCTTGATAAAACATAAAATGTTGCTGGTAAACAACCCTATTCCCTTAACCGATCTTCACCAAAACCAACAGGTCTTGAGAACTCTACATTTCAGGGCTGTATGCAAAATATTATATGATTCTGTATGAATTTGCGGCTGTTATCGTTTGCCATATAAAATACCCTTGATAAAACAAAAAAACGTGTCTGGTAAACTACCCCTTTCCCTTAACCGATCTTCACCAAAAACAATAGGTCTTTAGTACTCAACAAAACAGGGCTCTTTGCAAAAACGTATTGGATTCTGTTTGAATTTGCGGCTCTTATCGTTTGCCATAGAAAATACCCTTTTAAAACATAAAACGTTGCCAGTAAACTACCCCTTTCCCTTAACCGATCTTCTCCAAAAACAAAAGGTCTTGAGAACTCTACAATTCAGGGGAGTATGCAAAACATCATTTGATTATGTTTGAATTTGCGGCTATTATCGTTTGCCATATAAAATACCCTTGTTAAAACATAAAAAGTTGCAGGTAAACTACCCCTTTCCGTTAACCGATCTTCACCAAAAACGATAGGTCTTGAGAATTCTACATTTCAGGGCTGTATGTAAAATATTATATGATTTTGTTTGAATTTGCGGCTGTTATCGTTTGCCATACAAAATACCGTTGATAAAACAAAAAACGTGGCTGGTAAACTACCCCTTTCCCTTAAACGATCTTCACCAAAAACAATAGGTCTTTAGTACTCAAGACATCAGGGCTGTATGCAAAAACGTATTTGATTCTGTTTGAATTTGCGGCACTTATCGTTTACCATAAAAAATACCCTTTTAAAACATAAAACGTTCATGGTAAACTACACCTTTCCCTTAACCGATCTTCACCAAAACCAAAAGGTCTTGAGAACTCTACAATTCAGGGTAGTATGCAAGACATTATTTGATTATGTTTAAATTTGCGGCTGTTATCGTTTGCCATAGAAAAAAAAACTACACACACACACACACACACACACACACACACACACACACACACACACACACACACACACACACACACACACACACACACACACACACACACACACACACACACACACACACACACACACACACACACACACACACACACACACACACACACACACACACACACACACACACACACACACACACACTTTTCGAAAAACGACTTTTTTTCATGTTTTGAGTGTAGTACAATCAGAATCTGCAATAATCTCGAACACGATTTTTTTTGCCATCACCATACTTCCATTCCTTAAGGAATATGGAAGTAAATATCGGTATGGAGAACCATACATGACTTCCATGTTCTAAGATTTATATTTAAAATCATATTCGAAATGAAATATTTCCATAGAAACTACGTCATTCTACTTATTGCTTCAGCATTAACCACAGTACTGTGGTCACTAACGTATACCACCTCACGTTTTCGCACTCGATTTTCACTGATGATGGCAGTCGATGGCACTGCCGAAAAGTCTGGTTTTACAGAAAACATTGGACTACGGCTAAACAGCCCGGGAAGCAATTTTAACAAAAAACTACTTCTTTGTAGCCGGTAACATACTACACGTATAAAAAATTCTCCCCTCCCCGTTCAACTATAATTTTTAGTAATAGAAAATTACCCCCACTCCGTTCACCTAACCTCTTCATTTGTAGATATTTCATCTACGTTTCTACAGTGGATTATTATGAGCTTCTTATCAGGATACTTTATTTATAAAAATTAAGTACTTTACTCTTGTTAAATCATAAAATGTTTCTGGTAAACTACCCCTTTCTTTTAACCGATGTTCTCCAAAATCAATAGACCTTCAGTCCTCTACAATTCAGGGATGCATGCAAAAAAATATATGATTCTGTTTGAATGTGCGGCAGTTATCGTTCGTCATGGAAACATTTCTCTTGTTACAACTTAAAATTTTGCAGGTAAACTACCCCTTTCCCTTAACCGATCTTCACCAAAATCAACAGACCTTGAGTTCTGTGTAATTCAAAACGGTGTGCAGAAGAGTAGTTGATTCTGTTTTAATGTACGGCAGTTATCGTTCGTCATAAAAAAATTACCCTTGATAAAACATAAAATGTTGCTGGTAAACAACCCTATTCCCTTAACCGATCTTCACCAAAACCAACAGGTCTTGAGAACTCTACATTTCAGGGCTGTATGCAAAATATTATATGATTCTGTATGAATTTGCGGCTGTTATCGTTTGCCATATAAAATACCCATGATAAAACAAAAAACGTGTCTGGTAAACTACCCCTTTCCCTTAACCGATCTTCACCAAAAACAATAGGTCTTTAGTACTCAACAAAACAGGGCTCTTTGCAAAAACGTATTGGATTCTGTTTGAATTTGCGGCTCTTATCGTTTGCCATAGAAAATACCCTTTTAAAACATAAAACGTTGCCAGTAAACTACCCCTTTCCCTTAACCGATCTTCACCAAAAACAAAAGGTCTTGAGAACTCTACAATTCAGGGCTGTATGCAAAATATTATATGATTTTGTTTGAATTTGCGGCTGTTATCGTTTGCCATACAAAATACCCTTGATAAAACAAAAAACGTGGCCGGTAAACTACCCCTTTCCCTTAAACGATCTTCATCAAAAACAATAGGTCTTTAGTACTCAAGAAATCAGGGCTCTTTGCAAAAACGTATTTGATTCTGTTTGAATTGGCGGCTCTTATCGTTTGCCATAGGAAATACCCATTAATACTTAAAATGTTGCCGGTAAACTACCCCTTTCCCTTAACCGATCTTCTCCAAAAACAAAAGATCTTGAGAACTCTACAATTCAGGGGAGTATGCAAAACATCATTTGATTATGTTTGAATTTGCGGCTATTATCGTTTGCCATATAAAATACCCTTGTTAAAACATAAAACGTTGCAGGTAAACTACCCCTTTCCCTTAACCGATCTTCACCAAAAACGATAGGTCTTGAGAATTCTACATTTCAGGGCTGTATGTAAAATATTATATGATTTTGTTTGAATTTGCGGCTGTTATCGTTTGCCATACAAAATACCGTTGATAAAACAAAAAACGTGGCTGGTAAACTACCCCTTTCCCTTAAACGATCTTCACCAAAAACAATAGGTCTTTAGTACTCAAGACATCAGGGCTGTATGCAAAAACGTATTTGATTCTGTTTGAATTTGCGGCACTTATCGTTTGCCATAAAAAATACCCTTTTAAAACATAAAACGTTCATGGTAAACTACCCCTTCCCTTAACCAATCTTCAACAAAATCAACAGACCTTGAGTTCTCTTTAGTTGAAAAAGGTATGCAAAAACCTAGTTGATTCTGTTTGAATTTACGGCAGTTATCGTTCTTCACATAAAAAATTATCCTTGTTAAAACATAAAATGTTGCTGGTAACTACCCCTTTCCCTTAACCGATCTTCACCAACACCAATACGTATTGAGAACTCTACAATACAGGGCTGTATGCAAAATGTCATTTGATTCTGTTTGAATTTGCGGCTGTTATCGTTTACTATAGAAAAAAATTACCCTTGATAAAAAACCGTTGCAGGTAAACTACCCCTTTGCCTTAACCGATCTTCACCAAAAACGACAGGTCTTAGGTACTCTACAATTCAGGCCGGTATGCAAACAATTATTTGATTCTGTTTGAATTTGCGGCTGTTATCGTTTGCCATATAAAACACCCTTGATAAAACATAAAACGTTGCTGGTAATCTACCCTATTCCATTAACCGATCTTCACCAAAAACAATAGGTCTTGAGAACTCTACAATTCAGGGCTGTATGAAAAACATTAGTTGATTCTCTTTGAATTTACGGCAGTTATCGTTCGTCATAGAAAAAATACCCTTGTTAAAATATAAAACGTTGCCGGTAAACTACCCCTTTCCCTTAACCGATCTTCACCAAAAATAAACAGATCTTGAGAACTCTACAATTTAGGGCTGTATGCAAATAATATTTTGATTCTGTTTGAATTTGCGGCTGATATCGTTTGCCATAGGAAATACCCTTGTTAAAACATAAAACGTTACTGGTAAACTACCCCTTTCCCTTAACCGATCTTCACCAAAAACAATAGGTCTTGAGAACTGTACAACTCAGGGCTGTATGCGAAACATTATTTGATTCTGTTTGAATTTGCGGCTGTTATCGTTGCCAAAATAAAAAATTTCCCTTGATAAAAAAAAACCGTTGCTGGTAAACTACCCCTTTCCCTCAACCGATCTTCACCAAAAACAACAGGTCGTGAGTACTTTACAAATCGGGGCTGTATGCAAAAAATTATTTGATTCTGTTTGAATTTGCGGCAGTTATCGTTTGCCAAAAAAAAATCTACAGACAGACAGACACACACACAGACTCTTTTCGGAAAACGACTTTTTTTCATGTTTTGAGTGTAGTAGAATCAGAATCTGCAATAATCTCGAACACGATTTTTTTTGCCATCACCATACTTCCATTCCTTAAGGAATATGGAAGTAAATATCGGTATGGAGAACCATACATGACTTCCATGTTCTAAGATTTATATTTAAAATCATATTCGAAATGAAATATTTCCATAGAAACTACGTCATTCTACTTATTGCTTCAGCATTAACCACAGTACTGTGGTCACTAACGTATACCACCTCACGTTTTCGCACTCGATTTTCACTGATGATGGCAGTCGATGGCACTGCCGAAAAGTCTGGTTTTACAGAAAACATTGGACTACGGCTAAACAGCCCGGGAAGCAATTTTAACAAAAAACTACTTCTTTGTAGCCGGTAACATACTACACGTATAAAAAATTCTCCCCTCCCCGTTCAACTATAATTTTTAGTAATAGAAAATTACCCCCACTCCGTTCACCTAACCTCTTCATTTGTAGATATTTCATCTACGTTTCTACAGTGGATTATTATGAGCTTCTTATCAGGATACTTTATTTATAAAAATTAAGTACTTTACTCTTGTTAAATCATAAAATGTTTCTGGTAAACTACCCCTTTCTTTTAACCGATCTTCTCCAAAATCAATAGACCTTCAGTCCTCTACAATTCAGGGATGCATGCAAAAAAATATATGATTCTGTTTGAATGTGCGGCAGTTATCGTTCGTCATGGAAACATTTCTCTTGTTACAACTTAAAATTTTGCAGGTAAACTACCCCTTTCCCTTAACCGATCTTCACCAAAATCAACAGACCTTGAGTTCTGTGTAATTCAAAACGGTGTGCAGAAGAGTAGTTGATTCTGTTTTAATGTACGGCAGTTATCGTTCGTCATAAAAAAATTACCCTTGATAAAACATAAAATGTTGCTGGTAAACAACCCTATTCCCTTAACCGATCTTCACCAAAACCAACAGGTCTTGAGAACTCTACATTTCAGGGCTGTATGCAAAATATTATATGATTCTGTATGAATTTGCGGCTGTTATCGTTTGCCATATAAAATACCCATGATAAAACAAAAAACGTGTCTGGTAAACTACCCCTTTCCCTTAACCGATCTTCACCAAAAACAATAGGTCTTTAGTACTCAACAAAACAGGGCTCTTTGCAAAAACGTATTGGATTCTGTTTGAATTTGCGGCTCTTATCGTTTGCCATAGAAAATACCCTTTTAAAACATAAAACGTTGCCAGTAAACTACCCCTTTCCCTTAACCGATCTTCACCAAAAACAAAAGGTCTTGAGAACTCTACAATTCAGGGCTGTATGCAAAATATTATATGATTTTGTTTGAATTTGCGGCTGTTATCGTTTGCCATACAAAATACCCTTGATAAAACAAAAAACGTGGCCGGTAAACTACCCCTTTCCCTTAAACGATCTTCATCAAAAACAATAGGTCTTTAGTACTCAAGAAATCAGGGCTCTTTGCAAAAACGTATTTGATTCTGTTTGAATTGGCGGCTCTTATCGTTTGCCATAGGAAATACCCATTAATACTTAAAATGTTGCCGGTAAACTACCCCTTTCCCTTAACCGATCTTCTCCAAAAACAAAAGGTCTTGAGAACTCTACAATTCAGGGGAGTATGCAAAACATCATTTGATTATGTTTGAATTTGCGGCTATTATCGTTTGCCATATAAAATACCCTTGTTAAAACATAAAAAGTTGCTGGTAAACTACCCCTTTCCCTTAACCGATCTTCACCAAAAACGATAGGTCTTGAGAATTCTACATTTCAGGGCTGTATGTAAAATATTATATGATTTTGTTTGAATTTGCGGCTGTTATCGTTTGCCATACAAAATACCGTTGATAAAACAAAAAACGTGGCTGGTAAACTACCCCTTTCCCTTAAACGATCTTCACCAAAAACAATAGGTCTTTAGTACTCAAGACATCAGGGCTGTATGCAAAAACGTATTTGATTCTGTTTGAATTTGCGGCACTTATCGTTTGCCATAAAAAATACCCTTTTAAAACATAAAACGTTCATGGTAAACTACCCCTTCCCTTAACCAATCTTCAACAAAATCAACAGACCTTGAGTTCTCTTTAGTTGAAAAAGGTATGCAAAAACCTAGTTGATTCTGTTTGAATTTACGGCAGTTATCGTTCTTCACATAAAAAATTATCCTTGTTAAAACATAAAATGTTGCTGGTAACTACCCCTTTCCCTTAACCGATCTTCACCAACACCAATACGTACTGAGAACTCTACAATACAGGGCTGTATGCAAAATGTCATTTGATTCTGTTTGAATTTGCGGCTGTTATCGTTTACTATAGAAAAAAATTACCCTTGATAAAAAACCGTTGCAGGTAAACTACCCCTTTCCCTTAATCGATCTTCACCAACAACGACAGGTCTTAGGTACTCTACAATTCAGGCCGGTATGCAAACAATTATTTTATTCTGTTTGAATTTGCGGCTGTTATCGTTTGCCATATAAAACACCCTTGATAAAACATAAAACGTTGCTGGTAATCTACCCTATTCCATTAACCGATCTTCACCAAAAACAATAGGTCTTGAGAACTCTACAATTCAGGGCTGTATGAAAAACATTAGTTGATTCTCTTTGAATTTACGGCAGTTATCGTTCGTCATAGAAAAAATACCCTTGTTAAAATATAAAACGTTGCCGGTAAACTACCCCTTTCCCTTAACCGATCTTCACCAAAAATAAACAGATCTTGAGAACTCTACAATTTAGGGCTGTATGCAAATAATATTTTGATTCTGTTTGAATTTGCGGCTGATATCGTTTGCCATAGGAAATACCCTTGTTAAAACATAAAACGTTACTGGTAAACTACCCCTTTCCCTTAACCGATCTTCACCAAAAACAATAGGTCTTGAGAACTGTACAACTCAGGGCTGTATGCGAAACATTATTTGATTCTGTTTGAATTTGCGGCTGTTATCGTTGCCAAAATAAAAAATTTCCCTTGATAAAAAAAAACCGTTGCTGGTAAACTACCCCTTTCCCTCAACCGATCTTCACCAAAAACAACAGGTCGTGAGTACTTTACAAATCGGGGCTGTATGCAAAAAATTATTTGATTCTGTTTGAATTTGCGGCAGTTATCGTTTGCCAAAAAAAAAATCTACAGACAGACAGACACACACACAGACTCTTTTCGGAAAACGACTTTTTTTCATGTTTTGAGTGTAGTAGAATCAGAATCTGCAATAATCTCGAACACGATTTTTTTTGCCATCACCATACTTCCATTCCTTAAGGAATATGGAAGTAAATATCGGTATGGAGAACCATACATGACTTCCATGTTCTAAGATTTATATTTAAAATCATATTCGAAATGAAATATTTCCATAGAAACTACGTCATTCTACTTATTGCTTCAGCATTAACCACAGTACTGTGGTCACTAACGTATACCACCTCACGTTTTCGCACTCGATTTTCACTGATGATGGCAGTCGATGGCACTGCCGAAAAGTCTGGTTTTACAGAAAACATTGGACTACGGCTAAACAGCCCGGGAAGCAATTTTAACAAAAAACTACTTCTTTGTAGCCGGTAACATACTACACATATAAAAAATTCTCCCCTCCCCGTTCAACTATAATTTTTAGTAATAGAAAATTACCCCCACTCCGTTCACCTAACCTCTTCATTTGTAGATATTTCATCTACGTTTCTACAGTGGATTATTATGAGATTCTTATCAGGATACTTTATTTATAAAAATTAAGTACTTTACTCTTGTTAAATCATAAAATGTTTCTGGTAAACTACCCCTTTCTTTTAACCGATGTTCTCCAAAATCAATAGACCTTCAGTCCTCTACAATTCAGGGATGCATGCAAAAAAATATATGATTCTGTTTGAATGTGCGGCAGTTATCGTTCGTCATGGAATCATTTCTCTTGTTACAACTTAAAATTTTGCAGGTAAACTACCCCTTTCCCTTAACCGATCTTCACCAAAATCAACAGACCTTGAGTTCTGTGTAATTCAAAACGGTGTGCAGAAGAGTAGTTGATTCTGTTTTAATGTACGGCAGTTATCGTTCGTCATAAAAAAATTACCGTTGATAAAACATAAAATGTTGCTGGTAAACAACCCTATTCCCTTAACCGATCTTCACCAAAACCAACAGGTCTTGAGAACTCTACATTTCAGGGCTGTATGCAAAATATTATATGATTCTGTATGAATTTGCGGCTGTTATCGTTTGCCATATAAAATACCCTTGATAAAACAAAAAACGTGTCTGGTAAACTACCCCTTTCCCTTAACCGATCTTCACCAAAAACAATAGGTCTTTAGTACTCAACAAAACAGGGCTCTTTGCAAAAACGTATTGGATTCTGTTTGAATTTGCGGCTCTTATCGTTTGCCATAGAAAATACCCTTTTAAAACATAAAACGTTGCCAGTAAACTACCCCTTTCCCTTAACCGATCTTCACCAAAAACAAAAGGTCTTGAGAACTCTACAATTCAGGGCTGTATGCAAAATATTATATGATTTTGTTTGAATTTGCGGCTGTTATCGTTTGCCATACAAAATACCCTTGATAAAACAAAAAACGTGGCCGGTAAACTACCCCTTTCCCTTAAACGATCTTCATCAAAAACAATAGGTCTTTAGTACTCAAGAAATCAGGGCTCTTTGCAAAAACGTATTTGATTCTGTTTGAATTGGCGGCTCTTATCGTTTCCCATAGGAAATACCCATTAATACTTAAAGTGTTGCCGGTAAACTACCCCTTTCCCTTAACCGATCTTCTCCAAAAACAAAAGGTCTTGAGAACTCTACAATTCAGGGGAGTATGCAAAACATCATTTGATTATGTTTGAATTTGCGGCTATTATCGTTTGCCATATAAAATACCCTTGTTAAAACATAAAAAGTTGCAGGTAAACTACCCCTTTCCCTTAACCGATCTTCACCAAAAACGATAGGTCTTGAGAATTCTACATTTCAGGGCTGTATGTAAAATATTATATGATTTTGTTTGAATTTGCGGCTGTTATCGTTTGCCATACAAAATACCGTTGATAAAACAAAAAACGTGGCTGGTAAACTACCCCTTTCCCTTAAACGATCTTCACCAAAAACAATAGGTCTTTAGTACTCAAGACATCAGGGCTGTATGCAAAAACGTATTTGATTCTGTTTGAATTTGCGGCACTTATCGTTTGCCATAAAAAATACCCTTTTAAAACATAAAACGTTCATGGTAAACTACCCCTTTCCCTTAACCGATCTTCACCAAAAACAAAAGGTCTTGAGAACTCTACAATTCAGGGCTGTATGCAAAATATTATATGATTTTGTTTGAATTTGCGGCTGTTATCGTTTGCCATACAAAATACCCTTGATAAAACAAAAAACGTGGCCGGTAAACTACCCCTTTCCCTTAAACGATCTTCATAAAAAACAATAGGTCTTTAGTACTCAAGAAATCAGGGCTCTTTGCAAAAACGTATTTGATTCTGTTTGAATTGGCGGCTCTTATCGTTTGCCATAGGAAATACCCATTAATACTTAAAATGTTGCCGGTAAACTACCCCTTTCCCTTAACCGATCTTCTCCAAAAACAAAAGGTCTTGAGAACTCTACAATTCAGGGGAGTATGCAAAACATCATTTGATTATGTTTGAATTTGCGTCTATTATCGTTTGCCATATAAAATACCCTTGTTAAAACATAAAAAGTTGCCGGTAAACTACCCCTTTCCCTTAACCGATCTTCACCAAAAACGATAGGTCTTGAGAATTCTACATTTCAGGGCTGTATGTAAAATATTATATGATTTTGTTTGAATTTGCGGCTGTTATCGTTTGCCATACAAAATACCGTTGATAAAACAAAAGACGTGGCTGGTAAACTACCCCTTTCCCTTAAACGATCTTCACCAAAAACAATAGGTCTTTAGTACTCAAGACATCAGGGCTGTATGCAAAAACGTATTTGATTCTGTTTGAATTTGCGGCACTTATCGTTTGCCATAAAAAATACTCTTTTAAAACATAAAACGTTCATGGTAAACTACCCCTTCCCTTAACCAATCTTCAACAAAATCAACAGACCTTGAGTTCTCTTTAGTTGAAAAAGGTATGCAAAAACCTAGTTGATTCTGTTTGAATTTACGGCAGTTATCGTTCTTCACATAAAAAATTATCCTTGTTAAAACATAAAATGTTGCTGGTAACTACCCCTTTCCCTTAACCGATCTTCACCAACACCAATACGTATTGAGAACTCTACAATACAGGGCTGTATGCAAAATGTCATTTGATTCTGTTTGAATTTGCGGCTGTTATCGTTTACTATAGAAAAAAATTACCCTTGATAAAAAACCGTTGCAGGTAAACTACCCCTTTCCCTTAACCGATCTTCACCAAAAACGACAGGTCTTAGGTACTCTACAATTCAGGCCGGTATGCAAACAATTATTTGATTCTGTTTGAATTTGCGGCTGTTATCGTTTGCCATATAAAACACCCTTGATAAAACATAAAACGTTGCTGGTAATCTACCCTATTCCATTAACCGATCTTCACCAAAAACAATAGGTCTTGAGAACTCTACAATTCAGGGCTGTATGAAAAACATTAGTTGATTCTCTTTGAATTTACGGCAGTTATCGTTCGTCATAGAAAAAATACCCTTGTTAAAATATAAAACGTTGCCGGTAAACTACCCCTTTCCCTTAACCGATCTTCACCAAAAACAACAGATCTTGAGAACTCTACAATTTAGGGCTGTATGCAAATAATATTTTGATTCTGTTTGAATTTGCGGCTGATATCGTTTGCCATAGGAAATACCCTTGTTAAAACATAAAACGTTACAGGTAAACTACCCCTTTCCCTTAACCGATCTTCACCAAAAACAATAGGTCTTGAGAACTCTACAACTCAGGGCTGTATGCGAAACATTATTTGATTCTGTTTGAATTTGCGGCTGTTATCGTTGCCAAAATAAAAAATTTCCCTTGATAAAAAAAAACCGTTGCTGGTAAACTACCCCTTTCCCTCAACCGATCTTCACCAAAAACAACAGGTCGTGAGTACTTTACAAATCGGGGCTGTATGCAAAAAATTATTTGATTCTGTTTGAATTTGCGGCAGTTATCGTTTGCCAAAAAAAAAATCTACAGACAGACAGACACACACACAGACTCTTTTCGGAAAACGACTTTTTTTCATGTTTTGAGTGTAGTAGAATCAGAATCTGCAATAATCTCGAACACGATTTTTTTTGCCATCACCATACTTCCATTCCTTAAGGAATATGGAAGTAAATATCGGTATGGAGAACCATACATGACTTCCATGTTCTAAGATTTATATTTAAAATCATATTCGAAATGAAATATTTCCATAGAAACTACGTCATTCTACTTATTGCTTCAGCATTAACCACAGTACTGTGGTCACTAACGTATACCACCTCACGTTTTCGCACTCGATTTTCACTGATGATGGCAGTCGATGGCACTGCCGAAAAGTCTGGTTTTACAGAAAACATTGGACTACGGCTAAACAGCCCGGGAAGCAATTTTAACAAAAAACTACTTCTTTGTAGCCGGTAACATACTACACATATAAAAAATTCTCCCCTCCCCGTTCAACTATAATTTTTAGTAATAGAAAATTACCCCCACTCCGTTCACCTAACCTCTTCATTTGTAGATATTTCATCTACGTTTCTACAGTGGATTATTATGAGCTTCTTATCAGGATACTTTATTTATAAAAATTAAGTACTTTACTCTTGTTAAATCATAAAATGTTTCTGGTAAACTACCCCTTTCTTTTAACCGATGTTCTCCAAAATCAATAGACCTTCAGTCCTCTACAATTCAGGGATGCATGCAAAAAAATATATGATTCTGTTTGAATGTGCGGCAGTTATCGTTCGTCATGGAAACATTTCTCTTGTTACAACTTAAAATTTTGCAGGTAAACTACCCCTTTCCCTTAACCGATCTTCACCAAAATCAACAGACCTTGAGTTCTGTGTAATTCAAAACGGTGTGCAGAAGAGTAGTTGATTCTGTTTTAATGTACGGCAGTTATCGTTCGTCATAAAAAAATTACCCTTGATAAAACATAAAATGTTGCTGGTAAACAACCCTATTCCCTTAACCGATCTTCACCAAAACCAACAGGTCTTGAGAACTCTACATTTCAGGGCTGTATGCAAAATATTATATGATTCTGTATGAATTTGCGGCTGTTATCGTTTGCCATATAAAATACCCTTGATAAAACAAAAAACGTGTCTGGTAAACTACCCCTTTCCCTTAACCGATCTTCACCAAAAACAATAGGTCTTTAGTACTCAACAAAACAGGGCTCTTTGCAAAAACGTATTGGATTCTGTTTGAATTTGCGGCTCTTATCGTTTGCCATAGAAAATACCCTTTTAAAACATAAAACGTTGCCAGTAAACTACCCCTTTCCCTTAACCGATCTTCACCAAAAACAAAAGGTCTTGAGAACTCTACAATTCAGGGCTGTATGCAAAATATTATATGATTTTGTTTGAATTTGCGGCTGTTATCGTTTGCCATACAAAATACCCTTGATAAAACAAAAAACGTGGCCGGTAAACTACCCCTTTCCCTTAAACGATCTTCATCAAAAACAATAGGTCTTTAGTACTCAAGAAATCAGGGCTCTTTGCAAAAACGTATTTGATTCTGTTTGAATTGGCGGCTCTTATCGTTTCCCATAGGAAATACCCATTAATACTTAAAGTGTTGCCGGTAAACTACCCCTTTCCCTTAACCGATCTTTTCCAAAAACAAAAGGTCTTGAGAACTCTACAATTCAGGGGAGTATGCAAAACATCATTTGATTATGTTTGAATTTGCGGCTATTATCGTTTGCCATATAAAATACCCTTGTTAAAACATAAAAAGTTGCAGGTAAACTACCCCTTTCCCTTAACCGATCTTCACCAAAAACGATAGGTCTTGAGAATTCTACATTTCAGGGCTGTATGTAAAATATTATATGATTTTGTTTGAATTTGCGGCTGTTATCGTTTGCCATACAAAATACCGTTGATAAAACAAAAAACGTGGCTGGTAAACTACCCCTTTCCCTTAAACGATCTTCACCAAAAACAATAGGTCTTTAGTACTCAAGACATCAGGGCTGTATGCAAAAACGTATTTGATTCTGTTTGAATTTGCGGCACTTATCGTTTGCCATAAAAAATACCCTTTTAAAACATAAAACGTTCATGGTAAACTACCCCTTTCCCTTAACCGATCTTCACCAAAAACAAAAGGTCTTGAGAACTCTACAATTCAGGGCTGTATGCAAAATATTATATGATTTTGTTTGAATTTGCGGCTGTTATCGTTTGCCATACAAAATACCCTTGATAAAACAAAAAACGTGGCCGGTAAACTACCCCTTTCCCTTAAACGATCTTCATAAAAAACAATAGGTCTTTAGTACTCAAGAAATCAGGGCTCTTTGCAAAAACGTATTTGATTCTGTTTGAATTGGCGGCTCTTATCGTTTGCCATAGGAAATACCCATTAATACTTAAAATGTTGCCGGTAAACTACCCCTTTCCCTTAACCGATCTTCTCCAAAAACAAAAGGTCTTGAGAACTCTACAATTCAGGGGAGTATGCAAAACATCATTTGATTATGTTTGAATTTGCGTCTATTATCGTTTGCCATATAAAATACCCTTGTTAAAACATAAAAAGTTGCCGGTAAACTACCCCTTTCCCTTAACCGATCTTCACCAAAAACGATAGGTCTTGAGAATTCTACATTTCAGGGCTGTATGTAAAATATTATATGATTTTGTTTGAATTTGCGGCTGTTATCGTTTGCCATACAAAATACCGTTGATAAAACAAAAGACGTGGCTGGTAAACTACCCCTTTCCCTTAAACGATCTTCACCAAAAACAATAGGTCTTTAGTACTCAAGACATCAGGGCTGTATGCAAAAACGTATTTGATTCTGTTTGAATTTGCGGCACTTATCGTTTGCCATAAAAAATACTCTTTTAAAACATAAAACGTTCATGGTAAACTACCCCTTCCCTTAACCAATCTTCAACAAAATCAACAGACCTTGAGTTCTCTTTAGTTGAAAAAGGTATGCAAAAACCTAGTTGATTCTGTTTGAATTTACGGCAGTTATCGTTCTTCACATAAAAAATTATCCTTGTTAAAACATAAAATGTTGCTGGTAACTACCCCTTTCCCTTAACCGATCTTCACCAACACCAATACGTATTGAGAACTCTACAATACAGGGCTGTATGCAAAATGTCATTTGATTCTGTTTGAATTTGCGGCTGTTATCGTTTACTATAGAAAAAAATTACCCTTGATAAAAAACCGTTGCAGGTAAACTACCCCTTTCCCTTAACCGATCTTCACCAAAAACGACAGGTCTTAGGTACTCTACAATTCAGGCCGGTATGCAAACAATTATTTGATTCTGTTTGAATTTGCGGCTGTTATCGTTTGCCATATAAAACACCCTTGATAAAACATAAAACGTTGCTGGTAATCTACCCTATTCCATTAACCGATCTTCACCAAAAACAATAGGTCTTGAGAACTCTACAATTCAGGGCTGTATGAAAAACATTAGTTGATTCTCTTTGAATTTACGGCAGTTATCGTTCGTCATAGAAAAAATACCCTTGTTAAAATATAAAACGTTGCCGGTAAACTACCCCTTTCCCTTAACCGATCTTCACCAAAAACAACAGATCTTGAGAACTCTACAATTTAGGGCTGTATGCAAATAATATTTTGATTCTGTTTGAATTTGCGGCTGATATCGTTTGCCATAGGAAATACCCTTGTTAAAACATAAAACGTTACAGGTAAACTACCCCTTTCCCTTAACCGATCTTCACCAAAAACAATAGGTCTTGAGAACTCTACAACTCAGGGCTGTATGCGAAACATTATTTGATTCTGTTTGAATTTGCGGCTGTTATCGTTGCCAAAATAAAAAATTTCCCTTGATAAAAAAAAACCGTTGCTGGTAAACTACCCCTTTCCCTCAACCGATCTTCACCAAAAACAACAGGTCGTGAGTACTTTACAAATCGGGGCTGTATGCAAAAAATTATTTGATTCTGTTTGAATTTGCGGCAGTTATCGTTTGCCAAAAAAAAAATCTACAGACAGACAGACACACACACAGACTCTTTTCGGAAAACGACTTTTTTTCATGTTTTGAGTGTAGTAGAATCAGAATCTGCAATAATCTCGAACACGATTTTTTTTGCCATCACCATACTTCCATTCCTTAAGGAATATGGAAGTAAATATCGGTATGGAGAACCATACATGACTTCCATGTTCTAAGATTTATATTTAAAATCATATTCGAAATGAAATATTTCCATAGAAACTACGTCATTCTACTTATTGCTTCAGCATTAACCACAGTACTGTGGTCACTAACGTATACCACCTCACGTTTTCGCACTCGATTTTCACTGATGATGGCAGTCGATGGCACTGCCGAAAAGTCTGGTTTTACAGAAAACATTGGACTACGGCTAAACAGCCCGGGAAGCAATTTTAACAAAAAACTACTTCTTTGTAGCCGGTAACATACTACACGTATAAAAAATTCTCCCCTCCCCGTTCAACTATAATTTTTAGTAATAGAAAATTACCACCACTCCGTTCACCTAACCTCTTCATTTGTAGATATTTCATCTACGTTTCTACAGTGGATTATTATGAGCTTCTTATCAGGATACTTTATTTATAAAAATTAAGTACTTTACTCTTGTTAAATCATAAAATGTTTCTGGTAAACTACCCCTTTCTTTTAACCGATGTTCTCCAAAATCAATAGACCTTCAGTCCTCTACAATTCAGGGATGCATGCAAAAAAATATATGATTCTGTTTGAATGTGCGGCAGTTATCGTTCGTCATGGAAACATTTCTCTTGTTACAACTTAAAATTTTGCAGGTAAACTACCCCTTTCCCTTAATGGATCTTCACCAAAATCAACAGACCTTGAGTTCTGTGTAATTCAAAACGGTGTGCAGAAGAGTAGTTGATTCTGTTTTAATGTACGGCAGTTATCGTTCGTCATAAAAAAATTACCCTTGATAAAACATAAAATGTTGCTGGTAAACAACCCTATTCCCTTAACCGATCTTCACCAAAACCAACAGGTCTTGAGAACTCTACATTTCAGGGCTGTATGCAAAATATTATATGATTCTGTATGAATTTGCGGCTGTTATCGTTTGCCATATAAAATACCCATGATAAAACAAAAAACGTGTCTGGTAAACTACCCCTTTCCCTTAACCGATCTTCACCAAAAACAATAGGTCTTTAGTACTCAACAAAACAGGGCTCTTTGCAAAAACGTATTGGATTCTGTTTGAATTTGCGGCTCTTATCGTTTGCCATAGAAAATACCCTTTTAAAACATAAAACGTTGCCAGTAAACTACCCCTTTCCCTTAACCGATCTTCACCAAAAACAAAAGGTCTTGAGAACTCTACAATTCAGGGCTGTATGCAAAATATTATATGATTTTGTTTGAATTTGCGGCTGTTATCGTTTGCCATACAAAATACCCTTGATAAAACAAAAAACGTGGCCGGTAAACTACCCCTTTCCCTTAAACGATCTTCATCAAAAACAATAGGTCTTTAGTACTCAAGAAATCAGGGCTCTTTGCAAAAACGTATTTGATTCTGTTTGAATTGGCGGCTCTTATCGTTTGCCATAGGAAATACCCATTAATACTTAAAATGTTGCCGGTAAACTACCCCTTTCCCTTAACCGATCTTCTCCAAAAACAAAAGGTCTTGAGAACTCTACAATTCAGGGGAGTATGCAAAACATCATTTGATTATGTTTGAAGTTGCGTCTATTATCGTTTGCCATATAAAATACCCTTGTTAAAACATAAAAAGTTGCAGGTAAACTACCCCTTTCCCTTAACCGATCTTCACCAAAAACGATAGGTCTTGAGAATTCTACATTTCAGGGCTGTATGTAAAATATTATATGATTTTGTTTGAATTTGCGGCTGTTATCGTTTGCCATACAAAATACCGTTGATAAAACAAAAGACGTGGCTGGTAAACTACCCCTTTCCCTTAAACGATCTTCACCAAAAACAATAGGTCTTTAGTACTCAAGACATCAGGGCTGTATGCAAAAACGTATTTGATTCTGTTTGAATTTGCGGCACTTATCGTTTGCCATAAAAAATACTCTTTTAAAACATAAAACGTTCATGGTAAACTACCCCTTCCCTTAACCAATCTTCAACAAAATCAACAGACCTTGAGTTCTCTTTAGTTGAAAAAGGTATGCAAAAACCTAGTTGATTCTGTTTGAATTTACGGCAGTTATCGTTCTTCACATAAAAAATTATCCTTGTTAAAACATAAAATGTTGCTGGTAACTACCCCTTTCCCTTAACCGATCTTCACCAACACCAATACGTATTGAGAACTCTACAATACAGGGCTGTATGCAAAATGTCATTTGATTCTGTTTGAATTTGCGGCTGTTATCGTTTACTATAGAAAAAAATTACCCTTGATAAAAAACCGTTGCAGGTAAACTACCCCTTTCCCTTAACCGATCTTCACCAAAAACGACAGGTCTTAGGTACTCTACAATTCAGGCCGGTATGCAAACAATTATTTGATTCTGTTTGAATTTGCGGCTGTTATCGTTTGCCATATAAAACACCCTTGATAAAACATAAAACGTTGCTGGTAATCTACCCTATTCCATTAACCGATCTTCACCAAAAACAATAGGTCTTGAGAACTCTACAATTCAGGGCTGTATGAAAAACATTAGTTGATTCTCTTTGAATTTACGGCAGTTATCGTTCGTCATAGAAAAAATACCCTTGTTAAAATATAAAACGTTGCCGGTAAACTACCCCTTTCCCTTAACCGATCTTCACCAAAAACAACAGATCTTGAGAACTCTACAATTTAGGGCTGTATGCAAATAATATTTTGATTCTGTTTGAATTTGCGGCTGATATCGTTTGCCATAGGAAATACCCTTGTTAAAACATAAAACGTTACAGGTAAACTACCCCTTTCCCTTAACCGATCTTCACCAAAAACAATAGGTCTTGAGAACTCTACAACTCAGGGCTGTATGCGAAACATTATTTGATTCTGTTTGAATTTGCGGCTGTTATCGTTGCCAAAATAAAAAATTTCCCTTGATAAAAAAAAACCGTTGCTGGTAAACTACCCCTTTCCCTCAACCGATCTTCACCAAAAACAACAGGTCGTGAGTACTTTACAAATCGGGGCTGTGTGCAAAAAATTATTTGATTCTGTTTGAATTTGCGGCAGTTATCGTTTGCCAAAAAAAAAATCTACAGACAGACAGACACACACACAGACTCTTTTCGGAAAACGACTTTTTTTCATGTTTTGAGTGTAGTAGAATCAGAATCTGCAATAATCTCGAACACGATTTTTTTTGCCATCACCATACTTCCATTCCTTAAGGAATATGGAAGTAAATATCGGTATGGAGAACCATACATGACTTCCATGTTCTAAGATTTATATTTAAAATCATATTCGAAATGAAATATTTCCATAGAAACTACGTCATTCTACTTATTGCTTCAGCATTAACCACAGTACTGTGGTCACTAACGTATACCACCTCACGTTTTCGCACTCGATTTTCACTGATGATGGCAGTCGATGGCACTGCCGAAAAGTCTGGTTTTACAGAAAACATTGGACTACGGCTAAACAGCCCGGGAAGCAATTTTAACAAAAAACTACTTCTTTGTAGCCGGTAACATACTACACGTATAAAAAATTCTCCCCTCCCCGTTCAACTATAATTTTTAGTAATAGAAAATTACCACCACTCCGTTCACCTAACCTCTTCATTTGTAGATATTTCATCTACGTTTCTACAGTGGATTATTATGAGCTTCTTATCAGGATACTTTATTTATAAAAATTAAGTACTTTACTCTTGTTAAATCATAAAATGTTTCTGGTAAACTACCCCTTTCTTTTAACCGATGTTCTCCAAAATCAATAGACCTTCAGTCCTCTACAATTCAGGGATGCATGCAAAAAAATATATGATTCTGTTTGAATGTGCGGCAGTTATCGTTCGTCATGGAAACATTTCTCTTGTTACAACTTAAAATTTTGCAGGTAAACTACCCCTTTCCCTTAACCGATCTTCACCAAAATCAACAGACCTTGAGTTCTGTGTAATTCAAAACGGTGTGCAGAAGAGTAGTTGATTCTGTTTTAATGTACGGCAGTTATCGTTGGTCATAAAAAAATTACCCTTGATAAAACATAAAATGTTGCTGGTAAACAACCCTATTCCCTTAACCGATCTTCACCAAAACCAACAGGTCTTGAGAACTCTACATTTCAGGGCTGTATGCAAAATATTATATGATTCTGTATGAATTTGCGGCTGTTATCGTTTGCCATATAAAATACCCATGATAAAACAAAAAACGTGTCTGGTAAACTACCCCTTTCCCTTAACCGATCTTCACCAAAAACAATAGGTCTTTAGTACTCAACAAAACAGGGCTCTTTGCAAAAACGTATTGGATTCTGTTTGAATTTGCGGCTCTTATCGTTTGCCATAGAAAATACCCTTTTAAAACATAAAACGTTGCCAGTAAACTACCCCTTTCCCTTAACCGATCTTCACCAAAAACAAAAGGTCTTGAGAACTCTACAATTCAGGGCTGTATGCAAAATATTATATGATTTTGTTTGAATTTGCGGCTGTTATCGTTTGCCATACAAAATACCCTTGATAAAACAAAAAACGTGGCCGGTAAACTACCCCTTTCCCTTAAACGATCTTCATCAAAAACAATAGGTCTTTAGTACTCAAGAAATCAGGGCTCTTTGCAAAAACGTATTTGATTCTGTTTGAATTGGCGGCTCTTATCGTTTGCCATAGGAAATACCCATTAATACTTAAAATGTTGCCGGTAAACTACCCCTTTCCCTTAACCGATCTTCTCCAAAAACAAAAGGTCTTGAGAACTCTACAATTCAGGGGAGTATGCAAAACATCATTTGATTATGTTTGAATTTGCGGCTATTATCGTTTGCCATATAAAATACCCTTGTTAAAACATAAAAAGTTGCAGGTAAACTACCCCTTTCCCTTAACCGATCTTCACCAAAAACGATAGGTCTTGAGAATTCTACATTTCAGGGCTGTATGTAAAATATTATATGATTTTGTTTGAATTTGCGGCTGTTATCGTTTGCCATACAAAATACCGTTGATAAAACAAAAAACGTGGCTGGTAAACTACCCCTTTCCCTCAAACGATCTTCACCAAAAACAATAGGTCTTTAGTACTCAAGACATCAGGGCTGTATGCAAAAACGTATTTGATTCTGTTTGAATTTGCGGCACTTATCGTTTGCCATAAAAAATACCCTTTTAAAACATAAAACGTTCATGGTAAACTACCCCTTCCCTTAACCAATCTTCAACAAAATCAACAGACCTTGAGTTCTCTTTAGTTGAAAAAGGTATGCAAAAACCTAGTTGATTCTGTTTGAATTTACGGCAGTTATCGTTCTTCACATAAAAAATTATCCTTGTTAAAACATAAAATGTTGCTGGTAACTACCCCTTTCCCTTAACCGATCTTCACCAACACCAATACGTATTGAGAACTCTACAATACAGGGCTGTATGCAAAATGTCATTTGATTCTGTTTGAATTTGCGGCTGTTATCGTTTACTATAGAAAAAAATTACCCTTGATAAAAAACCGTTGCAGGTAAACTACGCCTTTCCCTTAACCGATCTTCACCAAAAACGACAGGTCTTAGGTACTCTACAATTCAGGCCGGTATGCAAACAATTATTTGATTCTGTTTGAATTTGCGGCTGTTATCGTTTGCCATATAAAACACCCTTGATAAAACATAAAACGTTGCTGGTAATCTACCCTATTCCATTAACCGATCTTCACCAAAAACAATAGGTCTTGAGAACTCTACAATTCAGGGCTGTATGAAAAACATTAGTTGATTCTCTTTGAATTTACGGCAGTTATCGTTCGTCATAGAAAAAATACCCTTGTTAAAATATAAAACGTTGCCGGTAAACTACCCCTTTCCCTTAACCGATCTTCACCAAAAATAAACAGATCTTGAGAACTCTACAATTTAGGGCTGTATGCAAATAATATTTTGATTCTGTTTGAATTTGCGGCTGATATCGTTTGCCATAGGAAATACCCTTGTTAAAACATAAAACGTTACTGGTAAACTACCCCTTTCCCTTAACCGATCTTCACCAAAAACAATAGGTCTTGAGAACTCTACAACTCAGGGCTGTATGCGAAACATTATTTGATTCTGTTTGAATTTGCGGCTGTTATCGTTGCCAAAATAAAAAATTTCCCTTGATAAAAAAAAACCGTTGCTGGTAAACTACCCCTTTCCCTCAACCGATCTTCACCAAAAACAACAGGTCGTGAGTACTTTACAAATCGGGGCTGTATGCAAAAAATTATTTGATTCTGTTTGAATTTGCGGCAGTTATCGTTTGCCAAAAAAAAAATCTACAGACAGACAGACACACACACAGACTCTTTTCGGAAAACGACTTTTTTTCATGTTTTGAGTGTAGTAGAATCAGAATCTGCAATAATCTCGAACACGATTTTTTTTGCCATCACCATACTTCCATTCCTTAAGGAATATGGAAGTAAATATCGGTATGGAGAACCATACATGACTTCCATGTTCTAAGATTTATATTTAAAATCATATTCGAAATGAAATATTTCCATAGAAACTACGTCATTCTACTTATTGCTTCAGCATTAACCACAGTACTGTGGTCACTAACGTAACCACCTCACGTTTTCGCACTCGATTTTCACTGATGATGGCAGTCGATGGCACTGCCGAAAAGTCTGGTTTTACAGAAAACATTGGACTACGGCTAAACAGCCCGGGAAGCAATTTTAACAAAAAACTACTTCTTTGTAGCCGGTAACATACTACACATATAAAAAATTCTCCCCTCCCCGTTCAACTATAATTTTTAGTAATAGAAAATTACCCCCACTCCGTTCACCTAACCTCTTCATTTGTAGATATTTCATCTACGTTTCTACAGTGGATTATTATGAGCTTCTTATCAGGATACTTTATTTATAAAAATTAAGTACTTTACTCTTGTTAAATCATAAAATGTTTCTGGTAAACTACCCCTTTCTTTTAAGCGATGTTCTCCAAAATCAATAGACCTTCAGTCCTCTACAATTCAGGGATGCATGCAAAAAAATATATGATTCTGTTTGAATGTGCGGCAGTTATCGTTCGTCATGGAAACATTTCTCTTGTTACAACTTAAAATTTTGCAGGTAAACTACCCCTTTCCCTTAACCGATCTTCACCAAAATCAACAGACCTTGAGTTCTGTGTAATTCAAAACGGTGTGCAGAAGAGTAGTTGATTCTGTTTTAATGTACGGCAGTTATCGTTCGTCATAAAAAAATTACCCTTGATAAAACATAAAATGTTGCTGGTAAACAACCCTATTCCCTTAACCGATCTTCACCAAAACCAACAGGTCTTGAGAACTCTACATTTCAGGGCTGTATGCAAAATATTATATGATTCTGTATGAATTTGCGGCTGTTATCGTTTGCCATATAAAATACCCTTGATAAAACAAAAAACGTGTCTGGTAAACTACCCCTTTCCCTTAACCGATCTTCACCAAAAACAATAGGTCTTTAGTACTCAACAAAACAGGGCTCTTTGCAAAAACGTATTGGATTCTGTTTGAATTTGCGGCTCTTATCGTTTGCCATAGAAAATACCCTTTTAAAACATAAAACGTTGCCAGTAAACTACCCCTTTCCCTTAACCGATCTTCACCAAAAACAAAAGGTCTTGAGAACTCTACAATTCAGGGCTGTATGCAAAATATTATATGATTTTGTTTGAATTTGCGGCTGTTATCGTTTGCCATACAAAATACCCTTGATAAAACAAAAAACGTGGCCGGTAAACTACCCCTTTCCCTTAAACGATCTTCATAAAAAACAATAGGTCTTTAGTACTCAAGAAATCAGGGCTCTTTGCAAAAACGTATTTGATTCTGTTTGAATTGGCGGCTCTTATCGTTTGCCATAGGAAATACCCATTAATACTTAAAATGTTGCCGGTAAACTACCCCTTTCCCTTAACCGATCTTCTCCAAAAACAAAAGGTCTTGAGAACTCTACAATTCAGGGGAGTATGCAAAACATCATTTGATTATGTTTGAATTTGCGTCTATTATCGTTTGCCATATAAAATACCCTTGTTAAAACATAAAAAGTTGCAGGTAAACTACCCCTTTCCCTTAACCGATCTTCACCAAAAACGATAGGTCTTGAGAATTCTACATTTCAGGGCTGTATGTAAAATATTATATGATTTTGTTTGAATTTGCGGCTGTTATCGTTTGCCATACAAAATACCGTTGATAAAACAAAAGACGTGGCTGGTAAACTACCCCTTTCCCTTGAACGATCTTCACCAAAAACAATAGGTCTTTAGTACTCAAGACATCAGGGCTGTATGCAAAAACGTATTTGATTCTGTTTGAATTTGCGGCACTTATCGTTTGCCATAAAAAATACCCTTTTAAAACATAAAACGTTCATGGTAAACTACCCCTTCCCTTAACCAATCTTCAACAAAATCAACAGACCTTGAGTTCTCTTTAGTTGAAAAAGGTATGCAAAAACCTAGTTGATTCTGTTTGAATTTACGGCAGTTATCGTTCTTCACATAAAAAATTATCCTTGTTAAAACATAAAATGTTGCTGGTAACTACCCCTTTCCCTTAACCGATCTTCACCAACACCAATACGTATTGAGAACTCTACAATACAGGGCTGTATGCAAAATGTCATTTGATTCTGTTTGAATTTGCGGCTGTTATCGTTTACTATAGAAAAAAATTACCCTTGATAAAAAACCGTTGCAGGTAAACTACCCCTTTCCCTTAACCGATCTTCACCAAAAACGACAGGTCTTAGGTACTCTACAATTCAGGCCGGTATGCAAACAATTATTTGATTCTGTTTGAATTTGCGGCTGTTATCGTTTGCCATATAAAACACCCTTGATAAAACATAAAACGTTGCTGGTAATCTACCCTATTCCATTAACCGATCTTCACCAAAAACAATAGGTCTTGAGAACTCTACAATTCAGGGCTGTATGAAAAACATTAGTTGATTCTCTTTGAATTTACGGCAGTTATCGTTCGTCATAGAAAAAATACCCTTGTTAAAATATAAAACGTTGCCGGTAAACTACCCCTTTCCCTTAACCGATCTTCACCAAAAACAACAGATCTTGAGAACTCTACAATTTAGGGATGTATGCAAATAATATTTTGATTCTGTTTGAATTTGCGGCTGATATCGTTTGCCATAGGAAATACCCTTGTTAAAACATAAAACGTTACAGGTAAACTACCCCTTTCCCTTAACCGATCTTCACCAAAAACAATAGGTCTTGAGAACTCTACAACTCAGGGCTGTATGCGAAACATTATTTGATTCTGTTTGAATTTGCGGCTGTTATCGTTGCCAAAATAAAAAATTTCCCTTGATAAAAAAAAACCGTTGCTGGTAAACTACCCCTTTCCCTCAACCGATCTTCACCAAAAACAACAGGTCGTGAGTACTCTACAAATCGGGGCTGTATGCAAAAAATTATTTGATTCTGTTTGAATTTGCGGCAGTTATCGTTTGCCAAAAAAAAAATCTACAGACAGACAGACACACACACAGACTCTTTTCGGAAAACGACTTTTTTTCATGTTTTGAGTGTAGTAGAATCAGAATCTGCAATAATCTCGAACACGATTTTTTTTGCCATCACCATACTTCCATTCCTTAAGGAATATGGAAGTAAATATCGGTATGGAGAACCATACATGACTTCCATGTTCTAAGATTTATATTTAAAATCATATTCGAAATGAAATATTTCCATAGAAACTACGTCATTCTACTTATTGCTTCAGCATTAACCACAGTACTGTGGTCACTAACGTATACCACCTCACGTTTTCGCACTCGATTTTCACTGATGATGGCAGTCGATGGCACTGCCGAAAAGTCTGGTTTTACAGAAAACATTGGACTACGGCTAAACAGCCCGGGAAGCAATTTTAACAAAAAACTACTTCTTTGTAGCCGGTAACATACTACACGTATAAAAAATTCTCCCCTCCCCGTTCAACTATAATTTTTAGTAATAGAAAATTACCCCCACTCCGTTCACCTAACCTCTTCATTTGTAGATATTTCATCTACGTTTCTACAGTGGATTATTATGAGCTTCTTATCAGGATACTTTATTTATAAAAATTAAGTACTTTACTCTTGTTAAATCATAAAATGTTTCTGGTAAACTACCCCTTTCTTTTAAGCGATGTTCTCCAAAATCAATAGACCTTCAGTCCTCTACAATTCAGGGATGCATGCAAAAAAATATATGATTCTGTTTGAATGTGCGGCAGTTATCGTTCGTCATGGAAACATTTCTCTTGTTACAACTTAAAATTTTGCAGGTAAACTACCCCTTTCCCTTAACCGATCTTCACCAAAATCAACAGACCTTGAGTTCTGTGTAATTCAAAACGGTGTGCAGAAGAGTAGTTGATTCTGTTTTAATGTACGGCAGTTATCGTTCGTCATAAAAAAATTACCCTTGATAAAACATAAAATGTTGCTGGTAAACAACCCTATTCCCTTAACCGATCTTCACCAAAACCAACAGGTC